>JARHVA010000863.1:802500-1300000 GCA_037957365.1 Torreya grandis
CCTAGGCTATGCCCATTTCACTTATAGATCTTGCCTCCTTAGATGATGGTATGATCTCTATCGACTTGGAACTCCTCCCATCCCAAGTAGGGCTCTACACTAGCATTATTTGGCCATGCTATAGACTTTCAAGGATTTTTGATGTAACTTGACAATACATTTAGATCCAAGGTGGTTCACACAGGCCCCACCCTCTCTATAAACTATGCAACCAATGATATTCCCTCCTCCAGTGTAGGGTATACCTTGATTCTATATAGCATCCTCGACCATGTCAGTGGGATCCTCTAATAGGATCAAGACATGAGTAGAGTGGGTTGTGTCAATCTTTCTAACCCTATGCACTAGATTTGATCCAATTATTGGTATAATCCTCTTAAGATATATATCCCTAGGCAAATCTCTATCCTCCCTTAACTTATTAGAAAACTACTATCCATGATAGCGGTAGCTATCTTGTACTCTAGCTAGTGTAGAGCCTCTTGACCATGGTTCCTACTATCATTGTATAGAGACTGGGTACCCTTGGTGATAGCTATGTGATCTATATTCCATGGTTGTTTCATTATGAGTGTGGTCCCACTAAGTATATCTTTGTTTCTACTATCTCTTATAATAGTAGTAGCTCTATCTCTCTACCCATTGGCTCTAACCCATAAAGTCTATAGACATCCTCTATATTGAGCATGGCCTTTAGTTCAGGCCCCAGCTAGAACACATGCCTCTCAAGTACCCATGTGGTCACCAATGTGTTCACCAATTCTCTAAATTAATGTAGTGAGGGTACATGTAATAGCCTCCAAAGTCATGCACTCTGTAGGTGATCTTGGTCCACCACTAGTAGAGTGTCTGTCTCTTCAGCTAACCATGCAAAAATTATCTCCCAGTTAGTCATCTCACATGGTCCATCTAGTTATATTGGCCTCTCTCTCACCTGTGAAGGTCCTCCCTCCTATAGTAGGCTAACTCCTTTACATGTCTACACAAGCAAGAAAATGGGAAAATGGATTAGTCAACTAGCCAAAAAAGAATAAGAGCAAGTAAAAAACTTGTAAGCTACTATGTTTTTATCTATCTGCCTCTTTTTTCTCCCTCCCTTCTCTTTCAACCCCTTATGGGACCTCTCAAGCTCCTTCAGGCTCCCTGAGGGCCTCTTTTGGCCCCTTACTACCCAAGGCCATGACTTGGGGCTTCCTAGGTTATGGCTTGCATTGGGACACCCTAGGGTTCCTTGGTTCTCCCTCCACAAAGCTTTGTTTGGACCCTCATTTGTCTCAGTCTCTTCATGTCATCAAGCCCATCATTTTGACTACTTGTTTCACTGAATTTATCTGTTGAATCATCTGGAAAGAGTCAAAAAAAATTTAGGGCCCCTCAAACCCCATAAAAATGAATAAATTTAACAAAATTCATTCATAGGACTTATCCAAACCATCTTGTGTATCTCTAATGCTCTCCCATATCCTCATATGCTCTGTTTGGGCTTTGGTTGCTCATGGGCTCTCCTCTAGCTTTCTTAGAGTGAAAATGACCTCTTCTCTCTCTATTTTCCTTTTTTCTTGCTTTTATGGGCCTTTTCTAGGGTTTTCACCCATTTTTGTATTTTAGATCACAAAACCTCCATATTAGAGGTTTTGACATGTTATAAGTGCATTGGTGACCTCTATTTTTTAATCTAAGGTTTCTCTAGGCCTGCTCTAGCCCCATTTTGGTTCTTGGGACCCCTTCTGGGTCCTTATTGACCTCTTGGGCCCATGTCCCATCTCATGGGTACCTAAAGATAGAAGTTACTTGTTGTACTTCTTTTTAGTTAGTCGATTCTTCACTTTTTTGTAGTCGATCCATTCTAACTCCCTCTCTCTCTCTCTCTTGTTCATTATGGTTGCACGTAGGGTTATCAACTAGACACAGTTGTTTGGGACTTGCTATAGTCTTTCCAACTAGTCTTTATTTTCTCCAAGATTCCCTCCATTTTCCCTTATTACCTCTTACCATGACCAGTTTTGGTCAACCATTATGATTATGGCTTGATTTCATTATTTTTTTCCCCTCATGTAACTCACTCACATCACTTCACTTTAAGATCACCTTTCTATAATCATTAGTCTTTCATATTTGACCCCCATTATTGTGCACCTCTCAGTGGTGATTCATAATGATGATGGTAGTTGGGGCAACCTAAGACTAGTATCTATGACTTGGGTTATCAATGATTAATGGGGCCATGAGCTTGTTATGGATAGTTTCTTCCTTACCAGTGAGATGAATAATGCCACCGAGTATCATACAATCATTGGTGCCTTGACTGATACCCATTATTTAGGCATGTATTATGTGTAGCTATTTTATGACTCACTCTTAGCCGTGTCTCAACTCATTGGTGTCTGGGCCATCCTTGTCTCTGAGTTCCTCCCCTTCTTTGAGGTGGTGTGTGACTTACTCTCTTTCTTTAAGGACATCCAGTTCACCCATATCCCTCATAGGAATAACACTAGGGATGACACCCTAGTTAATGTCATTTTGGATAGTATGATGTGATTTAATGTCACTTATGTCTCTTCTTTATAATAGTTGGAGCTAGAGCTAGAGTTGTATTTTAGATTACACAACATTTTCACTCTCACCTATAGATCATGCCATAAACTTTTTCTATTGTCATATTTATCTGGTAAGTGTAGGTGATATTTCCTTTTATCTTTATAATTCTTATTTTTATTTACTTCGGTGTGGCTTTTAAGTATTACATAACACTCCTTGTTCATTTGAACATTGACTGCTTATTCTTTAGGGGCATATGTAATCATACTTCTTGTGACCTTACTCCTCCCTATGATTACACATTAGCTCACATGCAAACTATCAACCATTGTCATCCCTAATATGATACATTTAACATGTACTTTGACCTCTCTTGCATCATATTCCTACCCCCCATACATCCCTAGTCCATATTTGGCCTTTTGCACACAAGACAAGCCTTTTTGGAGACCTCTCAGGCCCTCCTAGGAGCTTGTTGACCAACCCAAGACCTTGTTTGACCTAGGCTATAACTTGTGTGAAGGAAACCTATACCATAAGCTACATGTTTCCTTCACCAAAGCTATTTCCTAGGCTACGTCCTAGGCAGAACATGTCAAATATGCCCCAAAATGAAGTCAAATAGCCAAAAAATGACTAGTCTTAGGTCATTAAGTGGATTTGGGTGGGGATGTATGCCTCTTTCTAATTTATTTAAGCCTCTCTCTTTATTCTCATCACATCATTTCTTTCTTCTTCTTCCCTCTCTTGACTCATGCCTTTTTAAATTTCTCTTGATTCGTTCTTGGTACTCTTGAGATTGATTGGGGATCAAAGATCCCATATGTTGTTACACTCTTATTTGGAGACTCCATTGTTACTCTCAGATGTTCCTACTTCCTTGTGGATTGATCCCAAGATCCTACATTTTTCATTGCACCTGATTTGTGTAATTGGTTAGAGCTCTTACACCATTAAAAGTTGTCACTTCACCTCCTCCTCTACTCTTGGCTCTTGGTTTGGAATTCAGCTTGCACCTAGCTTAGTCTTCCTCCTACATTGCTTCCTAGCCTGAATTTTTAGTCGGAAGAACATCTACACTTCATATTTTATCTTGATTCAAGGTAATTTTTCTATGCAAAATGAAACTTCATTATTTTGTGTAGTCTATATGATAGGGTTTGAATGCTTTTAGTGAAATAGTGGTTTTTATGTATTGATTAGAAGTAGTTTTTAAAGTTTATTTCATTTGTATAAGTTTAAAGAATACTTTCATTACTTTAAAGATTCCTTTATTACATACCATTTCTCTCCTTGGAACCATTCCTCATTATATAAGTAAAGATATACAAGTTCAAAACACACTAGAAAACTTGCTCAAACATTCTCTCCCTCTCTTGCTAAAACTAGAACATTGCATTATTAGAAATAGTAGTTTTGCTTTGAAAGGATAAAATCAAATCTAGAATAGGCATGCTCTTGAACCCTTGATTAAAAATGTATTTGTTGCATGAAATGTATTTAATTTGGCCTCAAAGTGCCTTAGTTGATATATTTACATTTCATTGGCTATTGTTGAGTGTGGAGCCCTTTGGGGTTATCATATGATCATAAGAATAAATTTTGGGGGCCTATAGAGCTCCAAAAATGTGGGGAGTGAATTTTTTCACACTTCACCTTTTGTGGAACCTTGATGCACATGTGAGTGGAATATCTTATGTAACTATCTTTACACAGCTCTAAAACCATCAACAAACTGATACAGACCTATCTAGATCATTCATTCCTTGTAGCCCTATTTTTCCTATTTATTGGCCATAAATCTTTACAAGTTAAATAAATCATGAAAGTAAAACCATTTTTGGATACCCATTAAGCCCTTATATAACATATTGAAAAATATTCTAAGGTTACTTTGTATGGAATTGTACTTCCTTCTTTAAGCCCTGTTCTAATTAGCCCTCCTTGAATGCAAAACACCTTGTCCAGAGTAAAGTACAGACTTTATAATCAAAAAAAGAACCATTCCAGATACCCATTATCTTCTCACAAGTGAATCAAATGTTTTTTGGTGCACTTCTTTGGAGAAATCCACTTTTCCTATATTGGCCTATGCTCTTCCCTTCACATACACCTAGGTTCCACTTGGCAATTGTCCTTTTCCATACTTCTCCATACTGTGACACCTTGAAACCACTTCAAAACATTTTATAACATCATCAAGGGTAAAATTACAAAGTTTCAAGAGTTTTCAAGCTTTAAAACTCATTTTAAGGATTTGAACCTAATTTAGAATCTTCCCATGACAGTCACAGGCCGAGAGCTTATTATTTTTGATGGGAGTGTTTTAGCTTGTTTCAAAGGTTAAAATAAATTTTATATGGTTTATATTAGTTATATACACCTTCTCCAATCATCCTATAGGTTATATCAACCTTCTAATCTTGCCAATACTCAACAACTCAGTGTCTTGGACTGTATTTTTTATGACAGCCAATAGGGTTCATTATTGTCATCTCTTTTTGTGTGATAAATAGACTTTCAGGAGGATAAACAACCATGTAAATACCTTGATTGATTCCCCATTAATATTCCCTATCAACAATGACCTGATCAATCCACTTACAATGCAAAAACATACAAGTTTCTTAACTTTTTCTATACACTGTCACCTACAGGCCTGAATTTCAACTGTGGAGTTTTTGGACATCAAGAGGGTTTCTAGGGCCTGATCTTCTTCACTCTTAAGTTTATAATTTCCTTAGGGACCTATATATCTTATCTCTACATCATTTTAGACTTCATACAAACATTTTCATGTGGATTTGATTTAAGACAGTGAGCTGTAGTTTTACAGGCCTGAATACCCTGTTTAGGTTTTTTACAACATTCCAAACTCCTTAAAACCTCTTGATCACATCATACCACCTTTATATTGTTCCCAACATAGAAAATAATCAGTATTTCACAATTTTCTTTAGAGAATCATCATACACACATACTTTCATACATACACACATTCACATATGCAGGCCTATTACTAGAATTCCATAAAGAGACCATATAGGAAACAAAGCATTCATTATTTCTTAGATCAAATAAGAAAACTACAATTCAATATCAATTTTCCATGGCTTCCAAATCACTCTCTACTCCTTTTCACATTCTTTGCTCCTTCTCACATTCTTTTACATCTCTTGAGTGAGGTCCTCCCTCACTAATTCTTCTCTCCTTTCTTCATTCCATCTTCTGTCCCTTTGAATGAGAGGACTTTTCCTCTCTGTCCTTCTTCACTTCTATGCCCCTCTCATCCTCTCTTCTTCTCTTCCTCTTCTCTTCTTAATGAATTCTCTCTTTTTTTTTGTCTTTTCAAGAATCTCTCTTCTAACTTCTACGCCAAATTTGGGCTTAAGGCAAAACAATATGTTGTTTGAAAGTTTTAACAATTTACTAAGGTTGAAAATAGTTTCAACCATTTCCCCTTTATTTCCTCAACAATCTAACAATAACTTTTCACCTTTTTACTTTCACTTTTTGATAATTACATTTACCTTGAAGGTGAAATTTTGAAATCTTACAATTTGGAGGGAAAACCAAAATTTGAATTTTCACACTAGAATTTGAACTATTGTAGATGCTCCTGCATCATACTCTCCCTCTAGAAAAGATTTGAACCTTAGTTAAAATGTCATGCTTCCTCCATACAATAATCTTCACTATTTGCCTGGATCCCAAGGTCTTGTTACCAATACCAATGCTTGTCTTTGTCTTTGATTGTCTTTGTCCTTCATCTTGTTGTTCTTCCTCTTCTGGTATGTTCTTCTACTTATTTATTTCTTAGCTTCCATCTCCCACTTCCATGCTTCTTCATCTTCATACATATCTTCTAGATCTTCTTGTTGTTCTTCTTGGTTCATGAGCTTCTTCAATGACTCATGTATGTCATTCACTTCAGCAACCTTCATACCTGCATACAAAACATCAAAAGCCACCTTAGTAGAAAACATTTGAGGCCATGAAGCCTCTTGGCCGTCTTCACATTCTTGTTCCTTGATCAACATTGTCCTTGCCTCTTTGCTCTGATCTTGTCTTGCTCCACTCTTCCCAATGCTACCTTCACCATGGCTTGTACCTTCCTTCATCTCTCTTGAATTACCAAAGAGCTCCTCCAACATCTTCAACTCTTCCTTTAGTGAGATCTCATCTATCTCACCATTCTCTTCATCAAACTTGGGCTGATCACTTACAAGGATTAATTGTCCTTTATCTCTTATCTCATCTTTTCTTGGCTTGTCTTCACAATAACCAACTTCTTTAATATACTCATCAAAAACAATTGAAACACCATTACCTTGTGTCTCCTTACTATCTTCAATTGATGCCTGAAGCCATCTTATCTGTTCTTGCCTCAATTCATTTTCCATCCTCTTGGAACTCTCTCCTTGATGCATATTAGTTCTCATAGATAGTTTCCATTCTTCATTTTCCATAAAAAGATCATTAAATGATTCAAAACCATCATCACAAACAATGTGTTTACCTTTCATCTTTGCGTCCTCATACTCTACCTCATTATCCCTTGAGAAGTTTTCTTTCTTACCTTCATTCTCTTGGCTGCTTGAATCATCTTTAATCCTCTTCCATTGACTTCTTGGTGTTGCTATCTCAACACTCACATCTTCTTTCTTTGCCTTCTTACGCACCCACATTTGATTCTTCTTCTTATCATTTGACTTCACAAGCCATTTAGGCATCCTGTAACCATGCTCTTGTATTAGCTCTTCCTCTTGCTTGGGAGTTTGCTTCATCCACCATTTAGGCATCACATATCCATGGTTAATTGGAAACTTCACCTTTCTATTTGCTTCTCTAACATGCATATCAACAATTTCATGCTTATAAGACAAATCAATTTTTGAACTCACCTTTACCTCCTTAATGGGCTGCTCCATTAATTCTTTGACTTGCATAACTTCTTGATTATTTGTGCTTTCTTCTTTCTTTATGCTTGGCTGCTCTCTTTCTTCTTCTTGGCCTTCAATGGCATCATGGAATTCAGGTTCATCTTCCATCTCTTCTCTTGCTTGTGTGGAATCATCAATACCTCCCTCATGCATTAACCAATGCATCTTTTCTTCTTCCTTATCAACAATAGCAACAAAATCTCTTCTCTTTCTTACACATTCACTTGTGTACTTGGTGTCTTCTCTTGCACCAATATCTTCACTCTCCAATGCCATTCTCTTGACCTTCACAAGGCTGCTCATACCTACAATTACCCACTCAAAAACAACATTAGAAATAAAAATAAGAGACCATAATGTCTCCATGAGTGTCCTCTTCATCAACACTCTCATATTTTCAAGTGCTCTTGCTAGCACTTCATCTATTCTTTCTTCTCTCTTGTTCTCCTCAATGAGAACCTTCTTCACAACTTCTTCCTCTTGCTGCTCACTTGGCAACCTTCTTACCTTCTTCAAGCCTCTATGGGCTTCTCTCTTCATGGCAATCTTCTTTTGCCTTCTTCTCCTTTTCATTAGGAGATCTATTGGCCACTTCAACCTCTTCCTCATTGGCCATACCCATGCTTGCTTATCCATCTGCATCCAAGACTCATATTCATCTTAAATATTAGCTAACTCTTTCTTCAAATTAACAATCTCTTTATCAAATACAAAACTGTCCATACCTTTGATGCTTGCTTTCTTCTTAGTGCCCTCCTGTACCTTGCTGCTCTGTAGTGCCTTCAACAATGCTTCCATCTCTGAGATCCTCACCCAACTCTTTTCCACCTTGGTCTCTTGATCCCTTGTCTCACCCAAGCCTTTTCTCCTTGGTCTTTTGACAATCGCCTTGATCTCACCTAGGCCTTTTGCATCCTAGTCTTTTGATCCTTTTCTCTCAATCCTGCAGCAACTTGTTATACATCAAACTTAAATCACAAATCCAATCTTACCTTGCTTTGGATATTTTTATTGAGCATTCACTTGCTCCCCTACTTTTAAGCTTTCCAAGCTTCTCTTCACAATTCTTCCAACTTCATCCTTTACCTCACCTAAGTCTCTTTCACCTTAGTCTTTTGGCAAACTATCCAAGCTTCTTCTTGGATCTTTACTAAGCCTTCCTTGGCTTCTTCTCTTCTTAAGCCTCAATGGCTTGGCTGCATTAAACTTGCAACTTCTTCACTTGATTTCTTATCAACACAATACACTTAACTCAAAGAGCAAAGATTACTCATACCTTTTCTCCCCAGGGTCTTCTAGCACTTTGTCCTGCTGATCTTCTTGTCAAATCCTGTAACAACTCATTAGAAATTACAACCAACAAAAAGTTACAAATTACCAAGAGATTCAAGCTCTGATACCAAATGATGTAACTATCTTTACACAGCTCTGAAACCATCAACAAACTGATACAGACCTATCTAGATCATTCATTCCTTGTAGCCTTGTTTTCCCTATTTATTGGCCATAACTCTTTACAAGTTAAATAAATCATGAAAGTAAAACCATTTCTAGATACCCATTAATCCCTTATATAACATACTGAAAAATCTCTTGAGATTACTTTGTATGGAATTGTACTTCCTTCTTTAAGCCCTGTTCTAATTAGCCCTCCTTGAATGCAAAACACCTTGTCCAGAGTAAAGTACAGACTTTCTAATCAAACCAAGCACCATTACAGATACCCATTATCTTATTACAAGTGAATCAAATGTTTTTTGGTGCACTTATTTGGATAAATCCACTTTTCCTATATTGGCCTATGCTCTTCCCTTCACATACACCTAGGTTCCACTTGGCAATTGTCCTTTTCCATACTTATCCATACTATGACACCTTGAAACCACTTCCAACAGTTTTATAACATCATCAAGGGTCAAATTACAAAGTTTCAAGAGTTTTCAAGCTTTAAAACTCATTTTAAGGGTTTGAACCTAATTCAGAATTTTCCCATGACAGTCACAGGCCGAGAGCTTATTATTTTTGATGGGAGTGTTTTAGCTTGTTTCAAAGGTTAAAATAAATTTTATAGGGTCTGTATTAGTTCCCTACACCTTATTTAATCATCATATAGGTTATATAAACCTTCTAATCTTGCCAATACTCAACAACTCAGTGTCTTGGACTGTATTTTTTATGACAACCAACAGGGTTCATTATTGTCATCTCTTTTTGTGTAATCAATAGACTTTCAAGAGGATAAACAACCATTTCAATACCTTGATTAATTCCCCATTCATATTCCCTATCAACAATGACCTGATCAATCCACTTACAATGCAAAAACATACAAGTTTCTTAACTTTTTCTATACACTGTCACCTACAAGCCTGAATTTTTACTGTGGAGTTTTTGGTCATCAAGAGGGTTTCTAGGGCCTGGTTTTCTTCACTCTTAAGTTTATAATTGCTGTAGGGACCTATACATATTATCTCCAAACCATTTTAGACTTCATACAAACATTTTCACGTGGATTTGATTTAAGACAGTGGGCTGTAGTTTTACAGGCCTGAATACCCTGTTTAGGCCTGTTTAAGCTTTTTACAACATTCCAAACTCCTTAAAACCTCTTGATCACATCATAACACCTTTATATTGTTCCCAAAATATAAAATAATTATTATTTCAGAATGTTCTTTAGATAATCATCATACATACACATTCACATATGCAGGCATGTTACTAGAATTTCCATAAAGAGACCATATAGGAAACAAAGCATTCATTCTTTCTTAGATCAAATAAAAAACTTAAAATTCAATATCAATTTTCCATGGCTTCCAAAGCATTCTCTGATCCTTCTCACATTCTTTTCTCCTTCTCATATTCTTTTACATCTCTTGAGTGAGGTCCTCCCTCACTAATTCTTCTCTCCTTTCTTCATTCCATCTTCTGTCCCTTTGAATGAGAGGACTTTTCCTCTCTATCCTTCTTCACTTATACACCCCTCTCATCCTCTCTTCTTCTTTTCCTCTTCTCTTCTTAATGAATTCTCTCTTTTTTTTTTCTTTTCAAGAATATCTCTCCTAACTTCTACGCCCAATTTGGGCTTAAGGCAAAACAATATGCTATTTGAAAGTTTAAACAATTTACTAAGGTTGAAAATAGTTTCAACCATTTCCCCTTTATTTCCTCAACAATCTAACAATCACTTTTCACCTTTTTACTTTCACTTTTTGATAATTACATTTACCTTGAAGGTGAAATTTTGAAATCTCACAATTTGGAGGGAAAACCAAAATTTGAATTTTCACACTAGAATTTGAACTATTGTAGATGCTCTTACATCAATATTCCTAGTATATTTATAATTTCTATGTTTCCATATTTTATGGAGTTGGTTATTAGTTGTCTATTTTCATGTTTACTTCCCTATTCTATGGGATTTGGTTCTTCGTTGGAAAATGTGTTGCCTTCCTTATTTCAAGGAGTTGGTTGTGATCACATGGTGTTGGTAAATGTGCCCTTGAAAGGTGGAGACCCAATCTTGGCAAGTTTCCTTTTGGGTAGGCTTTTAGATGAGTTTCTTAGGTGGAGGAGTGTTGTCACATGTTGGATAATGATTATCTTGGATAAGCATCACAAATTTCTCCTCCTTTTATGGATTTTCCTTTCTTTTCTATATATACAGGGTGTGGTGTGGCCTTTAGAGGTTGATGTGTTGCTTTACATACATGGTTTATTTTTAGGGTATGGATTTGAGGATCAGAGTCAAAGTATAGGTGTTTTACAAAGTATAGGTGTTCATTATAGGGTGTGGTTTACCAACTTGTGAGATACAACATTGTGTAGGTGTAGGTGAAAATACAGTATTTTTGTGCAACATTTTCTATAGGAGATTTTTCTATCTCTGTGAGAGTTCATTGTAGTCTTGTGTTTTGATTACACTTTATATTGAAAACTTTCTTGGTGGATGTAGCCCACATTGGGTGAACCACATTAGATATGTGTCATCTATGTTATTATCGTATTCTCTCATTTATGATTTCATAATAATGGTAAATTAAGGAAAGTTTCCATGATGCATGCTATTGCATAATTTAAATCTAATTTATGGTCATATTAAATCTAATTTTAAAAAAAATAATTCCTAACAAGTGGTATCAAAGCCATTGGTTGTGTGTTTTGCTGAAATGGTAAATCACAAGAAGGCTATTAGCTTGAGTGGGAGTTATGGGAGAAGAGATCAAATTTAGGGTGGAGAAATTTGATGGAAAGAATTTTGGTTTGCGGAAAATGTAGATGGAGTATTACCTATATTAGAAGGAGCTTCATATCCCCTTGAAGGGGAAAGGAGAACAACCTATAAGTGTGAGTGATGTGGATTGGTCATTGCTTCATAGAAAGGCATTGGGAGCCATTCGATTATGTCTTACATCTTCTATTTCATTTAATATTTCTAATGAGAAAACCACAAAATATCTCATGGATAAACTTGGAAATTTATATGATAAACCCTCTACTTCTAATAAAAATTTCTTCTGAAAAGATTATTTAACATGAAAATGTTTGAGAATGGTTTAATAGCTAATCATCTAAATGATTTTAATACAGTTGTAAGTATGCTCACTTTAGTTGGAATTAAGTTTGATGATGAAGTTAGAGATTTGTTAATATTATGTTCTTTACCTGATAGTTGGGATAGTTTGGTTATGGTTATGAATAATGCAGTCCCTGCAAAGGGAAGCTTGAATTTTGAGGATGTTGTAGGTGTGATTCTTAGCGAGGAGATGCGAAGGAAAATCACTGGTGAATCATCTTCAGGTAATGCTTTATCCATGATACTAGAGGGAGGTAAAAGGACAAGAGAAAAAGCAATTATGGAAAGTCAAAAGGTATATCTAAGTCCAGATCAAGATCCAAGATGATATGTTAGCATTGTGGCAAGAGTGGACACTCAAAGAATGATTGTTGGTCACTTCAAGATAAGAATGACAACAAAGAGGAAATAAATGAGGCAAATGTGACATCAATTAAACCATGTCAAGATGATTTAATTCTTTCTATGGATATATTTTTTGAGTCTTGGGTATTAGATTCAAGGGCTTTTTTTCATGCCACCCCACATAGGCATTATTTTACTGATTATGTTCAAGAGAATCTAGGACATGTTTATCTTGGTGATGATGAACCATGTGAGATAGTAGGGAAAGGTTGTGTTTAGGTTAGAATTTAGAATTGGAACACATGGATCCTTAAGGATATTAGACACATGCCTATGTTGAGATAGAATTTGGTTTTAGTGGGGCAATTGGGCAGTGAGGGATGTTCAGTATTGTTTACTACATATTCTTGAAAAGTTACCAAAGGTAGTCTTGTGATTTTGAAAGGTAAGAAATTTGGTACTTTAATTTTAATTTTAGTGTTGATTCTATTGATTTAGTTGATACAAATGGAGATGTAACTATGTGTCACTACAGGCTCGATCATGTGAGCCATAAGGGCATGCAGATCTTAAAAGGTAAGTTTCCTAGATTGAAAGATCTAGATCTAGACTTTTGTGAGATTTGTGTGTATGGGAAATAGAAGTGGGTTAAGTTCCTAAAGGTTGGACCTACAAATAAATATCACAAGCTATATTTAGTACATTTAGATGTATGAGGACTAGCTCAGGTATCTTCTATTGGTGGATTCAATTATTATTTCATTTTTATTGATGATGAAACTAGGAAAGTTTGGGTTTATTAAATTAAAAAGAAATCTGATGTATTTAACAGTTTTAAGAAGTGGAAATCCTTGATTTAGAATGAAATAAGTCTCGAATTGAAATGTCTTAGATCAAATAATAGAGGTGAGTATTGTAGTAATGCTTTCTTTTATTATTGTTCTAACAATAGAATCTGTAGGCAAAGGACAATTCCAAGAACTCCATAATAGAATGGGGTATCTAAAAGGATGAATAGAATAATAATGGAATGTACTAGGATCATGAGGTTATATGTAGGTTTGCCTTTATATTTTTGGGTAAAATTAGTTAACATGGTAGTATATCTGATTAACAAAGGACCTTCTATGCCTTTGGATAGAGGAATTCCTGACCAAGCTTGGTCTGGTAAGAATGTTGATTATTCTTTTCTTAAATTCTTTGGATGTGTGGCTTTTACTCTCATTAAGAAAGAGAACATGACTAAGTTAGAGGCTAAATCTAAGAAATGCACATTTTTTGGTTATGGTGAGGATGACTTTGGTTTCTATTTATGGAGCATTAAAGATAAGAAAATATTTTGGTCTAGAGATGTAGTATTTAATGAAAAAGCCATATATAAGGATCAGTGGCAGGAACAGGAATAGGAACAAAAAGAGTACATAGTATTGGATGATATTGTAGATGGAAAAGTTTCTAATGAATCAATTTAGGAACCTTCTACACAAGGACCCAAAACTCCTATAGTAAGAAGGTCTTCTAGAGTAAGAAGAGTACCTAATTTTTTTTCTCCTTCTTTGAATTATGTATTACTCACTAACAATGGAGAACCAAAGTGTTATGAGGAAGCAATGTAGGTAGATTCCAAGTTGAAGTGGGAGAAATCCATTGATGAAGATCATATATCTCTCATGGAGAACTAAACATATGATTTGGTAAGGCTACCTAAGGGAAAGAGTGCATTGTCAAACAAGTGGATCTTTGAAATAAAAGAAGAGGATGAAGGGAGAAAAAGGTATAAGGCCAAGATGGTGGTCAAGAGGTTTGCACAAAAATTTGGTATTGATTTTGATGAGATTTTCTCTCTTGTTGTAAAAATGACTTCTATTAGGACTATTCTTGGTTTAGTTACAGTTGAGGATTTGAACTTAGAATAGTTAGATATGAAAATTACTTTTATTCATGGTGATTTTGATGAAGATTTGTATATGAAGCAGTCATAGGGATATGAGGTCAAAGGGAAGGAAAACTATGTGTGTAGACTAAAGAACAACATTTATTGCCTGAAACAAGCTCCACAATAATGGTATAAGAAATTTGATTGTTTTATGTTAGAATGATAATATCAAAGGTGTCATTTTGACCATTACATATACATCAAATATTTTGATGATGGTTCATTTATTATAATATGCTTGTATGTCGATGACATGTTAGTTGTAAAAAATAACATACAACATATTCATATGCTCAAGAAACAACTTAGTGACTCCTTTTATATGAAGGATTTGGGTGCTACAAAGCAAATCCTTGGTATGAAGATTTCTCATAATAGGAAGGAGAGGAAGTTGATCTTATCCCAATCAGAGTATGTGAAGAAAGTCATGGAAAGTGTGAATGTTGGATGCTATATTTATTGGTACTCTTTTAGTAGGCCACTTTATATTATCAAAGGAGTAGTGTCCCAAGATGGAAGTTAAAAATATTAAGATGTATATGGTACCTTACTCATCAACAGTTAGGAGCTTGATGTATGCCATGGTTTGTACTAGGCTAGATATTGCTCAAGTAGTGGGAGTTTTGAGTAGGTGTATGAGTGATCCAGGTTATGAGCATTGGTAGGTAGTTAAATGGATTCTTTGATATTTGAGAGGAACCATGGATTTTTCATTATGTTATGGTGGATTAGATACCACTTTGCATGATTATGTGGACTCAGATATGGTAGAGAATATTGATAGTAAGAGAAGTATGATAGGATATATATTTATTGTTGGAGATATAGTGGTTAGTTGGATTTATAGGATACAAAATATTATGGCTTTGTCAACCACAGAGACATAGTATGTTGTTGCCATAGAGGCTAGCAAGGAGATGGTTTGGCTATAGGAGTTTTTTTTAGAGTTGGGACATGAGCATGAAGTTGGGAGACTACACAGTGATAGTCATAGTGTTATTCATTTGGAAAAGAACTCCACTTTCTACTTGAGCATGAAACACATTCAATTAAGTTATCACTTCATTAGGACAAATTTGGAGAACTTGGTGAAGCTAGAAAATATGCATACTATATCTAAAATCTTGTGGATATGATGACCAAGGTGGTCACATTAGACAAGTTGAGACTATTTTTATATTTGGTTGGCCTTAGTGGTCATGGAGTAGTGATAGATTTTATTTAGGAGAAATAGTCTCCAAGTGGGAGATTATTGAGTGTGGAGCCATTTGGGGATATCACATGACCATAGGAATAAATTTTGGGGGTCTAGAGAGCTCCACAAATGTGGGGAGTGCATTTTTCCCCACTTCACCTTGTGTGGAACCTTGTTCCACATATGAGTGGAATATTCCTAGTATATTTCTAATTTCTATGTTTCCATATTTTATGGAGTTGGTTATTAGTTGTCTATTTTCCATGTTGACTTCCCTATTCTATGGGAGTTGGTTATTCCTTGGAAAATGTGTTGCATTTCTTGTTATAAGGAGTTGGTTGTGATCACACAGTGTTTTAAATGTGCCCTTGAAAGGTGGAGACCCAATCTTGGTGAGTTTCCTTTTGGTAGGATTTTGGATGAGTTTACTTAGGTGGAGGAGGGTTGTCACATGTTAGATAATGCTTATCTTGGATGAGCATTGCACATTTTCCCTCCTTTTATGGATTTTATTTCATTTGCTATATATATAGGGTACGGTGTGGCCTTTAGAGGTTGATGTGTTTCTTTACATAGATGGTTTATTTGTAGGCTGTGGATTTGATGATCAAATTTAAAGTGCAGTTGTTTTGCAAAGTGTAGGTGTTTTTTAAAGTGTAGGTGTTCATTATAGGGTGTGGTTTAGCAACTTGTGAGATATAATATTGTGTAGGTGCAAGTGAAAGTGTAGCATTTTTGTGTATCATTTTTTACAAGAGATTTTTCTATCTCTGTGAGAGTTCATTATAGTATTGTATTTTGATTATAATTTATATTGAGAACTTTCTTGGTGGATGTAGCCCACATTGGGTGAACTATGTTAGATCTATGCTATTATCTTATTCTCTCATTTATGCTTTCATAATAATGGTGAATTAAGGAATGTTTTTGTGATGCATGCTATTATATAATTTAAATATGATATATGGTCATATTAAATCTAATTTAAAAGTTTTTAATTCCTAACAGCTATCTCATTTCATTCAATATTGTTACTTTCATATTATTTATGCAACTAATAGTATTGTTTTATCTACTTTTTTTACTGTGGTTAGATCCCCTAAAGTTGTTTGCGTGCTTTGTACATTTTTTTGTGCTAGCCCCAACCTGTTTTAAAACTCTATCTATAGCTTGGTGCAAGTGAGCAAACCAGATAACCACTATAGACCTCTTATATCCCATAGAACCCCTAAGCCTTCTAGCCTCTTAGTGGTTTGTTTTATCACCCTACTAAACATTGGTGGTTTCATTTAGATTTTTGAAGCTATAACATGATATTATGGATGATGGGTAGGGATAAGATAGACAAGGATGGTATTGACAAGGGATATTATATAGATGAAATAGATTTGACCTTAAGTATTGAGGTAACATGTAAACAATAGATTATTTTACCATGATGCCAAAAACCAGTTTTCATGATGGTATTTTCCAAAGGTGATATAAGACTAGTTTTCACCATTGGATGAAAGTTTTTTTTTACAACATTTTGATTTATTATAGGTGGGCAAGATGTGAGATGCAAACTTTCTCTTGATCTTTTAAATGATGCCCATTCTAGAGATGTGTGATTCTAGGACCACATTGTCAATATTAGA
The DNA here is from genome assembly GCA_037957365.1 of Torreya grandis. NCBI lineage: Eukaryota > Viridiplantae > Streptophyta > Pinopsida > Cupressales > Taxaceae > Torreya > Torreya grandis. The sequence goes on from JARHVA010000863.1 coordinate 819,674, forward strand.
TGTATTGATGTCCTCATGATCTTTGTTGATATTGATAGAGATATCTCCATGTATCTAGACCAAGTGTCATCATCACCTCTATGAGAGACAATATTTCCCAAAAAGATGATGTGAGGTATGGATTGGATTAGGATGTTAATGGGGGTATATTAGACTTGAATGGATGATATGATCATGATGGAGAGGTATGATGAGTGATTGGGAGGTGGGACTAGTGGTTGCACACATCATTAGAGATATTAGACATTATATATTTGATTGGTGCCATATGGAAAAAGACTTCAATACATCTATAAGTTGTGGACTATACAGTTCCTCTTTTATCTAATCATTTGAAGTATTATCAACCATATGGATAATTATTTTTTCATTATTTTTATTTTTCGACTTGATTATTTCTCAATTTCCCCTTAATGCCTAACTTTGGGCTTCACCAGAGGAGAATGATATTTGACTTGATAAATGATGGTGATTTTGACATTTATGGTCCCTTAGTGCCTCAAAGATGTTTTAACTTGGGGAAGACACATTTTGATTAGGTTGATGATTTAACATCTCTTGAATTTGACTTATGGGATTAAAGATGATTTGATTATTATGTATGACTTTTTGAATATGGTCTTGGACCTCTACATTTGTGACACTTCTTATGTTGCTTGAGGGAGGGTCCAAAGATGTATTTTATTAATTGTCACTATGGAGGGAGGTGATTAAATGATCATTGACTAGAAGAAAAGGATCTATGATGGATGAAGGTAGGGGAGATGGTAGGATAAGGTCAGTGAGGGGTGATTAGGTAGCATGGTCCTCATATGGGTTCCTAGGAGACCTAGTTTCAAAATTGGAGAAAATCTCCTCAAGATAAAGAAAATAATCACTAAGAATAGTTGTAAGACACACATCCAAGGTAGGATTAGATTCCCTCTAAATTTTTTTGACAAATAAATCTTGTAAAAAATATATTATGACTTCATCATCCTGATTGGGATCAAAAGATATGCTTGGTGATTTATTACCATCTGAATTAGAGGGACATTTAAAAAGGTAAGCATAGTCATCATCTATTGTAACATCTATGAGGGATGATTTTTCTGATGAGGAATTTGATTTATTTATTGGTTTTGAACATGATCTTGATGTAGATAAAAATGGTGTTGACCCTGATGTTGATTTTTATGGCATGATGTTATTAGTAGAAGATTTATTGTTTGCAGGTGACCTCTTAATTTTGGGTCTATGATATGATGGGTGAGGGTAAGATGATGGAGGAATAATGGATTCAAAAAATATAGGTCTATGGAAGGACTCATGAGAGAAGTGAGGACTAGGGTCAATAGGAATAGACTCATCTTCAATGGAAGACTTGTCGAAGATGGGGGGACTATAGAAGAGGGAGGTGGTATCTTAACCTTGGATTAGAAAGGAAAGGGATTGATTTTGATCAGGGATGGAATCTTGGTAGTCCTCTTCTTTTTCACCTATGGATGTAGACTCATCTGATTCATTCTCAATTTCAATGTCACCATGGTCAATGAGGTCTTGGACATAGTTTTAGAAATCATTACATTGATTAATGGTATTCCCATGAGTTTGGTGGCATACATAGTATCGATTTGATATATTCCAAGAGGGCTTAGGCTTGGTGGTATTAAGATGTCATATGGGTGGATAGACCATTATGTCATTGGTAATAAGTTGGTAGAAGATGGATTCTAAAGATATAAGAAGAGGAGTATAGAGGATCTCTTCACTTCATACTTTGGATATAAAATCATGGGGTTTTGGATCAAATGGTTGTTGATGTGATTGGTTTGGTGGACTAATAATAGATGATGTGGATAGGATTATATTCCCTTTATAAGTGTGGAAATGGGTAGATGATTGATCATGACTAGTGGATGGAGAGTTTGAATGGGACTGGGTGGTGTGAAGATGAAGAGTTGACTAATATGGATGGGTGTGGACTGGAGGTAAGGTTGGATGGATGGGGTCAAAGTTTGTAAGATTTGGAATGCTCAACTCAAAGAGGCAAGAAATAAGTACATCCTTATTGGTCATGAGGCATTACTCAATCAAGGTATTGACCAAATTTGTTTTGGATGCCATGGATAAAGATGGAAGAGAGTATGGATAATGTGGTTTGTTGGACCCAATTGGTAGGCATGGGGGATTGAATGGAAAGATGGAGGGATGAATATGGAATGTATGGAACAAATTTGGACAAAGGTTTACTTTAGTGAAATTTCAAAATTGACTATATGTTTGATGTGATGTGATGTTTGATGAAGCAAGACAATATTAAGTAGACCAAATTAGGAGATCAGCTAGACTTTGATGATTTTGATTGGATTTGACTAGTTGAGCTATGACAAGCTCTTAGATTCAATGAGGTGATAGACTGGCCCAAGAGACATGAATTCAATTAAGGATTGATTGGATTAAGACTAGATCAAGACTACGATAATTAAATCAAGTATAATGAGATTTTTTTGATAGGATTGTGATTATGATTCAAACTTGATTAGACACAAGAAATCTTATAATGGGGACCCTGATGAAAAGAGTTATTTTCCAACATGGATAAGGACCATTATATGACTACAAACTTGATGAGAGGACTAGTATATACAAGGGGATGACAAGGTAAGGACTATGACTATATTAGGTTTTAAGGGATAAAATGGTATTCGAAGTGATTAGGCTAGACAAGGGCAAAAAAAGTGACAAGATCTTGATTAAGGTAAGTAAGGTATGGGCTATGAATAGTGTTAGGTAGATGAGACTAAACTAGGACAAGATGAGATAGGATTAAAAGGATATATACAAATGTATAAATAAAATATGTACAAGAGGATATTGATAAGGATGTACAAGATGATATAATGATGATACAAGGATATACAAGATGATGATATGTGATGTATAACTAGATAGGTGTGTATAGGTTTGGGTAAAAGGTTAACTTGGCTCATAAACAACATGGGTTTAACACAACACTCACCAAATCAAATAAACCACAAACCTAAGATTAGTAAACTGATTAGGAGTGTAACTTGATGGCTACACCATCTAATGGTTTTATGGGTGAAGATATAGGTTGGTGACCTATTACAGAATCTGTTGAACCCTCTTAACCCTATCTACATGATAGTCATTTGGGAGCTAATATTGACTCCGATAGAAAGTCACCTATTACATTTTATGGGTCTTATTATATGTTAGATAGGCTCTTTAGGGGAGTCCCTAATATATGCTAGGTACAGTGGGGCTAAAGTTCATGTAGGGTGTTTTTTGATACCTAGTTCAGAGAATTAACTTTTTCCCTTCATGAAGGACCTATGTGGGATCAATCGCTTAGCCTAATGATAATTACTCCTAATATTTATACTCTACCAAAACACAGAGTATGGATTAGTGTGTGGTGGTGAAATCCATAGTCACAATCCCCCTAAGACTATGACAACTTCATAGGTGTCAATTCCATGTCACATTTCCCCTAAAAAATAAAAATAGGAGGGTTTTTTAGTGGTTTTTGATCCTCCAAGAATCATCGTAAGGATGCAAGGAGGAGAGCATACACCATTATAGCCCTTAGATGACACACAAGTAGACAAAAATATGTATTAACTGATTAATTTAGATGTAATACATACAAAATATATACAAGATGATTTTTTAAAATGCTAAAATATCTTTGATAGGTGACTTGCAAGACAAGTGATTAGTAGTTTCAATATATAATATTAGAAGGGAAACCTGCAAGACAAGACATTAGGCAAAATATATGACTTTTAAGATGTTAGCAATTCAAAATTGCTACTAGATTCATCCCTGTAAGAAATAAAATGTTAGTCTAATAAGCCTTAATAAAAAACCATTGAAAAAAATCATGATTTAACTCTATAACTTCTTTGGATAAGAGGCCACAATGAGGGGATTTGGGGGTGGTAGTCCCCAATAGGGTCAAGAGGAAGTGCCCCTTGTGGGGTTAAGGGGTAGCAATGAAAATGATCTTAAAAATGAACTCAAGAAAGGATAATTTGAATGCAAAAAATAAGTGTAAAAATGCAACTGTAGAAGGTAAAATTGTAGATAGATAGTCAGTTTATTATAAAACCGCTTCCAGAGAGCACAAAACTATAATTCCTAAGTAATATTTTGATTGTCTAATATGTAATTTTATTGACATTTGACTAACCATAACCATAACCATACAGTTTATGCAAAACTGCTAATGGTTAAGTGAAATTGTGACTCAAACTTTAATATTAAAAGTCATAATTTGTGGTTTTGTAGTCAAATAAAACACTAAAAGCCTAGCAGTTATATTGATAAAACATTCAAACAATGATTTAAAATATCCTCAAAATGTTAGAATATGATTAAGATGAATAAATTAAGGTTATATTTGTAAATATATTATTAAAATGACTAAGATCAAAATAGCTTATTAATGTGCAAAATTGCTTATGTTAAGCAAAAATGGCTTTCAAAAAATTTAGTATTACACTAAGCAGTAAAAGGGGTGTTTTAGATGTTTGATGTTTATCTAAGCAGCGCCTCTCCTTACCTACAAGCAAATGATGACCAGATAGAGACAAGTTTTTAAAAGGCCAAAATTAGCAATTTTAACTAATGGTTCTAAGGTTTAAGTCAAAATTTCCCTTTATAATGGTAAAACCATAACTTATATTTAATATCACAACTAAAAAATTGTGATTTTGCTTAGTATAAAAAAACCACTAGTTATAATATTGATAGGTTTTAGTTTTGACCTTGTAAGACAAAATAAGTCAGTATAACCTATATAAAACAAAAAGGTATGTATAAAACTAATTTCTTGACTATAAAACTATATTGTTTCAAAACAACCATTTTATAGTCAAAACTCAAACATAAATAGCAAATTCAATTTGTGCGAGTTGCAGTTATACAAAAGAGTGAGGACCTGTCATAAAATTTAGCTGCTGGTGGTTAAAGGTAACAATTAGTGTAAAGCTACAGATTATATGTCAAAACTGCATCTTCAATATCATGATTTACATAACAAAACCATCATTTGCCTAGAGCAACATATTTTGAAATGTTGAGCTCAAATTTGACTTCAATATGACCTAAAAACTTGATTAACACACTTGAAATATACTAGGTTAGTCCAAAAAGAGTGATCCCACTATGCTCATCAATGTCTGATGGAAATTTTGAGCAAAAGGATTTGGATATGCAAATTATATCAAAATATTAAACCACCATTAAGATCTAGAGCCATTTAGGAATAAATGACAATGATAAATAAAACATTCATATATAAATTAAATCCTAAAGCTAATCCAAATCAATATTTAAATAAGAAAGGATTAAATGATTATGGATTAGATATTATATTGCTTACAAGTAGACTCAGATTTTGGCATGCTTTTGGTTTGAAGACTTGATTCAAAAGTTTATGTTGATAGATTGGACATGGATTTATTTAGGTGATTTGTAGTTCATGTGGCCATGGAGGAGTGGCTTGTTTAAATATACAAGGTAGGGAGATTTTTCAATGAAATAAAAATTCATTGGAAGTTTCTAGAGAAGAAGACTCTAAAAAGGAGGGAATTTTAAGGAATTTAAAATTCCTTACAGTTATCTAGAAATGGAAATTTATAGAAAATGTGGAGGATGAGGGAAGCTTCTAGAGAATAGAAGTCTCTAGTTCCATTTTATGACTAATTGAGAATTATAAGGGGATTAGGTGAGGATTAGGTACTAGGCTTATAGGGAAGCCTAGGGTAGGTAGGTAGGTGGGTCATGGGAATTTAAAATTCCCAAATATTAGACAAGTGGGATTAGTTAGTGGATAATGAGGAATTAGGTAAATTAATGAAGAAGTGAGAAGGGGGAAGGTTATTATGATGAATAATAATGAAGTGGGATGGGATTTAATTATTTAATTAGGATTATGGTTACGAGATTAATTAGGATAAATAGTGAGATTGGTAAAATGGTTAGGGTGAGTAGATTTAGGTGCATAAAATATATAAGGCCTATAATTATTCATTGATCTCTATCATTTAATAAAGTCTATATACCACATGTTCTTCTTCCAAACACTTGAATAATCTTCAACATAGACCAAAACAAAATCTTTTGACTATATAAAACAAATCCTCGTAACTTGAACAGTGTAAATTCTATACTTGTAGATAAGTGACCTAAATATACTCTTATTAAAATATTTAATAACCATATATGAATGATAATATACCAAAAACATGTCTCAATAAGCTTTATCAACTTCTATCCTACCTATCCATTGGCGGAGTTGTTTTCATCTTCATACACATTATGCATATAAGCTTATAACCCCAAATGGAGTAGAAACATGTCATACCTAAAAATAATATGATATAATGAAAATTATTAATTATGACTAAGATTCAAGGATTCATAAAAATGATAAAACAAGTTCACTTTTATTCATGCATTAATCAAAATCTCACCATACAATTCACTCTCATAGTAAGGACAGAGTTATTGATTTATTTCTTGATATTTGTTTTCTCACCAACTCTACTTCCTCAGAATGTTACCACTCTATCTAATTTATAATGAATCTATAAACTCTATATATGTCTTTTTATTCATGCCTAAATTCATGCATAACTCCCTTCTCTTGATAACTAACCTCCTAAGAAGCTGACACTACATAAGAGATCATTTACAATATGTTCTTATTTACCTTCTCTTGGTTTACATTATTTATTAGCATGAAATACATATTGAAAACATATATAATACACTTTATAGGACCCTTTATGACCTCCATTATCATCATCCATCACTTTCCTTTTTCACAAAACTCTAAAAACCACTGTAAGACATCTACACTAATTCAAATTTTCAAATTTAGCCTTTCGACAGGAAAATTCCAAAGACCTTAAAAACACACTAAACAAGGAATTTGAATCAAATAAAACATATTTTGGGTAATTTAAAGACCCATTACACCCTCAAAGACCATAACTCACTATGTTCACTCCTGCTTCTTTCTTTCTCAGTCTTTTCAAGTGATGCTCATATATCATACTTCCCTTGAGGGAAAGATTTGAGTTCGAGCTCAAATGTCTTAATTTAAATTTATTCCTATATTTTCAATTCATCTTAGATTGATATTTGAAATTATTTATGCTATATTTCCTTCTTTCTTTCTTTATTTGATCCTCTCCTCTTTGATTTTGATTCCTTATCTTGTCTTGTCTTCTTATGAAGTCATGCTCCACCTTCATGAACTGAATCACCTTGTGTAACTCTTTATCAACTTCATATTCTAAATAATCTATCTCTAATTCACATTTATGATATGATTTCTCTTTTTCATGATTTTTTTTTACTTATATCTTCATTCATCCTTTTTTCTTTGATTGAACCACTCATCAAACTTGGTATAGTTTACTTGTCTTCAACTACTTGCTCATGAATATGAGATTGTAACTTGGATTTTGATTGTATTATTATCTTTGTAGCTAGTTTTATTGATTTGATGTTATCTCTTAGCATATACTTTTCATGTAAACCTACACTTTCACAATCCAATAACCAATTAGATATAAAATTTTGAGACTTAAGAGTCTTTCCATGTTCTTTTTGCCAACATCTTTGCTCTTTTGAGTTCCTTTACACCTCCATGATTTTATCTTTCTTTATTTTTAAGAAGACCTTATCTTTGTCTATGGAATACTCCAAGAATTATAATTCATCTTTAAACTTATTATACAACTCATAGTCTTATTCTTTAATGAGTTCATTCAACTTCAAATCAACCTCTTCATTGTCAAAGCCTTGGCCTTGTCTTTGCTTTCTCCTTGCGTATCTTGACTCATCCCTGAATTCATCATTGTTCATCACAATATAATCTATACTATCAAATACTAAAAACCAATTACTTGTATGATTAAAAAATTATTCTTGCATCCTTATCTCTTCTCTCAATGAATAATCATCCATCTCTTCACTTGATTCATCATACCTAGGGACTACTTGTCCTCTATCTCCTTCACTTGTCACCTTACATCTTATCTACTCCTTCCCATTTATGAAAATTGATTTCAACTTCCTTTCTTCATCAACATCATTTTTTAAACTCTTCCCTTTCTCATGGTTCTCTTGACTTTCATGATATGTCAATAACACATGACCATCATTAGTCTTTGTCAAAGGCCTAAAATATGTCATCTTACTTCCCTCATGATATTTTAAGACTTTATTTTGTAATTTCTCCTCTTTAAGTGTCAAATTTGACCCTTCTCCTTACTTCATGTTAATATTCATTTCATTCCATGACTAATCTTCACTTTGAAACATCTTAATCAATGATTTAAATACACCATTATTCAAAACATATAAAACAACTTGTTTACCTTTCATTTTTCTTATGTTATTATTTTCCCAATTTTTTATTAGGCTTACCTCTATCCTCTTAGGATCTCCTTCATCATTTTTGTCTTGATTACTTGACTCACAAAGATGTGAATACCTTCTCTTGTCCCTTGTTTATTCAACTATCTCTTTTTTATCCTCTCATATACATTCTTGAGATGCTTCCTACTCATCACATCTAGTGACACTATTATCCAAAATTTCTTTCAATCTCTTGACTACCCATGCTTTGTTCTTCATTCCTTTGGATTGATACATGCTCATTACTTCATTCGTTCTCCTTGACTTAAAATTTAGTCCATATTTTAGGATGCTTTCTTTATAATTCTTTCTTTGACCATCTTCCTTATGTGTTTATTTCATCATGAGTTCTATCCTTTCTTTCTTTCTTTACATCTGTACTTCACTTGAGTTTTTAGCTTCAATAACCTTTTTTTTTTTTATCATTATTCATCTCATCAACTGGTTTCTTGAGCCACTTTGTCACCACATATCCATGGTCTATTGTACATTTTAAGAGCTTAACATTCCTATTCTTTGTGTCAACCTTTAAGTTATCAATCTCATCATCATATGCATGATCAAAATCAAGATTCAAAATTCTATGTACCTGCTCAATGGCCTATTACATGGTCATATTTTTCCTCATGTTTTCATTGCTTTCAATCACATATTTATTTTGTATTTCCTTTATTTCTTCTACTGCAATGATTTCTAAAGCATCATGAAAATCTAACTCATCTTCCATATCTTCATTAGCATGGTAAAGGTCTTCAATCTTCTTGTGGTATTATGTAACCTATTCTCTTATTTTATCATATTCATTTGTTTCTATGGGTGTTTTAACTTCCCCATTTCTTACAAATTTGAAGGCCTTATTCTTGACCCTCTTCATAAGATTATCTATACCTGTAGACATACACTTAAACATAATGTTAAAGCATAAAATAAGAGACTAAAATGTCTCCATGAGTGCCTCCTTCATGGACACTCTCTTCTTCATTTTACTCCTTTTCTCAAGTGTTTCTCTTCGCACTTTTTCCTCATCTTTATTTATGTTCTCTTCAATGAGAACTAGTTCATGTTGCTCACTTGGAAACTCTTAGCTACTCAAGCCACTATGGGAATTTATTTCTTTCTTATTTTTCTTTATGATTAGCCTTATAGGCTATTTGACCTTCTTTCTTATCATACAACCAATCCATTTGATTTCTTGTTCCTGCATGAGCTTCACCATGATCTCTAACCTTTCAAAGCTTTGCCTAAACTAATTTATTATCTTCTCTATCTCATTTTCCATCTTGATCTCACTTTTTATTTATTATTTAGGTCTTACTTGGACCTATCTCTCTTGAAAATTTGGCTTACTTTCCCCTCTTGACCATACTTAGGGCTCTCTTAATCTTTAGTCTTTTACCTAAGACTCTTCTTTCTCTCTCTAAGCTTTCCTTGAGCTTGTACTTGAGCTTTTATGCTCTTTCCTTACTAACTTCTATAGGCTCTTATTTCCTAGTCTCAAGTATTTCACCTTGGACTTAGGGCTATGTATTCTTTTCTCACTAAATTATTCTCTATTCTATCCTCAATGGGTCATACTTGCACTTCAATTCATCTCACAAATACTTTTCATAACCTATAATTTCTTCATATAACACAAACATAATAAGGACAACTTATCAAAATAATTGTACCTTATTTTTATTTTTTCTTGAAGACTAGTTCATACTCTTTCCCATCAGTATCTTATGGCTCTGATATCAATCTTATGTAGAGCCACTTTGTCTTAATCAACCTCTATCTTCTATTGGCTCAAAAAATTGTCAAGGAGATAATTTGGTGAGTTTGGGTCAACAGTGTGGGAACTGAGTCCTTATGTTAGTCAGTAATGCAGAGATAAATTTCCTCTCCTATTAGAAAGAAAATCTACCATTATTGAAATCTAAAAAGAGAAAAATAAGGTAAAAAATATTCACAACTATTTATAGCAAAAATATTTTTATTGGGGGTTTCATACTTTTAACCAGAAAGCATAGAAAGGAGTTATAAAGGAAAATGAGAAGAATGATGGAAAAGATGGGGGAAATGAGAAATCAAATGAGGAATAGGATTATTATATCCAATTAAATATATAAGCTACCATGATAATCCCAAGAAAAATGAAAGATAAATCTAGGTAGCTAAACATGGAAACTTACCAGAATAGCCCAAGAAGGACAAAACACTATATTCATGGAAACCTCTCTGATTAAATGGGTGGTAAAGACATAATGCACTCTTAGGAGTAAAAAACATATATTGAGATAATTATCTATTACTGGCAATATAATTAAAGATAACTATTGCATATTTAACCATAAAATACAATTAAAATAGTGTTGAATTCCCATCAAGATTTCAAATTTATAGAAATAACACAAAAAGATTCTAAAAGAAATACTTAATGTGAAATTCCTATTTGATGACAATTTGGTAGTGACTATAAAAATAATTTGAAAGTGTGTGTGTGTGTGTGTGTGTGTGTGTGTGTGTGTGTGTGTGTGTGTGTGTGTGTGTGTGTGTGTGTGTGTGTGTGTGTGTGTGTGTGTGTGTGTGTGTGTGTGTGTGTCATATGCAAATTTATAATCAAAAAATGTTTCTACAAAGTTTCACTGCCAAAAGTCCCTCTTTACAATTAGCCTAACACTCATATTTATAGTGAGAGAAGGTGGTTATGGTACATAACCACCTTTTTTTGTGCTACAAATAGTGTGAAAGTGAGTTTATAAAAATCCACCACTTAAGTGTTGTAAAAGTGAGTTGATGTAATTACACTATGTGCAAATGAGAAATTACAACATTACACCATTTAAGTGATATAAAGATGCATTGGTGAAATTACACTTCATACAAAAGTGAAATTAAAATATTGCACCACTTGAATGGTGTAAAAATGCTTTGGTGATTTTATACCACTTGAAATGTGTAAATCAAATTACACAATTTGAGACTCACAAAGTGACATAGTGCATTTGCATGAATTGCATTTACAAGGTTGTAATTACATAATATTTTCAACTAGAAATTAAAAAATGAGATCCAAAATTAACATGAAAATACCAAAGGCTTGATGAATAATTCATTCACTTTCTCCTTTGCTGAAGACAATCTCAATCATTACTTTTCACTTGTCAAGGAATTTCAGTATACATATGCTTGTCTTTTATATTGACATTTGTCTGAGTAATCTCAAATTTACTTGACCAAGAATTTTTAATGACCACTAATATTTTATAATCATATTTTATGTTCACCATAGAAACATTTTTTCATAAGATCATAATATTCATGTTAATATTTTTTTGAAGTTCACCATAGTAATATTTTACCTTATTAGGTCATTGACATGATTTAAGGGCTGAGAAGGCACTTGCAATGGTAAATAAATTTTAAATTACACCTACCATTTGAAATTGGCCTAAAAAAAATTAGATTGGCAACTTATGCCCATATCCAGAAACCCAACACTAAATACTACTCAACACATGCAAACATATATCCATTTGACATTTGAGTTAATGTTGGAGATGCCCATGCAAAACAACTTTGTCTCATTAAACACTAAATGCTACTCAAAACATGAAAACATATATCCATTTGACACCTGAAGATGCCCATGCAAAATAACTTTGTCTCATTAAAGTTTCTTTCTCCTAGAAAAAGCTATAAACTTTCACCCAATACCAGGCTTTTGTAGTGAATACCATAGGTTTTAGGACCAAAAAAACCTTTTAATCACTCAAACCCATGGGTTTTATTGATAAAACTGCTTCATTTTCAAAATACCATGAGTTTATTCTTGAAACCACCATCATTCTCCATTTACCATGAATTTGGGGAAGTGTAAAACAAAATTGCATGACTCAAGGAAATGTAATTTCAATTTGAATGGCTGAGGAAAATAAAATTTGAAATTGCATGACCACATAAAATAAAAATTCAATTTGCATGGAAAGGGAAAATGTAAAATGAATTTGCAAATTGCACCAATTGTAAATTTAAATTTACAAATTGTACCGAGTGGAAAAAAGAATTTGCAAATTTCATTGAGTGGAAAAAAAAATTTGTAAATTGCATGACTTGGAAAAGTGTGAGGGAATTTTTCGCAACTTGGGATATTCAAAAAAAAAAATTACATGATTTTTAAATGGTGTTTTTGCATGACTTGAAACCTACAACTATGATTCTCCCCCTTGGTTTTTGAAGTTCAAGATGAAATTTTTATACCAAATGTTTATAGTCAAAATTCATCTCTCAGATCTGTTCTTCGCATTAGGATAAAAATAATGAACTTTTAGAGTAGTTTGATTTTACCTTAAAATTTCATTGTGGTGTTGATAAGATCAAATGAATTCATGACTTGTTTCTTCTTTCTATCATAGTACATTTTCCATGATGACAAGAATCTTGTTGCACCAAAAGATAAATTATCAAGATATCTTTAACACACTATTTAGAAGATTGAAAGATAGTTAGATTTCATTATTCTACCCAAGCCTTGTCCATTGGGATATGGAATTGATGTCCCATTCTAAAAAAAATTACTACCCATGTCTTTAAAACACCTCTAATTTCTTATATCAGTGAAATTGGGGTTATTGTCATAAAATGTAAAATTTTAAGACAAAAATTAGCTCTAACTATGGGACTGTATTTCCAAAGGGACTGCAGGAAAAATCCATAATCTTACATGATTGGTGCCTCATTATCATAGATTCTTGAATACTTCTATGTAGCTCAAATTTAAATGTCTTGATCTAACCAATAGATAACCAGTTCACCTATCTCAATCATATGAGAAATAAACATGCATTACTAGGTCAAATCCTCTACTCTGAATATTTGTATATTTTGATTTGACGAACTAATAACTAGTTCACCCATCTGAATTGTATAAGAAATGAAGAGGTGTTATTGGTCTATATCACTTATTGTTGAAATTTTGCTTGTTCACCACCTATTCACTTGAATATATCCATGATAAAACTATTTATTTTTTTGATTGAGATACAAGAATCCATATCACCATTTTCAAAACTATAAAAACTATGTTTTGGATAAACTATTAAATGTTTGTTTTGGAAACTCACTTTACCCAAAATACTTCATGGACCATTTTCGTATGTCAATTAGAAACTAAAGAGGCTTTACAATAAATAACTAACATGAGGATCTAAGATGTTTGATTGATTGGGATTCAATGTAGGTATAGATCATGGCTACAAACATGTGCAATAATAGGGACCAAAACAAGGAGAGCAAGGAGAAATAGACAACCTATTGTATTTATTAAAAATAACACATTCACACCAAAAAGGATACAGGAAAAGGAAATAAGCCAAAATAGGGAAATCAAAACTATTTACAAGGAATAGAGGAAAATGAGAAGACTATATAAAAACATTCATCGACTGGGTGAAGTACCTACTATTTTTAAACAACAAATTTAACTTATGAACTTTAAAAACATTTAGTAAGAGTGATCAAGAAAGTGGGAAGAGTAACTTATAGTTATCATTCACACAGGGATGATCATAAATGAAAAACCATTACTATTTTTGTATCCTAGAATGGAAATATTTTTAATTCTCTGATCTTCTATGATCACTTATGAGCAATACCAGACTTTTTCAATGTCTTATTAGGTGACTTCAAATTCATTTATGCTAGATACAATATCTAAATTAAAGAGAAGTATGTAGCATATCTATTTTTGAGATGGAACCATAATATGATTGTGTTATGAAATGAAAGGAGTGTTGATATTCATTTCCAATTTGCTTCTCGTGATAGAAATGAATTCATCATCAAATGAGTCATTATCATCAGCTTCATCAATCTCTTCTACCTTAATAATTTCCATTTCACTTATAATGAATAATATACACCATTCATTTGGTTCTTAATTCATGTCTTTCTTGATTTCATCTTTGACCTGCTTATGATATTCAATCTGTATGGGGTTGATTGCTCTAGATTCAATTTTTATGGATAACTCTTATTTGGTAGAACCTAATAATGAAATATCTGAGGAATCATCATTTTTTACTATTGATTATTTCATTTTGATAAAGGGATCTTTTGATTGACTTAAAACTAATTTCATAGTGTCTTCACCTTCAAAAATTAGAAAATCACATTCTACATTATTGTTTCTCTTTGTTTGTGATTTAACCAATTGCTCTTTAGATAACCCATTTTCTCTTGGGACCACGAGGTTTGAGAAATATTGTGAAACATGTAAATCTCTCTCTTCTTTGCCAAGGGGGAAGCCAAATTATTTATCTATTTTTTTATTAATCATTATGTCTTACAACTTTTCACCTTATTCCATAATTATGAAACTAAATAATCATGTGATAGGAATCACTTTCTATTTCTCCTTGATAGACTTTCTACATGTTTGATCAAGAACTTACCTTTGAAGTCTCTTTTTTGAATATTGTAGACTCTTGATTGTATCAAGTTTCATTGTTTCTTCATCACCATTTATAATAATTGTTGTACCTTTTGAAAAAAAAAAAATCAACTTTATAGACAAAATCATGTCATCTTCAATTTTGATAGCTTCTTGTTGTGTAACGTTCTATTCATTTACATTGTTCCTCATCAAGATAAATTTGATCTCTAGGTATAGAGAACCAATGAAGACACAAAGCTAAATTTTGAGACTTGGTTGATCTAATTGGGGAATCAGTCTTAATAATGTCTTGATTTGTGCTATGAACTCTCTTATTTTCTCATCTTCTTGCTTCTAAATTTGGAAGAAATATGAAAATAATGCACACATGTCCACAAATTATTTGAATCCATTCAAGAATTTATTCTTCAAGGAGTCCCAATTCATTATACATCCATATTCTAGGTATTGAAACCACTTAGTAGCAGGTCCAATCAGAGTTTTAAAAAAAATCCTGACATCAACATTTTTGTGCATAACTCCCAAGATGCTACATGATACTATGAAGGCTAGGATATGGTTGTCTACATCTTGACCATTTTCTCCAAAAGAATTTGGAAAATTTTTCCTTGAGCATGATGATAATTAATTGTACTAGGCCAAAGCTAATAGACCAAAATGTTTTCCCTATGGGTCACAAGCAACATTAAGGTTGGGGTGAACCAATGCCATTTCTTTAATTTAAAAAGATGCAGGAACTAGGTATTTTAATTTAATGGATTCACCAACCTCCATTCCAAGGGAGCTTCCTTGAAATGTCTAAAAACCATGCACGTAAAACACCTCAATCCCCAGCTGAGTCATCAAAAACTATTGGCTCAAAATTGTTTTAGGGGTATAAATTGGTGACTTTGGTTCAACAGTGTGAGAACTGGGTCCTTACATTACTCATTAATTTAGGGATACAGTTATTCTCCTATTAGCAGGTAGAGCTACCTTTATTGAAAGCCAAAAAGCTAAAAGCAGGGGAAAAACTATTCAAAAATATTTACAACAAAAATATTTTTTATTGAGAGTTTCATACTTTTAACCAAAAAGCATGGAAAGGAGTTAGAGAGGAAGTGAGAGAAATGATAGAAAAGAGAGGGGAAATTAAAAATAAAAGGAATAATGATATTATTATATCCAGTTAAATACAAAATTTACCATGATAATTCCATGAAAAATGAAAGACAACTCTGGGTAGCTAAACATGGAAACTTACTAGAATAGCCCAAGAAGGGGAAAACACTATATTCATGAAAACCTCCTTGATTCAGTGGGTGGTAAAGACATAATGCACTCTTAGGAATACAAAACATACTTGAGATAATTATCTACTACTTGTAATAGAATGAAAGACAACTATCTCATATTTACCCATAAAAGACAATTAAATATTGTTTAAACCCCATCGAAATTAAAATTCATAGAAATAACACAAAACGATTCTAAAATAAATACTTAATGTGAAATTCTCATTTTCTGACAATATGGTAGTGATTATGAAAACAATTTGAAAGTAAAGATATAGATATAGATGAATCATACACAAAGCTACAACTCACAAAGAAATCTTGAACACAAAGACTATAAAATCTCTTTGTTCTAATCTTTATTGAATTGAAAATACAATCTCATCATTCAAAAAACATTTTTACAGTGTCTCATTGTCAAAATCCCCCCTTTACAATGAGCCTAAAACTCATATTTATAGTGCAAGAAGGTGGTTACAATGCGTAACCACATTTTTTATGTTAAAGATAGTGTGAAAGTGAGTTTATAAAAATGCACCACTTAAGTGGTGTAAAAATGAGTTGGTGTAATTACATTGCATGCAAATGTGAAATTAAAACATTGCACCATGTAAGTGATATAAAGATGTGTTGGTGTAATTGCACTTCGTTCAAAAGTAAAATTACAAAATTGCACCCCTTGAATGGTGCAAAAATGCTTTAGTGATTTTACACCACTTGAAATGTGTAAATAAAATTACACAAATTGAGACTTACAAAGTGATGTAGTGCATTTGCATGAATTGCATTTACAAGGTTACAATTACACAAAATTTGCAACTAGAAATTACAAAATGAAATCCAACATTAACATGAAAAAACCAAAAGCTTGATGAATAATTCATTTGCTTTTTCCTTTGATGAAGACAATCTCGATCATTAATTTTCATTTGTTAGGGAATTTCATACTACATACGCTTGTCATTTATATCAGCATTTGTCTAAGTAATCTCAAATCTACTTGACCAAAATTTTTAATGACTATTGATGTTTTATAGTCATCTTTTATGTTTGCCATAGAAATGTTTTCTTCATTAGAGCATAATATTCATATTAATATTTTTGTGAAGTCTGCCATAGTAATATTTAACCTTCATTGACATGATTAAAGGGTTGATAGGGCACTTGTAATGGTAAATAAATTTTAATTTACACCTACCATTTGCATTTGGCCTCTAAAATTTTAGATTGGCAATTTATGCCCATAGCCAAAAACCCAACACTAAATACCACTCCGCACATGCAAATATATATCCATCTTTCACTTGAATTAATGTTGGAGATGCCCATGAAAAACAACTTTGTCTCATTAAAATTTCCTTCTGCCAATAAAAAATACAAACTTCCAACCAATACCATGCTTCTTTAGTGAATACCATGGGTTTTGGGACTAAAACAACATTTTAAATACTCAAACCCATGGGTTTTATTGATAAAACCACTTCATTTTCAAAATACCATGAATTTATTCTTGAAACCACCATTATTCTCCATTTACCACAAATTTGGGGAAGTACAAAACAAAATTGCCTGACTCAGGGAAATGTAATTTCAATTTGCATGATTGAGGAAAATTAAATTTGACATTACACAGCCATGAAAAATAAAAATTCAATTTGCATGGGAAGGGAAAATTTAAAATGAATTTTCAAATTGCACTAAGTGGAAATTTGAATTTACAAATTACACCAAGTGGAAATTTGAATTTTCAAATTGCATTGAGTGAAAAAAAGAATTTGCAAATTGCATTGAGTGGAAAAAAGAATTTGCAAATTGCATGACTGGGAAAAGTGTTGGAACATTTTGCACTTCTTAAGATTTGTAAAATCAAATTTGCATGACTTGTAAAAGTGCACTAGTGTTTTTGCACAAATTGAAACCTAAAAATATGATTCTCCCCCTCAGTTTTTTAAGTTCAATATGAAATTTTTATACCAAGTGTTTCTAGTCAAAATTCATCTCTTAGATTTGGTCTCTGCATTGAGACAAAAATTAAAAATTTTCAATGAATTTTGATTTTGCCTTAAATTTTCACTCTAGTGTTGATAAGATCAAATTAATTAAAGACTTATCTCTTTTTTATATCATAGTACGCTTTCTATGATGATAAGAATATTTTTGCATCGAAAGAGAAATTATTGAGATATCTTCAACACCCTATTTGGAAGCTTGAAAGATAGTAAGATTTCATTAGTCTACCCAAGCCTTGTCCATTGGGCTATGGAGTCAATGTCTCATTCTAAATTTTTTTTTTTTACCATCCATGTATTTAAAACACCTATAATTTCCTATATGAGTGCAATTTTGGGTATTATCATGAAATGTAAAATTTCAAGACAACACCTTCATATGGTCCTTCTTTCTTAGAATCTTGACCCAACTCTATATACCTCTTTTAGATACCACACTAAATCTTGTCTTGAATCCTATTTTCAGAAAAAATTTAATACCAATTTATATATACTTGTAAATTTTTTTTTCAATTTATTCACCTGACTCCAATCTTATTTGATAACTTCACACTTAGATCCGCATACCTACTATTAAATCTTGTATCACAACTAGTCTCCTTTCTAGCTTATAGGGTTAAGTCTTGGTATTTTCTCACTAGGATTTTCACCCCAATAGTTATTTTCACTTGGAATAATTATTATTCTCTCACTTTATAACACCTTAACATCTCACTCATTACCCTAACATCCTCATTCAATATACTCACTATTTGCCTTCATATAGACCATGGGCCTACTCAACTCCACAAGGCTCCATAACCTTAATTATTATTTATAACTACATGAACATGTTCATGCATCATTTATGGTCTTCCTTAGTCATAATAAAATTTCACCAACTCAAATTAATCCTTCATTCCATATTTAGCCTCCCATATACAATTCTTGTTAACTTGGAAGTTGGTTCTCTTAGTAACCTTGAAAATGCCTAAACCTCCTTAGTTATAATAATTTGTAAGGTTTAAAATCCAACCAATACTTGTTTCAAGTACCCATTATATCCCTTTATCTTCACAAGAAGTTTCACAATCCAACCCTCAAGTTATACCTTTCAACTCAATCTCTTTTAGAATTAGGTCTTTTAGGCCTCCTAATAGCACACAATCAGAAATATTATAGTGTATGGCTTGGTATGGTTTCAAAACCTTTTGAATGTTTTATCCCATGTCAAAATATTATATATTAAAAATATTTAAGATATTTCACTAGAGGAATCACAAGTTATTCAATTTTTCATTTTAAAAACCTAGTCAAGGTTATCTCAGCCCTGTAGGTGGTTGAGAGGCTATAAAAATGAAAATTATGAGTTTCGTTAGTTTTTAACTCAAAAAAAAGTATTTTTATGTATACCAAGGTATATCACAAATATTACCATAGCTATATGTGGAGGATCAATCACAATATGCTCAATTAATGTAAAATACATAGAATTTTATACACTTTTCTAGGACTGTGTGATGGTTTAAATGAGTTTTAGTAGTTCAATAAATTATTTGAATTCTAAAAAAGGATGTGATGATTTTATAGGGCCTGAAATTAAATATTACACCTCTCTTAAATGATCATATGGTGTAAATTTACCCTCAATAAACTTCAAGCAACACATATACAAACTTATGTATGAAAACACTTGGTTGTGTATGAAAGTTTATGACTTCTTTCTCTTTGTATGGAAGTTTGAGACTCCAAAAGTCTTATATCCAAGCCTATAATTATTCACTAATATCTATCATTTAATATTTTCTATCTACCACATTTTCTTCTTTCAAACACTCGAATAATCTTCAACATAGACCAAAACAAAGTCTTTTGACTGTATAAACAAAATATTCATAACTTGAACAGTGTAACTTATATACTTGTAGATAAGTAACCTAAATTTACTATTATTCAAATAAATAATAACAATATATGAATTATCATGTACCAACAACATGTCTTAAAAGGCCTTACCAACTTCTATCATGCATGTCCATTGGCAAAGTTGTTTTCATCTTCATACACATTGTGCATATCAGCTTATAACCCCAAATGGAGTAGAACCATGCCACACCTCAAAATAATATGATATAATTAAAATTATTACTTATGATTTATATTCAGGGATTCCAAAAAATTATAAAACAAGTTCACTTTTATTCATGCATTGATCAAAATCTCACCATACAATTCACTCTCACAATAAGGATAGAGTTCTTGATTTATTTATTGTTCTTTGTTTTCTCACCAACTCTGCTTCCTCAAAAAAATTCCACTATTTATAATTTATAATGAATCTGTACACTCTCTATATGTCATTCATAACTCCCTTCTCTTGATAACTAACCTCCCAAGAAGTTGACATTACATAAGAGATCATTTACAATATGTTTTTATTTGCCTTCTCTTGGCTTAAATTATTAGATAGCATGAAATACACATTGGAAACATATCTAATGTACTTATTATGATTCTCTAAGACCTACATCAACATCATCCATCACTTTCCTTTTTCACGAGACTCCAAAAACTGCTCTAAGACATTTACACTAATTCAAATTTTCAAGTTTAGTCTTTTGGCAAGAAAATGCCAAAGACCTTCAAAAACACACTAAAAAGGGAATTTGAATCAACTAAAACATATTATGTGTAATTTAAAGACCCCTTACACACTCAAAGACCAAAAATTACTATGTTCACTCTTGCTTCTCACTTTCTCAATTTCCTGCATCACTTACCTTACACTTCTAGCTGTCTACCAAAAGCACTTGGTAATACATTCAAAAAATACTCACATAAAAAAATCATCCATCAAGTCAATAGGGATCCTATGAATTCTGTATAATACTTGTCCTTAGTATCAGAGTGAATGGGAGGGGCCTTGGTTTTATATAGCATGAGGGATTTACCCTATGATAAAAGTCATGTTGCCATCACCATTGGTTTGTCATTGATGAAGATGATCACATCCTTGGATAGATTGATTTCACCTTCATTGTAATACATTATAAATTTCATAATTGCTTCATCCAATTATCTAAATTTAAGGAACTTAATGATTTTCTCTACATCATATCCTCGTAGAGGGTGTTGAAGAGCTAGGGATCCTAGTTATGTGAGACTTGATTTGTGGTAAAAAAAATTATCTTTACCAAATCAATAAAATCAAATCGATCTAGGTCATGGTATTGTGTTTGCCTTAGTGCAATTCAAATCCCCATTTATTATGTTAATGAGTTTATCAATGGAATGAATATTTGTGATTGATCCATAACTATTATTTTATAAGCCCTTGATAGATGGATGCCAATCAAATTCATATTGCTAAAAATATGCTATCAGGTGAATGAGTCAGGCTCAAATCATAAATGGATCTTATTTTCAAATCATTACAATGAGGGTTCATTCTATGCACCCTTCCTTATATAACTTTACTTTAATCCACTCATATAACACTTCACATTGAATTGTGTTGATCTATCTTTGTGTCGTTGTGCTCTTGGTTTGAATGACATTGATTGTTGTGATGTGACCTTGGCATTTTTCTAGATAGGTTTAGTATTTTAGCTTATTTATTTATTTCATGTTGACATGCCATATTTTTTTCTATCATGACTTTCTTTTATTACATATTAGCTTAATTTGACACACCCATCTACTTTGGGAAAGATGTAATCTTTGGAGTGTTTTATCATTAACCAATTCATGACATACCATTTTTTACATATATTTTATACCCCTTTTATCAATGCTTCTTTATCGTACTTAATTTATTGACCCCTTATTGACCTCATGTTGAATTATCTTCACATTACTCCTTAATTATTTTATTCCTTTCCTTTGATACTATGTGACATTGAATTTTCAAACTATGTTTCAATGTCCTAAAATATAGAGATCACATTGTACATAGCTACACCAAAATTAAGAAAAGATAATAAAACACTAAAAGAAATAGAAACCCTAATTACCTAGTACTACTCAACACCCACTCAATTTTTAACATGCAATTAATAGAGATCATCGACAGTAAGGCTTAATCTTGTATCCATTTACACACCCCAAAAATAATGGTTCCTTAAATGTCCCATAGTAATATTATTCCTTGTTATAATACTTCTTGGATGATGTATGATCCTTTCCATTGAATGCATAATCAACCTTGATGTGCTCGAAATATGCTATCATACAATAATATTATCTACTTTAGATATAACTCTTTATATCATAGATTTTGATCATGCCATGCTTTTTGACTCTACTTATTTATTTCATGTGTCTAACTCACTCTATGTTGAGTATATTCCATGCAAATTATATGTAACACACTTGCTTGAATCATGATCTCCCGATCGCATTATCAATGTGATTCATAGACTTGGAACTATATACTCCATAGGCATTAACCCATTATATTCCATAGACAAACTAGAAAGTATTGAACCCTATTATGTGCTTATAATTAGTCTTGTATTCCCATACGATCGTTCAAATTTGATCCTCCCAATCATCTATCTACACATTATGTATTTGTGTAAGCATATTCTTAATTACTTTTTTAGATGCTTTTACCTATTTGTTAGCTTGAGGATGATATGTTGTGCTTTTGTGTTATGAATCATGAATTTTTTCATTAGAGTCTTGATAGTATTATTGAGGAAGTGTGTACCTCTATTACTGACCAACTTCATCAGGTGTCACAATAGCTTCTACCGATTTGGTGAATTAACTTGTCACATTATTTATATACCTAGCATGACTGTACTTTTTTACAGGATTAATAGGTCCTAGAAATTTAATTCCCCATTTCTTAAGAGGTTGTGTTGCTAACACCAAATTCAAAAGCATTCCATCCCTTTGACTTGGCCTTCATATTCTTTGATAAACTTCTTAATTCTTTATGAATCTATGTGCATATACTATGCCATTAACTTATGGAATGTCTAGGGATATGTGCAGTTGACTTGTGGCTTACATGCCTCATATATTATCTTAATGCATCTCCTTATGTTCTTATTAAGGTTAATTTATGGACTAACCATGGCTATGTAGAGTATATATAAGATGTAGTGGTTAATATTTGATCATCACATTATGAATTCTACTCTTATTGCATTATCATGGAGGTTACCACCTCGAAGTGTCTCAGTTATATTTATCAATTATTATAATTTTCTATCAATTATTGTTGTGGATCTACATATTCTGATCTTATTTTTGTGATATAATATTATATTGTGTGAACATCTGAGTAATTTTATTACAAATGGTAATAGAGCTTTGATTTGGTCAAGTTTAGGTGGTATTTTTTTTTTGGATCTGGTATTGTGGGTTTACTATGAATGGAAGGATAAAAAATCTTGCAATCGGGGAATTTTTTTTCTTTCACTACAGTATTGTTCGAAGTGCTTTTTCAAAATATATATTAAAAAAATTCATCCTTGTGAAAATTAGGAGTAAAAGGATTTGTCTCAGTGAGATGATCACAATAGTATAATCTATTAATACACTTTTTAGGCTTAAAATTTTTACCCATTTACATATTAGTAGTCATTTGATTCATCTCAGTGAGATAATCACAATGGTATAATATTCCAATACATTTTTGGGGGGATTGAAACCCTCCATCCTAGGATTTGTGCATGGTTGGTATTAACACTCGGTCATGGGAAATGGAAAAAAAATCCAAAAACTCCTTACAAGGATGACATGGAGTCTGATACTTCTAATCTATTTGTTTTTTAGGTGGTTCACCAAATTCAATCATATTTACAAAGTATGGTGTAGAAAAATGATCTTGTTACAGTCAAAGGGGACATCATTGGGGTAAGAGGGGACTTGAATTTTTTGAAGGATTAATTAAAATTTATAACTTGGAAATTGTCCAATCCTACATCTTGGCCTCTAAAAAATAATCCTCCACCACACTCATTTTTATTCTTCTCATTCAAACAATCACACCTCTAATCCTGGTCCAAAGTGGTTGTTGCTAAAATTAGACTTGTGTAAATTTGATGGTAAGGATCCACTCACTAGGATTAATAAAATATAAAATCTATTGGATCTAATTTAGAATCCATGTGCACAAAATGTGGTCATGGACTCTTTATATTTGGAACATGATCAATTCATTTGGTATAGATGGTTGTGTGTTTAAAATAAAAATAAAGGCCTTCGGGTTACCTGGTTTGTATTGTCTAAGGATTTGTAGCTCCACTATCACAATAATATCTCAAAAAACTACTTTAGTCAACTACCCAAACTCCATAGAACATGAACTATTAAGGACTATATTCATAAATTATATAATCTCTGTTTAGTGGGGATGACATCACTAAGACAAATTTGACTAACCCATTCTTGGGTGGCATCAAAGATAGCATCGAAATGGAGGTGTGCATGTTTAGTCCCAATATAATTTCTAAATCCATACTAATGATACACATGGTATAGTAAAAATATATGTTCAAATGAAGACCTTTCGTTAATGTTCACAAACATAATTTCCCAACCCCATCATTACCTCAGCCTACAAGATTGAACCCTTAGCAAATTGAAGAGAAGCATGCGAAAGGGTTATGTTTTACTTATGATATAAAATGGAGGAATGACATATATGTGATGAAAATAAGTTATTTTACATTTAATATGTCAATGATGATGAAAAATATGACAAGGCATTAAGTGTAGGTTTGGAAAAACCTAAGGACAAATCTGAAGATTCTCAACGTATTATTTTTTGTCATTTACTTTCAGGTATTAATACTCCTCAAACTCTTAAGGTTGTGGGTTTCCTCAAGAAATAAAAGGTGACTAAGTTGATTAACTCTGGGAATACATATAACTTCATCAATAGTAAGTTGTCTACTCATTTGAATTATATCATTTACCCAACTCTAAAAAGTTAGGTCATTATTGCAAATGGTGGTATAGTCAATTGTTATGTAAAAGTAGTGATAATTCAATTTATTCATGCAATAATAATTGCTTGGATGTTTACTTATTTGTATGCTTACTTGTTTGACTTCTAATCATGTGACATTTACTTATGAAATTCTATGCTACTATGGATTATAATGTTATGTTTGGTGTAGATCATTAGACATAAAAATTTATTTTTCACTTGATGTGTGTGTGTGTGTGTGTGTGTGTGTGTGTGTGTGTAAATAATTGTTTATGTGATGTTTTACAATTCAATGACTTTCATCCATTAGATAATTTTAAGTTGGTGTATATTATTTTTATTCGATCTCTTGAACTTTATCTTAAATTTTCTAAAATATAAAGTTAAATTTATAAACTATATAGCAATTAATAATTAACTAATTGACTTTTAAAATTCAATTAATTTTATAATCATAAATAACTAAAGTTAGTTACAAATTCAAAATATAATCACCTTTAATTAAGTTGCTTTATAAGTAGATTGAAGACATATAACAAAGGGAGAAAGCATATAGGTATTAAAAGCTCTTCAATTGTTAAGCTTTTATATCTTTCTTTTTCTGTACAACATCTCTAAAATTGAATAATCACTTGCAGATAGACCAAATAATATTTTCTCTGATAGTGAAGTGAAATCTAATTGAATAATGCAGGTATATGTACATATCTCAATATATTTATAATTGATTATTTGACTAATTATCAAGTATTAATATCTTTGGTGATTAAAGATATACAATCATATGCATAGAAATTTATTTAATTTTACCAAATAATGATGATAACATTACATTTTGTGATAGATTGCTAAACTATCAGTTGTATAGTGATCTTTTATTGAAAATTTTATTTTTAATTAGATTTATTTTAATTTTTTCTCAATAAAATTACTTTTCATACTCAAAGTCGATTCTTTTTTCAAAATCTTGTAATCATTATTTTATTTAGTTAATTTATTTTACTTCATGTGTTTAATTGCTTAATTTTATTTTCTAATTTAGATTTTTTTTTAAGTTTATTTGATTTATATTTATATCTATTAGTTTCCATGTTTTATTTATTTATCTTTTATTTATACATTTTTGTTTCTTTACAGTTATTAATATAAATTTCTTTACTTAATCGTATCTTCCTTCGTAACTATTAAATGCTTGATCTTAAATTTTAAGTTAGTTTCTTCTTTTTTAGTTTTGCTTTCTTTTTTATTTATAGACTTTAGTTTGTTTTGATCCTTTATTAGTATCTTAAGTAGTTATTTTACTATTGGTTTACTTTTCTTATTTCTCATTCATTCTAAACTATTTTCTTTATTAATTAGTTAATTATTCTTTGGAATTACTAGATTGGGGTTTGTTTGATTTGTAAACTCTATAACATAGCAATCCCATGCATAAATAGTGAATAATACCAAACAAAATTGACTAAATAGGGTTCCACCATACTCATAGTTCCACAATCCCATCTCTGATGTATGTAAAGAGTAATTTTTTTGGGCTAACTACTCATTGGTGCATTATAGTCTCAAATAATTGATGGACTCCTATTGGTAAAAAATATATTAGGTGTTTTTGATACATCATGAGGTATGTGGAAGATAAGTTTTGTATACAACATTATTTGAGGCCTAAGTATTAGCAAGATTTACATCACTTTAACAATATAAATGAGATGGCTTAGATAATAATGACAGCTTTTTGTGAGTTTTAAAATAGTCAAAACATAATTTATAATCTATTGAAAGTCTATTGAGAAATAAAATACATATTAAAAAAACTTTGAATATATTAAAAATGATAATAAATCAAAAATATCAATAGAAGATAAAAGTGCTTAAAAAATACATAATATACCTTCTTGAAAAAAATGAGTCCAACCTAGATTTTTTTTATTATAGCACAAACTTTGAAGATGTTAATAATTTCATATGGATGCCAAACATGCACATAACACAAAAATAAAGTTTGTTTTAGAGACTTATATTGGTGTGTATGTGTGTATAAAATGATCATGAATCAAAAATATCAATGGAAGATAAAAGTGCTTAAAAAATACATAATATACCTTCTTGAAAAAAATAAGTCCAATCTAGATTTTGTTATTATAGCACAAACTTTGAAGATGTTAATAATTTCATATGGATGCCAAACATGCACATAACACAAAAATAAAGTTTGTTTTAGAGACAGGTAGGTAGGTAGGTAGGTAGGTAGGGGTGTGTGTGTGTGTGTGGGTGTGTGTGTGTGTGTGTGTGTGTGTGTGTGTGTGTGATATTTTCATATATAATTTTTAAGTCAAATAGAATACTTTGTGTTTTTCATGATTCCCAAAATAGTACAAATTTGGTGTACAAATGTTGAATCAACACTTGATACACAATGATAGTTTGTTTTATAGGTGAAGAACTACTTTTTGATATTTTTAAAAATCAAATTAAGAACTTTATTTTTTTTTATAAAATCTTAGTACCCCACTACATTCACTTATCTTTTATCAACCAAGATCCCCTAAAGGAGAGATGAGAGTATTAGAAATAGATATTTTTAATAGGCTATTAAAATATAGGTATGAAATTAAACTTATATAAAAAATAAAACTATAGATCTAAAAAGTATATATGTTGTGGACATGGAAACAAAAGGTATGTGTGATCCACAAAACCACACTTCAAGAGGTGAAGCTTCTATAACTATGATACCATATTAAATTTTTGGATATTATACATAATTACTACAATTAATTTAAGACAAGCACCCACAATACATTCATTATGTAAATCTAATGAAAGATAATACACATATTTTTCTAGGTAATATTACTATCTTTTTAGATTGATAACTCTGACTTATATTTTCGAGTGTAACAATAGTAACTCTCTTCCACAATGTTACCTTGCTCACTAATCCTTCATGCTCTTATATAAATAAATATGTTATGATTAGGTTTGGAGAGATATTAATTTGAGAACAAGTCTTATTTAAAGTAGTACTTTTCTTATTAATAGGTCAAAGAAAATTAATTCAATTACTTAATTGATACTCTTTTATATTAATAGTATATGGAAAAGTGTGCATATAATTAATGTTTATCCATATATTTATAATATAATATTACAAGTGCATCTTAAGACCTATAAAAGTGTATGAGTAATTGAATATACTAACATAAATGAACCCTATTACTCATCACATATAATTTATTTTTTAAAGTTTAATATTGAATTTAAAATTATTCTTAATTTTCCTCTTTCATTTAAATAACTTAATTTAATTTTTGACACTAGAAATAAAATACTTTGAGGGATTTGAAGAAAAGTCTTTAGAGAAGGTAGAAAGACTAACTGATATGAATGAAGAGTTAGAAAACCAATCGGTTGGAGATTCAATAGAGGATAAATCTAGATTTTTGGCTCATTGAGATAGTATCATTGAGGAGGCAACCCCGAAAGTGGTAATGGAAAACCCAGTTGTTTTAGGGGTGGAAAGGTCACCCAAAATTCCAATGAAAATTATCCATGCTCCTAATGTTGAGGAGGAAAGGTCGAGAGATAGTTTTGATCCAATTTATGACTTGGTATTCTCAATTCCCATCTTGCGTGACTTTGGAGAAGGAGGTGATTGGAAGGTGGTTAGCTGAAAAAGAAGTAAAAATTGTAAGAATGAGGTTTTACCTCTTAATGTGACCCTTAGATCTCAAAAAGAGAATGTAAAAGTGTAAAAAATATCAAAACTATATTTTTTAATACAATTTTTGTTATGTGCTTTAGCTACAGGTTATTTTGTTTTTATCTCATTTCTTAGGCCTGACCTGCATGTTTCATCTTCAGGTCGAGTTTGTGGGTTTTGATTATTTTTTAACTATTTTTGAGCAATTTTTGCTCTTTGGCTTTTGTTGTTTCATTGTGACAGATTCAAAATTGTATATGGGCTTCTAAACCATGTCTATTTTGTACTTTATCTAGGGTTTGGGTTCCTAGTTAAAAAAACCCACCCTTTACCAATATTAAAAACTTAATTTAATTTTTTATCTTTTAAAGTTTATATTTGTTTTTTTAATTAAAACTACATAGCTAACATATTTTTTATGTTTTTTCGTATAGAGTATTTGAATAAATACCTAATGGAGAGGATGTTTAATACATGAAAAAGAACAACATTTGTTAATATATCAACATGACACATTTAAGTGATTATTACAATAATTTATTGGAATATTTTAATTTTTTAAATCATTTTTATGTTATTTTAATTGCAATACTTTTCCTTTCTCAAGAAGACAATTATCAATTCCCACCACCTCATGATCATATCCAAGTGACAATGGATGAAAGGTATATGACACTCTCAAGAAACCTAGATGTTGCAAAAGGAATCTAAGTAATTATTAATTTATAAATTAATTGATTACTCCACTTAGAATTCTCAAATTAAATTTTTGAGATAAGAGCTTAGAAATTTGAGATTATTTTTTATATTATTAAGTAGTGGTTTAATATTATGTGTGTGGTGTAAGAAATAATGCTTGTTTCATTCATTTTGACATACCTCTCATTATTTATATATATATATAGAGAGAGAGAGTGTTTTTCATTCTCATAATGTTAGTGTTTTTATTATTGTATTTCAATTATGGGTTTTCTATTTTAAACTTAAGTTATAATATTACATGTGTTTTGTAAGTAATGAGTAAGGCTTAAATTTGATGGTCAACCTTTGGCTATCATGAATATTTTTATGACAATTACTTATTTAACATTACCTTTTAAATATTAATATAATTTATAATAAGACGAGGCAGCCTTATATCTATATATATATGTGTGTGTGTGTGTGTGTGTGTGTTTTGACGGTTTACATATAATTTTTTCTTGCATTTAATATGGTCTCTTAAAATTTTTGATTGCAATTTATAACTGAAAACATACATTCAATCATATGAACATCAAATTAAGGCCTTGGAAATAAGTAACGAGAACGATGACAAAAATGAAAATGAAAATATTGATAATGATGGTGGTGGTAGTTTTCATTGTAGTAGTGATGATAATGATGGAGGTGAAGATTAGATAACCATTTTAATTACCTTATTAGCATTTTTATATATTCTTATTTAATTATGATATCAAATCTTGATGATTATAGTTGTGGATATTTTTAATAACAAATATTATTTTTAAATTTGTGTTCAGTCATTTAAATTTTTTTTCATCCTTTCTAAACAATATCTTAATTTTTTTAATGTTGTCTATTATTTTTTGAATTACATTTTTTTATCTACGGATAATAATTATTGTATCTTGTGTGATGAGAATGCTTATTATTCATTTAAGAGTTTTAATTTTTAATTATTAGATAAGTATTCAATGTAAATGTCTTTTGTTTATAATTATAAATTATTGTCTAATTTGTAAATAAGATTAATATTAGTATATTATTTAATTAATATAATTCATAAAAAAATTAATAATTTAATTTCAATTAAAATTTATTCAAAAAAAAAAACTAATCATTCACATAAATTATTTTATTGTTATTCTAATTTTAAAAAATGATTTTTTTTTTTAAATATAGTTCAAAATTTCTAACACCATTTTTAAAAATATCTTAAGGGTTAAATGGACCTTCACCTATACAAAGTTAAAATTTGAGTTTCAAAAAGTATGAAAAGGATAGGAAAACCTCACTAAATATTTTCTTGAAATAGGGTGATAAAACCTTTAATTAAAAAAGCTAGAAAACAAAAACAGGGAATAAAATCCAAAGCTAAACACACACAAAAATCCACCATAATAATTCTAAGAGATATCAACAAATCCTATATGCAATACGAGCACATGCATAGGAAACAAACTAAAATCCAAAATGAGAAGACCAGCCCACAGAACAAGTAGAATTTATTGTGCCTAGCTCGCCACCAACTCTAACACCAAACCTAGCAACCCACTGCTCCACAGACTAAGAATACCCATCTTCTAGGCACCACCATCGCTAGTCCCACCATTAGACTCACAAGGAACAAAAAACCTTCCCTTGTAGCCACACTTCACACCACAGCCCACCCGACCACTACTTACTAAGCCATAACTGCCATTACCACTCCCAAGGGGAGATGACTTCCACTCCTCCCAAATCCTTCTAACTAGAGTGAAGACATTGCCCAACCCCACTACATCAACCATAACTTACATTTGTTAGTACACGTGAATTGATGTAGACTTATGCATCATAGGGCCCCAATAAATATCAGTCAATCATTCCTTCTTACCATCAAGACATTCCATAGCTTCCAAAATCCCTTTACCAAGTCATAAAACTTTACCAAGAACTAAGTAGCTAAAAGAACCACTTTTGACTCAAACTGTGCCAAAATTCTATCAAGAGAGGGAATCAAATCCAAGGACTCTTCCAAAATAAAATCATGCCCTACTACCCTAGCCAATCAGTTAAAATGAAGCAAGTAACTCAACTATA
Organism: Torreya grandis; assembly: GCA_037957365.1. Taxonomy (NCBI): domain Eukaryota; kingdom Viridiplantae; phylum Streptophyta; class Pinopsida; order Cupressales; family Taxaceae; genus Torreya; species Torreya grandis. The sequence continues at coordinate 851,268 of JARHVA010000863.1, forward strand.
GCAGAAAGGCCCTTTAACTTGCAAAATGCTCCTCCATATCTCTAAAAACAAATAATAGATCAAAACCCAGATAGTTATTCCTAGATAAGGGAAGAAAGTGAACATCCCCACAATTGAACCTATCTATCCATAAATTCAAGCCTCCTAGAATGCCTGGCTAGACTAAGGATATGACCACACAACGAGCAACCTCAAAATCATTCACAACCCAAAGCAAATTACTAGGGAAAATTAAAGCAATGTCTGAGTTTGTCTTGTTTTTCCAAACCACCTAAAGATATTCATGTCCAAGAACCACCTTAATGGCATCAAAAACATCCCATTTAGGATCCCAAAAGATCAACCTTAGCCTTTTATATGAAATAAACTCCCAAAAGGCCATTTCCATTTTCTCAACCCTAAGGGAGAGAATTGGTTCAACTAGGGTAAGGTTATCTAGGGTAAAATCCATTGTCGCGAGCTCACTCCCACCCAAATCATTACTTTGCCAAGGAAATGAAAATAAAGGAACCAAGATTCAAACTAGTTTAGAAAAATCCAAGAAAAAACAAAGCATGTAGCAATGAAAGCACCATTCCAAGAGAAAGATCGCATGAGGTCACATTGAATAATCATGAATGTAATAATCCTTGAGGGTAGCAACACATCTCAAACTCATCATGTCACTTGATGGCCCAATAGAAGTGTCCTCAAAATGATTACCCCTAAATTAGTCGATCAAATCAAACCCTAGCCATGCCTCAAAAATAGTATCAATGGTTTTTTTTCATTCTATTGATCCATACCACTATTTGCTATAAAATCTACATGAGCATTGTCTTCCTAGTAGCAATGAGAAGTTGACCAAGATATGAAAGAATATAACAAGGGCCAAGCATTAACAAAGATATTATTAATGTGTTAAACATTGGCACACTGATTATGCAAAGCCAACATGATCACCATTGAGTCCCCCTCAATGATTAGATGTTCAATCCCACACTGATTATCCATCTCAAGACCAAAAACCATTGCTTGGGCTTCAAACTAATTTTAGTTCCATCTAACAATTTTGTCGGCATTGCCCTTATTAAAGAACTAGAGTAATCTCTTAAAATTCACCTTGCACATGAGGCCCCAAGATTCCCCCTAGCAGTGCCATCAAAGTTAAGATTAAAGAACCCCATAGAAAGGGGATTGCATTGTCATACTTCAATGAGGTGATCTTACCTACACTTGACCCATTAATAGGTGCAATTCCTAACACAAATTTTCTTGCTTTCTTTAGATTAAAAAATAAATAAACTTTATAATATGAACAAAAAAGAAAAATTTTGTATGTCTGATACAAAACACTAATGCAAACTACGTTAACAAATTCTTCACTAAAAAATTCTAAACAATATTTTACAAAAATGGATGTTTAATGTCACAAATTGAGTACAATACACTAGTGTATGGCTCCCTATATTTATTAATATTCCTCATAAAGATAAGTTTTATGAAAGTAATTTTTTATAATAATAAAACTTGAATTAATCAATCACATTTTTTTTTAATATTATATATTTAAAATTTTAAAAATATTCATTTTTATTTTAATTTAAATATGATAAAAATATTTTTATTTCTAAAATAATATATTATATTTTAATAAAACAAATTTATATATAATTACAAATTTCTATATTTAAATTTAAAATAATTTTTTTTTTAACATGATATATTCATATCAATTTTAAATAAAATTAAACGCAAGTATCATTTCCTCCTACAAAAGAATTCATGTCATCCATTTCATAAGATCTAAGTTGGTATGGTAGATGTGCACAACATCTTTGTGAAAATAGTAAAAAGGTTTATATTTATAGGATGTGTTCGAGATATAATTTTTTAATTCTCTTATTCACATACCCTTGCCTCTACATAAACACAAGTACAATTGAAGCATGAAACAACAATCACAAATAAAGGATCTCACATAATAATTATTTGATGGACATAACATCATGTCTATATAAGATATATGGTTTAGTTTTTATTTATTAGTTTTTTATTTTATTTTTTTTTCCAATTTTTTATTTCATCAATTTTACATTAAATTTTAAAATAAAAATATGTTTTTTTTAAAAAAAAAATTAAAATATTATATAATATTTATTTGTATAGAAAAAGTTATTTAAAATATAAATGAGTTGAGATTTTTTAATTTTGAGTATTAAAATATTCTTTAAGATTTTAAAATCGTTTATAAGTATTAGATACATGTTCATTGGATTAAATATATTAAATTATAATAATATCTTAATAATCATTTTTACTGGTTAAAATAATATCAATACAAGTAACTAAAATATTACACTTAGCAATCACAATATAAACAAATTATTATACTTACCAATCATAATACAAACAAATTATTTATACATTAATTTTATATATTACAAAATTAATTAATTTATAAAATTAATTAAGAAATCAATGATTATATCAATGTAAAATTCTTTTCCTTTTGCAAAAGGATACATTTCCCATTAAACCAGCTTAATGGTATTTTCTAACAGACTTATTCTCACATTTAATGAAGAACGTGGTGACTATAAATTTTATTATCCTCAGCTAAACTGCCACCATTTTGCATTAGCAAACAGAGAATTGCATCAGCATGAATATGAATACAAGCACTAGAGGTTGTATGGTAGATTACAAGGTGTGAGACAAATTATGGTTGGTCTCCAATAATTGAATAAAATTTATTGGGAAGACAAAAGATGAGTGTAACTCAACATGCCGTGCTACGTAGCAATTTGCATGATTGACGTTTCCTTTTCGAGTACCTACTCACTCTGAGACTTGAACCGTGCATAACATAATAATGTGAACACCATTCCTTCTCTTCTCAAAACGTTACCCAACGTGAAACGCAACCAGTGTTGGATTGGGAATGATCAATTTTTTTCCAAACAACAATATCCACACTAACCAGTAATTCTTTTTCTTAACAGAGCAGTTGAGATTTACTCGTTTCGACAAATCTTAAGTTAAACACAACTGAACTTTCTATTCCATATTTTCAATGATTTTATCAATAAAAAAATAATGGGGTTTGTGGTTACGTATTGAAAAAGACCGACCCAGTGGGAATTAAACTCAATATAATATAAAACATAATCCCCACTCGTTCGACGTGAAGCTCAAATTGACTAATGAAAAGGATGTTAATTCTTTCAATGTATATGGTATAAAAATATAAAAAATATATAAAAAATCATAATATGAAAGATACATAATGGAAATTTTGAAAAATTGTAAATTTTTTACACAGCAGTGTTTGAGTATCATTTTTTTCAGTTTTGGGTCCGGTTTCTTCGGAGTGTAATACTTGGTAGAGTTCTTCTGGATTCAAGAAGATGAAAAAGAGTTCTTATTGTCTAACATTTCTAATATAATTTCGTTATTGGAATCTCCCTACTAGATCCATCTTGAGAGAAGTAAAGAAATGAAATCTCACTATTAAATCCATCTTGAGGGAAGTAAAGAAAGAAGCCAAGAAATTTTGTTTCTCAGAAAAGTCAATACTGTGCTGTTTAAGGAAGTGAAAATTTATTCATAGATTCAAGGAAAATAAAATTACACAGTTAAAAGCAGCCAGGAATTATAAAAGCTAGCTATAGTCAGACAGATCATCAGTTTCTGTATATCAGACATTAGAATTTGAAAGGAAACAATTACATGGTATCAGAAATATTACGTTGTTTATGACTGGCAAACTTGGTGGCCTGTTTCACAAGCATTTTGCCTTGAATTTATTTACACAAGCTGGTTTTGGGATTAATTAGAAGGAATCATGGTCTCTGAAGTTCCAGAATGAATCAAGGTCCACTTGAGGAGGAGGATGAGGAGGAGCTGCAGAAGATTGATCCACTTGATCAAATGATCTGCTCAGTTGTATTTCCTCAGTCATGTCTGCACTCAGACATTGTGCAGCACAATCTGCCTGTTGATTAATAATATTGCTGTTGTCTGCCTGCTGATCAGTCTCATTGACCCACTCTATGGGGCTAGAATTAACTGTTTTGTCTGATGTTTTAATATCATGCACTGCAGCAAAAGAAGTAGAGGATGGTGGGTCCATTAAATAACTAGACTGGCCTGCAAAAAGAGTCCTCAGCATAGTGGAAGGAGGAGGAGGAGGAGGGGAAGGATTAAAGGTGGGATTGTATGAAGAAGAAGGGAGAGACATGTGCGGAAAGAGTAGGGGTGAGGGCAATGGCAATGGCAGGTGGGTATGAGGCATTAACATGTTTTGATCACGTCTGAAATTGGATAAGGCTGCAGACATAGGGTTCATGTTCATGTTCAGGTTCATCCTTGGATCATTGAGCATCATGTTGAACTTGATGATTCTGGCCATCTCTGATAGTTGATCAGAAGAACAAGACTCTGAATTGTTAGTACCTTCTTGTTGTAACTGATGATGTCCCATGAAATTGTACCCACTGCTGTTGTTGTTAATGTTGTAGTCCATTGCTGTGGAGAAGCAGGACACATGATGATCATGGTGAGCCTTTGTAGAAGCACCAGATTCGCTCTCTATAGAAGCAGTTGGTGTTCCCTGATCATTCAGTGCATTTGTTGTATTGTATGGGGATTCCAACAGTGATGGCAAAGAAGGAGAGCCTGGTAGATCAAGATATGTGTTTCTGCTCATCAGACCAGATGTGCTTATCTTCTTTCCTCCTGCATTCTTCTGAAAAATTCTGCACACCACCCATTCATCCTGCACACCCCAACATAAATATTGATTAGGCAGACAAAGTTCATAACAATGGCCTCAAAGGAAAAAAAAAAATTGAACCCTATGGGATGTCAATGATATCATGAAGAAATTGGGTACTTGCCTTAGCTTTGGGATCTTATACATTGCATCTTTGAATTTTGAGATATGTTGATTTAGATTTGTTACTAATACAACCTTTTCACAGCTTTATGGTGTTCTATTTAAATTTCATATCAGACTACTTGAATGCATTGGTTACTCTCATTCTTGTATACCCAAAAAAATCAAAATAAAGTATTCTTCTCATGCACCTGTCACTAGCTACAAAATCTCTTCCTGCCTTACAATAGACTATATTTCAAAACCTATAGGCAAGACCTATTCCAGATAAAATCAAATACAGAATATGTAGTGTTCTATAGGTTTTTAAATATTACTTATCGGCCTTACAATGATACCGAGAGGTACTGTCGGTAGCATCAGTCTACTTGGATGCAGTGATTCGTTGCATTTCAAGAACTATGTGTTTTCTTCTTATCCGCTACTGAACATTAATATTTATATGAAATTAAAATGTATACAATCGAATAAATATATATACATTACATATATTCTATTCATGCAGATTTATGTTACCTTGCAGTTTTTGGGAAGGCGATGGTATGAGAATTTTCCCTCCAGGCGATATTCATGCATGACCCAGTTGGTTTTCTCTCCTTTGGGGGCTCTACCCTTGTAGAAAACCAATGTCTTTTTCATTCCTACCAGTGCAGACGTTCTTGAATTGAAAATCTCTCTATCTTTGCCTGTTGTTTTCCAGTATCCTGCCTCTGTAGCTCTGTTGGTGCGAAGACCTGTAGGATACTTTCTGTCTCTCAGGCTGAAGAAGTACCATTCCTTCTCTCCCATCTTCGCTTTCCCTGTTCACACAGACCTCACACTGCATTACCATCAAATGTTGATAATAATCTACAGAATGCATTAATGTGCAATTTGGACGATCCGTCTATTTTATCTTATCTGCTATAGACCAGACAAAACAAATGGTACACACACGTATGAAATTGTTTTATGCTAAAGCTTATCCACAAAAAGGCCTTCTACTCTCAACCACTCTCAGCAAACACAGAAAAAATCAAATCAAATCCTGCCTGCTAACATCCTTTTTCATACCTATGTCATCTATAACTGGTTTTAGGTTTTATAACATAACTTTTTCTGTCTTAGTTATATTATCTTGAATGGCAATTTGCTTTTAAAGTATTCCAACACAGCCTCTATTTGTTTGACCAAAAAAATCAATTCTTAAACCTTATCCTTCTATTCAGTAATTAAGGTTTATTTATATCTGAAAAAACAAATGCAAAATATACATAATCTCCCAAGCTAGAAGCCAAAACAATCCAATCCCAATTACAACTATATAGAGCTCTGTTCCAATTATAATGTCAATCCAAGCCCAGTTCTTAATATTGAAGAAATATGTTCAATAAAGAAAGCTACTAAATATATGCAAATAAATTGATGTCATGAATGTTTTGCACTCATGCTGAGTTCTGCTCTCCATGACCTAAATAAACCTATTGTGTTTGACCTAATTCTTGGATTGTATTTTATATTTCAAAGTATGCATACAGAATATTGAAAAGAATCCCCTAGTACTGTGATCACACCCTCTCTTATAGATGTATAGAAGAAGAAGACACATCAGACTATTATTTTGATTCTAAAAGAGAATATATATGTCCAAAAATGACCAAATTGGTCAGTGGGACTGTAAAAGTGGAGCTAGAATAGATAAAATGAAAGTTCAACACTTCTCCAATGACCTAAAAAAAAAAACAGATTGAATCGGAATCATGGCGACGCTATCAATTTAGAAAATGTTTTGAAGATTGTCAGGAAAACAATTATTTGGCATCCAATGAAATCTACCTGGAAGATCCCAAGGCTCACATTTATTCAAATCCACCTCTGTAATTGCACGCCCAGAGAAACTGCCATCCAGAATCTTTTGGGTTAGATAATAAGTAACCAGTTCTTCATCTGTGGGATGAAATCTAAACCCAGGAGGCAAATCCTCGCTCTTGACCTCCACCTGCAAAACACTATTACTACTGTTACTCACCACATTCAACGACTCCATAACCATTCACTTTCTTCCAAAATCCACTGCACAAATCTTCAACAAACCAACAGGCCTTCAATCTCACATCCCATTTGCTCCACACCCAATGAATTATAAACCACTGCTCCAACTATATTCAAAATCCCAACAGCTAAATGGGCCTTGCCTTCTGCCAAATCCACATTTTTAGAAAGCCCACTTTGCAGCCAACAGAGACAAATTAAATTCAAAGTAAACCAACTTATAAACGGTCCCTGTCTTTCCTACAGCCTCGACTGAAGTACAGTACCCCCTACAGAAAGAACAGAAGGGAGTTTGACCCTGACCAGACCTGCAAAGCTATCTTAAACTAGCCTTCAGACAGTGCCCTATACCTGACACAAGACATATATACTGTGTATATATATCCTTTAATTGATGAGATGATAGATGCAGGCTGGGAAAATGCACAGAAGCTGCAATCACACATAAATATAGTACAATACAAAGGAGGAGGTCTCTTGGTACAGAAGCCTCTGCATCTATCCGTGCATGGCAAGGCAGATAAGCCTCCATCTAACCAATCTTTTGTTTTTTAATTTTTTTAACAAGTCTAATACGAAATTGGGCAGAGCTGCCCAACCCATCTCCATCTCCATCTCCCTCTCCTCCTCCTCCTCTTCAGACCAAACTCTTGCCTACCATCCACACGTCATCTCGAGATCCAACGGCCTGTGTTCGACCGAATCCAAGGTCCCACTCTACGTCCACTATATCGCCACGTAGTGGGTCCACGTGTCACTAGCAATTTCCGTTCGTTGACTCCAATTTCCATGACGTTATCTGCCACTGTTTGAACAGCTGTATGAACGGAGGATTGAATTGCCCTAAGATCAAAATGCCCCTTCCGGGATTTTCTCAACCCCCTCACCCTTCCCTGCATTATAATAATGAGCCCCCCCTCCCACGTATTTTAATCCTTTTCTCTCCCCTCCTTTTGGGGCCTTATGTTTCCCAACTTAATTAAAACCCATCCCCACACCCACACCCACCCCCAGTTACATTTATTTAAAATAAATGTATTGACTTTAGACAATGTTAGGTTGTGAGAGATTTACACCTGTCTTGTTGTCCTACATGATTCTCCATCATTGGAATGGACACGTGCCCCTCGTAGACCTTACCCAATCATAGCATTAAAAGAGAGTTTTAACTTAACATAATGCACCATATTAACACTCTACCTAGACAATGACCTAAAAAGATAACCTCCACCTTTAATTGGCCTATATTTTTTCCTTTTTTGCACTAGGGCTCTTTTACGTGTGAGATGGTGTAGTTTTCACCTTCCCTCACACTTTTCCTCAATGCTGATTTGCCGGGATACACATAAATAACCACTCTTCTACTAAATCAAAACTTAATAACCACTCTTCTACTTTCAAACCTTACTCTGAACTTTGTCTCTTGCACACTTGTATAATATACCAAACTATATATTTGTGGTCAAGCTTCATGATAGACGTACATAGCCCAATGCTAAAAGCCTAGGGTTAGTTGAAGAGAAGCTTCATGTAAAGACAAAAATGCTTAGGGTTGGTTGAAAGGGAGAGGGGAATTAAACTAGATATATAATGAGTATAAATTTAAAAAGTAGATTAAATACATAGTCCAACGAAGTACAATTTCAAAAAATATGAAGCTAGATTTGGTTGAAGGGGAAAGGTTGAATTGAAATTCGATCATATTAATACAAAGATTTTTAATAAATGTGATAGATTAAATAATTTATTAAACACATTTTTTTAATAGGTCTAGTACACCATTTAATTAGACACAAAACTAAAGGATATGAACCTAAGGTTGATTGAAGAGGAAGGACTATATTTAAACTCAATCAAATATATACAAGGAGTTTCAATAAACAAGCATTGAATAAATGTTTATTTCAATTTATTAAAACATAAAGAAGACTTTTAGTAGACTAGGTACACCGTCTAATTAGATACAAGGCTAAAATGTATGAAGCCTAATGTTGGTTGAAGGGGAGTAAATAAATTTAAACTCAACAAAATAAATGCAAACAATTTTAACTTTTATGGATTAAATGATTATTTCCTAAATACAAAGACTTTAAATAAATAACATAGGTACACCATCTAATTAGGGACAAAGTCAAAAGACATGAAGCCTAGAGTTAGTGAAGGTGAGAGATAAATTTAAACTCAACCAAATAGATACTAAGACTTTTGGTACAAAGCCAAAAATTGTGAAGCCTTGTTGGAGAGGGAGAGATAAATTTAAGCTCAACCAAATAAATAGAAATACTTTCAATAATTTTCTATGGATTAAATGTTTAATTCAATTTACTATAAAACATAGTGAAAATAGAAAAAATAGAAATATTTGAAACTAGCTTTGCACAACATTACATTAGAATCACAACATTACATCAGAATCACATCTAGTCAAATTCCTTTTATAAATTAGTGGTGTTTATAATAAATGAGAATTTATTATTCTTAGGGTTAAGATAGAGGCAACACTCATGAAAAAATATCAACAAGATTGAAAATGCCATCTTCATGCTCTTCTTCAACATCCAAACATTATTGTAGAAATTCAAATTTACATGGTACGTTGGAAGGGTTGGGCCATATACAAGATAGATAGGTAGAATTATAAAATTTGGGAAACACTTTTACTAACATTACCTAAACCATCTTAATGTTCACCTTCACATTATAGAAATGGTGAATCGATATTTCCATCAATGCACAACCCACCACTTTCAAGATTTATATTAATGATTCAAGAATGTAGGTAAACATTCTTTAGTATGTGATTTTTTTAAAAATGCTTTCAAATACAGAGAATGTCAAGTCAAATATATGTGTGAATACGTGTGTCAAATTGAGATCCACACTACTAATTTGTAAGTACAATTATCAATCTTCCCAAACAAGAAGAGCATCAATAAATTAGAGATGTAATCTTTTATTAAAAAATCACCCTTGATAATAGATGTAAAAATCTAAATTCTACCAATTTAAGTGTCATAATTAACTTTGATTAAAATTGATACACTAACTCCATCACCATCCTAAAATTCAAATTTCCCACTAACATCATTTTCCACTAAAAAAGCTTAGAGTTTTATTGAATAAGAAAGCAAAAATAAATTAAATACATTGAAGAGAAAAGCAAAATTAAATTAAATACATAGTATAACCGAGTATAAACCCAAAAAGTAAATCAGATATGTAATCTAAGTAAGTAAAAATCCAAAAAGTATGAAGCTTAGAGTTAGTGGTGGAAGAAAAGATAAATTTAAATTCGATCAAATAAATACAAAGACTTTTAATAATGTGATGGATGAAATGTTTATTTCTTAATTTATTAAATACATTTTTTTAATAAATTAGGTATACCATCTAATTAGATACAAAATCAAAGAGTTTGATTGAAGGGGCATGGCTATATTTAAACTTAACCAAATAAATATAAAGACTTTCAATAATGTTTATTTCAATTTATTAAATATAAAAAAAAATTAATAAACTAGGTAAGTCATCTAATTAAATACAAAGCCAAAAAATATGAAGCCTAATATTGGTTGAAGGGGGATAAATAAATTTAAACTCACCCAAATATATGTAAATACTTTCAATTTACATGGATTAAATATTTATTTCAATTTATTAAATACAAAGATTTTAAATAAATAAACTAGTATACCATCTAATTAGGTACAAAGTCAAAAGATATGAAGTCTAGTGTTGGTTGAAGGGGAGAGCTAAATTTAAACTCAACCAAATAAATATAACTTTTGTTAGTATAAAACTAAAAATTATGAACCCTGGTTGAAGAGGGAAAGCTAAATTTAAGCTCAACCAATTAAATATAACTTAGATTTTCATTAATCTGCCATGGATTAAATATTTATTTTAATTTATTATTTAAAATAGTGAAAATAAAAAAATAAAAATATCAACACTTGTCTTGCACAACATTACATTAGAATCACATATAATTGAGTTCCTTATATAGATTGGTGGTGTTCATAATAAATTAGATTTTATATTTATTAAGGTTAAAATAGAGGCAACACTTACAACAAAATATCAACAAAATTGAAAATATCATCTTCATGCTCTTATTCAACATCCAAGCATTATTATAGAAATTCAAAATTCTATGATGAGTTGCAGGGGTTGGCCATATACAAGATAGAGAGGTGGAATTATAAAATCAAGGAAACACGTTCACTAACATTCCTAAACCATCTTAATGCTCACTTTCACATTAGAAATTGATCGATATCATCGATACAAAACCCACCACTTTAAACATTTATATAATTGATTCAATAGTACTAATAAGGTAAACATTCTTTAATATGTGATTTTTTTTAACAATGCTTTCAAATATAGAGAATGTCAAGTCAAAGATATGTGTGGAGGAGTGTGCCGAATTGAGATCCACACTACTAATCTTCAAATACAATTCCCACTCTTCCCAAATGAAAAGAGCATCAACAAATTAGAGACATAATCCTTGTATGTCTCTTATATATATATATATATATATATATATATATATATATATATATATATACATACATACATACATACATACATACATACATACATACATACATACATACATACATACATACATAAACTAGTATACCATCTAATTAATGTTTATACATATTTTTTTGAATATTCACACCAATCATCATATGGTTGGAAGTGCAAAAAATTTAGTCATTCACTTCCAACTAGCATCCAAAAATAGTAGAAAGTGAATGGTACTAATATATTTTAAATAAAACACCTTTAAAAATGTCACTTTTTCTATTTTTAATGTGTTGATGTAAAGTGCATTATTGAAATTCAATTATACATTTTATGTTACTTATTATGGGAATCTACCAAAATTTGGTGGGATTTTATCTCTAACAAAGATTAATGTCATGATGTATGTTAGTAAATTTACCCACTATTTCAAAATTTAAATTTGAATCTCATGTTGAATAATCACTTTAAAAACAATATAAATTGATATGCACTTTTTTTAATGTTTGCATCAGACTCACTTTCCTACCCTTTATATGGTAAATTAATTTGAAAAATTAAATTATTTTATTCACTAACAAAACACACAAACTTAGACAATAAAAACCTTTTTTTAGTAATCAAATCGTCTATTTATTTTTTTAATTATTTCAAGTGGAAAAAGGTGTATAATCTCATTGACCACATGTATGCTATTTATCACATCTTTAATAATCCAAATAAAATTGTATAGCATTATGTTTGACAATTTTTTTTTAAAAAAAAAATCATATTAGATAGTTTACTTTTATTGACAAAAATAAGAAAATGTTTAACTAACATTAAATTAAATTACCCTATAAAATTAAACAATGGATTTGAGAATACAACTTTTTATGAACAAACTGTATGATGTGATTACAATTTTTTTTTAAATATATGACAAATGATTTTGACATTCATACTAGTCCCACTCTATGGTTTTTAGATTATGATATTGTGGTATGTTAATGAATATTTAAAATTATAAAAATAATAATTATAGCTTCCTCTTGACTAATAAAATTTATATTTAATTCTTAAATGTATGACGTGGAAGAGAAAGTAGGGACATGAGAGAGATGAGTGGATTTGGGTCAGCAGAAGGAAGAGGGAGGAATTGTGCTAGCAGAAAGTAGTATTGTTTATGGACTTGATCAATTTTAGTCAATGACATAGATTGATCGGATAAATAACCAAGACACCATATGTAAATTACCATGATAAAGTAAATATATTTTAAAATGTATTAAATTAAATAGGTGTGCATGTTGTTTATTTATATTTTTGAAAACTCTATAAATGTTTTAAATTGGCTATATTAGGTTCACCCTAGTGACCCATCGCACCCTAAGAATACCAAATAATTTTTAGAGTAGCTTATCTAAGAATATGGTTCTAATTAGTGGAAGAAATATAATAAAAATAATAAGGGCAAACCTACTATTTTTTTCCCTCATTTACTTTAGCTAGATTTAAAATAAAATACAAAAGGTTTCATGGGTAAAATGTTGACATATTAATTTATTTAACTTGGTGATGACATGATAAATTTATGCATCACATTGACATTTATTTTAAAAACGACATGAGAAATAGGGTGTGTGAACACAAGCTCAACAATATGACATATGAGTCTCTAAAGGCAGATGCTATAACTTCATTATTTCAATAAAGTCCTTCTAGATCATCTTTATCACATGTTAGTTTAACATAGTTTGAACTGAAATCAAAGTATGGATGTATTAAGATAGGTGTTATTGCTTTGTTGAGGTAAAATCATACTAGTTTTTTTATTTTTAAATGTTAATTATAAAAAAAATGTATAGTCTTAATTATAAATACACTCAATTTATTTTATCTAATTTTATGTATTGACTAAAAATTTACTAATTAAATTTTTAATTGAACTTTGAGAAGGTTATTAAAGATGAATTACTCTATAAGGAAATATGATTTGAGCTACATATAGATATGAACCAAAAAAAATCCTTTATAGGGATTGGTTGCAACAAGTATGATATTTGTGTTAATGGCTATATATGGGTAACTATAAGGATGCAAAGGTATATCATATTTATTTTCAGTCATGCTATCAGGAAGTTGTGAATGGGCTCATTTAATAAATGTATTACAACTTTTTTCAATTATCAATTATTTGAAGCTATATATAAAATCAAATACTTGGCAAAGTTGAGTTGTTATTTTGATAACATGAGAAAATACAAGGGTGTAATGCATTTACCAAATGATTGTAAAGTAATGGAACATATTGAGATAATGTGACCTATAAAATTTCATATAAATCCATATAGCTTTAAGTGTGGCCTAGTTATCGATAGTGTAAATAATTTTAGTAACATGGCTACGAGATATTTAATTGATGGTCTATTATTTTGGCTGATTATAATATTTCTCCATGGTTGATAATAAAAAAGAGCACCTTATAATTGTTTTATTATTCCAGAGAAGAATTAAGTGCAAAACAATAATATATAAATTGCACTATTTATAGAAGAATTTGTTAAGCTTTAGAATGATGTGTGTGTGTATGTTTTATGTGTCAAGATTACTTGTATACCTATATTGACTCAATCCCACTAAATGACAGCTTTAGGTCACTTTAATTTTTATTACAACATAAATTATAGTTTTATAAGCCTCTGGAGTTTTCTTGCAATCAAAAAAATCATTAATAGTTTTATTTATATAACTAATAACCTAGATCATAATTTTATATCTATAGATATTAAAACATTTCTAGAATCCAAGAAAACCCAAAAATATTATGATCTTAGCATGGTGGACACTCTAGAGGGTTATTATTAATAATTATTATCTTAGTGTATTTCTTATTCTTAAAAGTTTTCTTAATCGCATGCTTATGAAAATTGAATGGTTATTAATATCTTTGTTTATATTAAAATAAATTTACTATTTGTAAGATATTGCAAGTATTTTCCTATTCACACTTCTACACATATTGTGTGGTTATTATTATCTTTGCTTTATATTTAAATAAATTTATTATTATTAATTTTATTTAGCTATTAAATAAGGTTTCCCCCTATTTTAATATAAAGTGGATAACATATATATTTCTCATTTTATAAATTATTTTTTTATTTTACAATAAATATGTGTTTTATATTCTAAAAAATATGTGTTAATTTAGTAGAGAATATTTTTCTTTATTATAACACATGAATTCTTAATAATGGATGTGTTTTCCTTTAGATTGAATCCTAAATTTGGATTAGTAGTATCAGAGCAAGTTAGATCATATATGTATCATCAAATGAGATTATGATATCATAATTCTGAGTTAGAGACAATAGATCTATCTATCTTCTTAATAGATGGAAGTATAAAGATGAAAAAAAAATTCCTCATACCTAATAAAAGTATTTTTTAAAAAGGTTTTGGAAAATAAAAAGGCTAAAATGACAATCCAATTCATGTAGAGTCTCTAAAAAATACTTGATGAAATCTAACATAAATTCATCAAATTCATTTAGGATGTAAAACCTTGACAAGAATAAATTGTACTCTTAATTTAAGAGAAATTTAACATAAAATGGCATTATTTTTAAATACTAAACCAAAAATAAAATATTATATTCTTTATATAGTCAACCTATGAAGTGTACAATACCCTCATTTGTTTAAAATAGTGACAAGAAAGAGGAAAGGGAAGATTCTCAAATATCATATTGGAATAAATCACAATGATATGATTATAATAAACTAATAAATATTTTTGAGAATAAATCAAGGCCATAATAGATATATTCTAACATATATGTGCAAGATATCAAGATAATGAGAATAATTATCTTGATTTATAATGTTTAAATGAAAAAATAATTAAAAATGTGCAGAAATCAATAATAAATAAATATAACCTAACTAAATCATAACAAGGGTGTATTTAAATAAACCAACATCCCCCATTAAATTTTTCTTAGAAATCTATGGATGGAAGGAGGAATTTCAAATTATCCGCCTTGAAGAAAAAAATTCTAAACCCCTAACATGCCTCATAGCAAAAAAAATAGCCTATGTTGACATGGTTTGGTGAAGATGTTTACCACTTAATGCTCTGTTCAATGATACTAAAAGTTAATGACACTCAATTATTTAATATAGTGCATAAAAAAATTAATTTGTTTGGTTTACTAATTGTACACTAGATCCTTGGAGATGTAAATTGTAATATAATAATGACACCAAATAGTTGTGTGCTACTCTAACTAAATGTTGATCTCTAAAAGAATATGATGCATCCAAATGGATTTAGTAGAAGCATTGACATCTCCTTTGTAGCAAGTCTCTATGGAGGAAATTATAATTTCTAACTACTATTTCTCAACCAAACAATAGGGCTTGAGATAAGGTGAAAAACATGGCCTAAGGTAGAATTGTGATCATAAATGTCACAAACCCAATCAATTTTTATGAAACCCACTAGTTTTTTAGCCCCCCGTTGAATACCAAATCGAAAATTGATTGGTGTTATAGACATAAATTAATATTTACTTATCAAATAATGCACTTGTGACCATCCTTTTACATGCACTCAACTCATTCTCAATTCCATGGTCCTTGACCACCATTCCTTAACTTCAATGTGGATGAACTATACATCCAAGAAATTAATGATTACTAAATTTTCTTATTTCTCATTCCAAATAGCCTAAGCTCATTCCTTGCCTCATCCACACTTCTAGATTAGTTGTCTTTGATTCTTGTACACATGAAAAGTTAGATAAAATGTAATATCAATCCAAATAAATATTAAATTCCTACTCTAAAAAATAAATGCACCTCCGATTGAGTGCATGAGTAAATAATATGCACCTTCACTTACCATAAGGAGCTCCCATCATGTGGATTTTATTCATATTAAAAATGGATGTGATTACTTAATTATAGGCATGCAATAAAATTGATAGCATGTCCCCTTGGTTGATTGATGATTTTCTTGATGGAGTGATGGAATGATTGTAAGGCTTATTCACTCAATGGGTAGAGTCTTGTTAGGCTATTTAAGCTTGTTAGAAATGGAGGAGCAAGGTAAGTTTTAAGAGCCCTCATAATAAATCCCTTTGGATTTCATTTGAAAATTTATACATATATGTTTAAAATTCATAGAGAATAGTATCCAATTATGTATAGGTGTGCTAACGAATTCAAGGGGAAGGAAAGGTACATTAGTTATTTTTTATTTTTTGTACAATCAAACAGTTGCACCATGCAACTAGACACATTTCAGACCAGATGATTTCATTGTAAAATTGACCAATCTAAACACTAGCCAATTATACAATCTAATCAGTTGGTTTCATGATACAGCCAATCAACTTATGTACCAACTAGCTACATTTTGTCACCTTTCTCTTGTGTAAACCAAAGGTTGCCTTGTCTCCATCAATGCTTATATATATGATCATTGCCCTCACTTTTACACTTTTTTAAACATGTTTTTCCTCATGTAGCATTAAAAATTCTTCAGCTATGACATCGACATCTATGACATGACTTCCACAACTACAACATCCACAAGCATAATACATAATTTTTTTTTTCATAAATTTGTTGTCTCCTAAAATTATCAAAGAATTACAGTAACTATATGCATACAATGATTGGGTTGACTAGTGAAATTTTTGAGTCCTTGTATATATGCCTCAATATGAAATAGGCATAAACTTGCTCAAATCTCTCATGCCCTGCTATGATAATAGTGAGATAAGGTTTAATGTCAATATCAACTCAAAGTTTCTTTCCTTTGGTACATCTCCTTGAAATGCCCATTGTTTGATAGGGATTCCATGCCAAGATGCCAACCACATCACTATGAAATCAATGTTAATGGATAGTAATAAAAATAACTTGGAGTTTCACTAAAACTTGTAAATCAATCCATCTGGTATTTTTAACACTATTATTCAAATTTCAAATTCAAGGTTTTGTAATTTATCATGACTTTTTACTAATGTAATAATTTCATATTTTTGGATTTCATTATAACTAATTAATCAAAAAGGGGGATCCAATTTCAAAATGTATCAAACACATTTCTATAATCCATTATTGATTTTTTCCAATCCATAATAATTTTATAGGGAAGACTAATAGACATTCCCTTGTGGGTTGTTGTCTACATTATTTGTTCTCTTGCAAGAGTAAAATTTGTCTTGTGTATATTTATATCTAATAGAATTATATTGGAGATAAATTATTCTCTTTGCAATGATAGTTCTACTATTTCATGCACCAATTTTATTTTGGCTTTATACTGTGATGCTTTGTATGACCTATTAAAATCAACAATTCTAATTATGCTCCATAAAAAATGAGCACAAATTATTTGTCCTTTGATGAGAAGGAGGCTAGTTTAATATTCAAATTAATCAACTAGCTATTTTATTTTATAATTTTTTACAAATTTACAATGTAATATTATCTTTATTTCTTACAAATAAGACTTAGTGCATTTATCACAAGGAGACAAACTGCATCAAAAGGACATCATACACCTGAGGGCTATGCGCATTTTGACATGAGTGTAAAATCATCATTTCAATCATTTAGAATTTCCAAATGTGTGAGGATTTTCCTTTTGCCAAATCAAGCAGAATCATCTCCACTTGCAGGTTTTCATAGTTCCCAATTTTAATGAGAAATGATACATTGTGAAAATTTTAATATTTATATTATTTTATTTATTTTTTAAAAAAAATTAAATGAATCTAAATCCATTTCCCCTGAAGCCACTCAAAAAACCACCAGATTTTAATTGCCACAATATTCTCAACAACATTTTCAAGGTCTCTAACTTTAAAACTTTTGGTTTTTAAATTGATATTTTTTAAATTAGAGAATTTATTGAATAAATGACTATTTTTATCTTTTACAATTGAAGAAACAACCACTCTATTTCAAACACATCGAATGTAAAACATACACTCTCCAATTCCATGCAATAATTGTTAAATTTCAAATTAACATTAAATTTTATTTTTAGTTTACCATTTTAAATAAAATTTATTTTTGAAGGGCACCTTACTTTTATCAATAAAAATATTCCACCACCATCACCACCCATCCAAATTCAGACAAGGGGAAAAATATATCATTTCCTTTACAAAGTAGAGGAACACTATAATTGTTAGGTTTAGAGTTCCTCAATTTCTCTCTCTGTGGTGTATCTAGTGCACAGGGTATTAGATTTTTATAGCAAATTGATCTTAGTGATGAATTTATTAGGATTTAAAGTATTAAATCATATAATTATAATTCACATGATTTTATTCAAGTTGCAAAAGTTCCTTCTCAGAAAGTACATGTTACATCTCTTCATTACCTAGCCCAACCATAACTCCTAACAATTTGGAGTTATCTGATGATGACAATACTTACTTTCCATTAAATAATTTATTTCAAAAGAACTGTTTAGAAAATCTTAATAAGGTTGTTCTCAAAGATCTGAATGTTTTAAAAGTATGGGAGTTTAGGGTAAAAGTGTTGATCAAAGAGATAAATGACTATTTTCACAACCAGTCATTTATCACAACCACTCCCAAATACTTGATTTATATTTACTAGTGCAAAATGAACCCACAAAGATTGACATTTTAGTCAATAAATCTCAATCTAGAGAAAATTCAATTACCAATGATTATAATGACACTTTTTTGGATATTATGTTAAAGAGGCTAGAGAATTTGAATGCAGAAGCCCAAGCTTACTTTAATAAATGGTCAAGAGATAAAAACCTTGTCATAGTTGCCAATGTAGATAAAGAAAAATCTCTGGTATCATCCTTTTTAGAAAATATTTTCTAGCCATTGTAATTTTTATCTAATAATATTTCATTTTTAAATCGTAAGAAAAATATGAAAATCTAAAGAGAAAAGCCGAGGTCCTGAATGTTCATTTGAAAAACACACCCAAAATTTTAAATATAGAAATTACATTGAAGGAAAAGCTTATGCTAGTAAATAAACAAAATAATACACTAAAGATAATAATTAAAGAGCATGATATGGATCATTACATTTTATTAAATAAGAAAACAAATACAAATACTAGTCTACTTTTAGTGGAGATACAACTAATGAGGAAAGGGAAAAACTTTCAAATATCAATTCTGTAGCAGAGGATCTTATTGCATCAAGAATTTTAAAGGATGGTACAAAGCAAGTGGAGGCATGATCTCTTTGAAAAGAATGATATTTTATCATTTTTTAAATGATAATTTATTATGTTTCAATAAGAATGTTATTATGTTTCATGTTTCAAATGATAATTTATTATGTTTCAAATGTTTAAATCACAATGGTACAAATATTTCAATGACAATTTTTCAAATTGTTAATGTTTCAAATATTTTATTATGACACATATTAGATTATTTCCCTTAGGATTATTCTGCATTGAAATGAATGTACATGAAAAAGGATATGACTGTAGGTCTATGGTTTGTTTTCTATGATTTTACTCCATTGTATACAAATATTATTTTATATGGTTTTTAGGTCTACGACTATAGGTCTATGGTTTATTTTATATGTTTCAAATGAAAATTTATTATGTTTCAATGAAAATGTTATTATGTTTCATATTTAAAATGATAATTTATTATTTTTCAATGACAATTTATTATGTTTCAAAAATTTAAATCACAATGTTACAAATATTTAGATGAAAATGTTTCAAATTTTATAATGTCAATGTTTCAAATGTTTTTACAATATCAAAAAGGATATGAAATTGGATTTCATAAAATGATAATTGAAATAAATATCAAACTAAAACTCAAGTATCTAAACTAATCCTTGACAAAATTGCTCTTCATAAGTAACATTTTCATCTACCGTGTCAGTGGCATATTCAGTCTCAATAATTATATAATCTCTATTGGTCATTGTATTAGTGACGCCTTTTATTTCAATAAGAAAAATTCATGTTTCCAAAGCTCTTTCATAAGGAAACATGTCCATAGGATAACATGAAACATATTAATTTCAAGCAGATCTCTATATTTTTATCCAATCCATTTCAAAGTTTTGACTTATCGAAAGATAATGCATTAAATACCCTTTCATCTTCCACTGAGTCTAAGATTATTATTTTTCAAAGTTCATATAATTGAAAATATTCACCAATATTTTTATACAAGACACTACTAGGATTAAAAAATCCATAGCTGTGTAAGAGCACCATTTTCTGTTGGTTCACTTTGATTCTGAAATTGATCAATCATTGTAAGTATAAAATGTGTTGACTGAGATGTCAGTAAACCCTTTCACAAAACACCTTTAATTTCAATTCCATTGAACTCTATAGATTTATTGAAATGCTTAGTAAGAGAATCCATGTGTTTTTGAAATAAATTTCTTATCAACTTTTCACCATTATCATTGTTCACAAAAATGTGAATCAAAACTCCCATGGCCTCCAACAACTCATCCATTTTAAAATTATCTTTGATATTAGTAGATAATATTTTAAAAATTCTACTCAATTTCATTTATGTTTTAGATATAAAAGTATCATATAGAAGATGTGTTACAGGCACTTCTTTAGTTTCATCTCCCACAAAATCAACTCTTCTATAGAAAGTGTGAATTTGTATCTCCTTGCCATTAATGGTGATACAAATATGATCATTGATATTAAATTTTAAATATCGTTTAGAATCCTTAATATCTATTAAAATTTTCCAACTCCTAAAAATAGGTCCCTAAAAGTTTTCATTCAACATTATAATACATCTAGAGATTGACATACTTGTTTTATCAACTATATGAAGTCAACAATATATATGGATCTCTCTCGAGAATTCTTCATTAAACAATTTATTTCCTTCAACATTGAGAAAATATCACATGATTTCAATAATGTTTCCAAATTTTTAAAATGTTATAACAAATCTTTTGCCTTGTTAACATCCCTACGGTATTTATACATAAACCTGCTAACGATGGATATTCTTCAAAAAATTTACATGTAAACTCATACATGGAAATCCATATTGTATGAATAACTTTTAGTAATATTTTACCGTTAGTCACTCCAATTGAATTTTTTTGAAACTCTAAAAATATTTTTAGATTGCTTGATATATAAGCATGCAAGTCACAAATAAGCTCTTCCACTTTTATAACATTATCAAATGTGCTAACAATTTTGTATGTAAGATTCACCCTATGAGCTATACAATGAATTGGAATCATATATGGAGTAATTATTATTTGAATTCAAACACAAAGACCATTTTTATTTCCATGATTTAATGATGCACCATTAGCCTCAACACCCACAAACTTGTAGCTATTACATAATCATCCATCCCAACTTTATCTCTCGAATTAGAAATAACCAATTTATAAAGGTTTTCAACATTACAATTTTCTACCATTTTATGAACAAATAATAGATGAGGTTGCCTTGAATATTTCTCAAAAGTATAAATTTGCATGCAAACCCATGATGTGTTGTCAACTAGTATGACCTTGTCAATGGACACTGAGATAAATAGTGAATTTTTAACTTTTCCTTTCAAATCCTCCATCTCAATCATTGATATACATTTCACCTTTTACCAAGCACTATTATCTGACCAATATGATTGTAGACTGTTAATAAATCCATTATGTTGAAACAAAATCTTATAATCTAAATAATTAGAAATAAGTCTGCCCTTTTTAAGATTTGATATACAGTAGGGAACTATATATATTTGGATTTTAGATTGGATTGCATAACTTTTCAAAATTGAGCTTTGATTTTTTCCCCTTTCTCAACAAGACATTTTTTAAATTTTTGATCATTTTCATACTCACATTCATATCTTACATGCAAGCATTCTTTTACATTTTTATATCTATGTGTTCTCATTGTCTATCCATATGTGTGCTTCACTAACACATATATTTTTCCACAATGTTTCTCAATTGTGTCCAACTTAAGTTGAATTTTATGTTCCTTTCTTAGTTTCTAACTACATATTGTACATCTATATTATATTGGAGTATCATTACCATTTTTTTTTGAAAGTAGTTATTGAGAGGGGGGTGAATTAGTAGACAATACTGCACATACAATTCAAAAACCATTCCATTATACATCAACTTGATCTACCAACATACACATTAAAGTACATACATCCAAAGCATGAATCAAGAGCATACATTACATGAACACATCATCAATGTGGGATACCCTCATGGGGGATAAAACCTACTAAAATCTGTAAGATGAACTACAATACTATAAAAAAGATCAAATTTAGACCAAATGAAACTAATTAAGGAATTACCATCCCTTATTTAGTGAGACTACGATCCCACAAGGTACTACAACACCTATCTAGCTGAGTTGCCACAATAACTAGACCTTTAGAAAGTTTCACCTTAAAAGGAGGTTGTAACCCCCTAGATGTTGATAAACCAAAATAACACCTATGCATATCTCCACCTATGATATTATGTATTCTACACCTGATTATGGAAATATCTTGCTTACACTTCTTCTTCACCCTTCAATCTCTCTCAAACAGCCTCTAGGGCTTACTCGCCCAACTAGTTCTTCTAGGCTCATTAGGCCTAATGACATATACATTCACCTTCATCACCTTGATTAGATAATCATGTCTGATCTTATTCACTTTATGATGGTCCTCAATGACCTATACCTTTTATTTCAAAGGTTATCTCCTTCGCTTGGCTCCACACACACACAACTAGAACAAATAGGCCAATTAGGCCTTGTACTTATACCACTCTTCTTGGTATAACCCATCTTGGTCAGACAAGATGATTTGCACACTTATTTTACACTTGGAATAGTTATCCACACATGTTACATGTGTGAGCCACATGCTTCATAGGTCAAACATTACCTCATTATCCCATATCCTTCATTGAGCCTTACTGAGACCTAAAGCAATTAGGCCTACTCACCCACATGTTACAACTTGGAATCCTTGGTCCAACTTCATCCTCTACAAACTCTTTAAACACATAAAACATATTAAAAATAGACCCATCCTCATTTTAAAAAATTCCATGCCACCTATAACACCATCTCACACCTTGAACCTAGCAATTATGATCTAAAACTTGAAAGCTTTGGTTGAAAGATAATTCAAGAAAGAAGAATAAAATAATTCAAATAATGCTATCTCTGAGAAAAGATATTTTATTGATCAAATTTGTAGACCCAAACATATGCTTATCTCTGAGAAGAGATGTCTGATTTCCATTCCAGGTTACCTATTCATTTATACATGTTTTGAAGGTGTGGGGAGGATGTGGGAGGTCACCAATATTGAGGTAGATGAATTGGTTTGACTTCCATGATTTACAACAATACAAAATTTGAGGAATTACTATTTTTAGAAACTTACTATTTTTAGACTACACTATTAAAATTGAAATTTGGGACACTTCCATTGGGTTTTATGGGGTCAAAATTCATTGAGAAAATATCAATACCATCTCACAATGTTCCCCTCATTATTATCTTTCCAACGGTTCAAACGGTGAGTCAATTGGAGCTACGGTGCAAAAGTTATGGCTCTCAAAAGTTTCATCATCAATAGGGTGGAACCATCACCTGAAATGTCATATGAATTGTTTCCCAAATCAAATTAGGTCTCCTCTCTTTTTAGACAACATACACAGAAAACACAGTCATAGACTTCTGAAGTAAAATGTCAATTTTATCACATAATCATATTAAAAAATAATATTTATGGAACCTCAAATAAATATACAACACATTCATTTTATTCATATTAAAAAAATATTTATGGAACCTCAAATAACTATACAACACATCCATGTTCCTTATACACTCCAACACATGCCAATAATCTTCAAGAACATCTTTGCTAATAGATTACTCAAAGTAACCAGTGCACCTAGAAAACTATCTTGACAAAATAAGATATAAATATGTCTTATAATCTCAACAAAGATCACCCAAAAACTCATTAATGGGATTAAATACTTAACCAACCTCATTATGTTCTTTGTAAATAATAACACAAGGCAAAGCAAATCCAAACCATACTTGCAACAGTACCACTTAGATTGGTTAAACACAATCAAAGTTCAATCAAGAACTCTTGAATATTTACATCAATTTGATCACTTTAATGAAATATAATCATAATTCATGGTTCTTGTGAGGTATATATATCAACCTCAAATATTTATTATTCTTTTTATATCATCATTCATTGGTCTTAGAAACCAATTCCTCAAACTACTCTCACACTTTATATACACAGCTAGACAAGTCCTCTTGGTTTCCTCATCTCAACACCTCAAACCATTTATTTAACTTCCAAAAAACTTTATTATATTAATTAGGTATAAAAAAAATCTCAATATTTTCATTATATGCAACTATTATCAAGGAACCTCAACCACTTCACTTCCCTCAGCATGCCTATCGCAATTATCTTTACTCAAAACATAGTCATGGTGAACATGATTCCTAACACCTATAGATTAAATTAATTGACATATAAATGTATTAATTATATCCTTAAATAATATTATATCAACTTAAAATAATAAACCATATATTTATAGTGTAAAATTTGAAACATACAGATCAACTATTGGAACATACACCTTCATAATTTTCACTCACACTGACTGAACAACTTGAGAGAAATTTATTGCTTATTTAAGGGTACCACCATAAATTTAAAATTATTAATAGGTCTCAAAAAAATACCTCAATCCATTTTACTCATCCGTAAACACTTGGAAGCCATCCCTAAATAGATTTTTCACTTTGACTAGCTTTTTGTCACTATTTTCACTATTTATAGATTTAGCAACTAGCCAAATTTTATGCTCAAAATGATTGAAAAATAATATGAAACTTGATAAAAAAAATTCCATATATATCAATAATAAGTATTTACCTTCAACCTCTAATATATTTTATGTGTTGACTCAGTCAACTCTACTTGTACGACTAAAAATTTCAAAAATAAGCTTCTTTCTATACCTTCTACTCACTGCCCTGACACACCACTACCATCTAGAGGTTCTTGGAAGAGTCTTATACTATTTAAAATATTCTAACTTGGTTAAACAATCCATTCTAGGCCATATACAATTATCTTTATCCAATTGGGTCACTATAAAGGTTTCTAGGAGGGTTTTGACCAATTTACATTCTTAACGAATGTTCATAAAGCTTTATCCCTCAATTCACTATAAAAGACTTGTAAATCCTTATTATTTACATTTTACACCTCTCCAAAAAGGATCATGTCACCATGAAAACTTGACATGTGCCAATGTGTATTAGAACTTTCTTCGCAAGCTAGGAAAACTTCAATTTGCATGTACAAGTGTCCTTCCAACATATATCTTGATTTTTATGCATCTTCAGGCTTAAAACTTGGTCAACACATTTTAAAAACATTTTAATACCTCAATCCATGCTTAAAATAATTATTCCATCTTTAAATCTCACTTTGACTCACCAATTGGACCTCACTAGGTCACTATGCACACTAGGTTTAGGACTGCAAGTCAAACCTTGAATAAGTAACCACCTTGAAACCACTTCAAAATCTCTCACAACCTTAGGAAAACTCCCTACAAATTCATTCCATACTCCTTATATTCCCTCCATGTTCTCCCTAGTCTCAACCTACTCAACGCACTAGGCTACCAAGCCTATGCCACCAAGCAAGGTTACCAAGCCTATTCCAATCACACTTTGTCTACTCTCCTTGAGTTGTATCACTATTAAACATGATAGACACAACATGACAAACATCAAATAATACTTACCTTAGTTCATATGAATCCAAACCTACCTTGCACACCTTCATGCTCAACCTCATCACCATCATGACATTACCACTTTGTCATTACCTTTTGAGATCAATGCATATGATATCATCCTTTGACATCAATGATAACATACCTCCAAAAATATCCACCTTTTTCATTGATGAAAACCTCTTCTTTTCCTTCTCCCCCTTTTCCAATAATGATAAAGTGGACATATGCTCCTTTCAGGCTTACTAACACAATCCTTTCATCTTAGGACCTATCTTCTTTCAAAATTCCCCATTAGTTCATGCATGAAGAATCAAAACATTATTAAAACTCATGACTTGGTTTGATCAAGTAATCATATCAACCCTATTTAATTCTCAACTTTATCAGACATCTCAATTAAGATTGAAGCATATTCACAAATGTTCCCCCTCACATCATGCATAGTTCTACCAAGTAATTCAAGCTAACTGAGTTAGCTCCCCCTAACTCTATGCTCCATATAGAAAGAGTCATATTTAACAAGTTTATTTTAGGTCTACAAATAAATCTTCAAATACTACACACATACAATCAATATCCTCATTGAAACACAAATAGCTCTCATGGAGACCTAGTCAATATGGATCCACTCCTTCTTTCTTAGATCTTATGCCTTCAAGTATCTTTCTTTCTAATATCCTTAAGCCACCAAGGCTCCTACCTCTAGAAGATACCCTCTCTAATAACACATAGTCAATACTAGGTCTGAGAGACTTCATACACTATAGCAAACCTCTGAAATCCCTCTTGTAAGCATGAAAACATGTTTTCAAACATATAAATAATCTTACTAGATCATCTTCTTATTAAGGAGCAACTCATCTTCATGATCAAACAACTCTGCCAATACCAATCTTTAATCTTTGAAATATAAACTTAGAGTCCTACTTATGATGACTCAAAGCTTGTCATCCTCCAACTATTAAACCATTTTAAATCAAGTATAATATACCAATACGTTCCTTTAATACCTTATGAGGTCATTTTTATATCAAGGAAATAAGACATTTTCTCAAAGCAACACTCAAAGGCACAACTATAATATTCCTCATTTAGATCACTAGCATCTAGATATGCTATAATAAAACATCATCTATATAATATTTTGAGTTCCTTAATGTATTTAACCATATGAAAACTGAGATTATTATGCTCATATGAGATCAACAAGACATCACATGACATACCTTCAAGAGCACTTTATGATAATATCCTTCAAGCTGTATGAAGCATGATAAATTAAAGAAATGATCACCTATAAAACTTTTATGAACATCTTCAAGGATATTTCAAAATGATGACACTATTCTTAGATCACCTCTAGTATTCAAAACAAATAAACATTATCTCTATACCAAAATGTCATTAGTCTTAAGAGACCAATATTTAACTTTCATATCTCTGCTCTATCTTTGTCTTCTAAGGCACTTGATGAGCTCATAAAAATGCATCATGAGCATATAGACAAATGGAATAAACATTACACAAAACTTTACCTAATGATCACTGGGTATCACAGGTCATTACAAGGATAATTATATCAAGAACAACCACCTTAGGGTTTGCAAAATATTAAATCTTCAATTCACTGTCTTACATATTTTGAGTTGGATCTTCCTTTTAAGAAACAAATTGATCATATAGAGAGAATATATAGGTTATATAAGGCATCATGAACATCTTAAACAATTTTGACCAATTACCTTTATCTTCTTAGAGCACCAAACAAATTACCTTGTCACACTAGTCTACCAAGGATAGAAACCTTCAAGCCCAATCAATCTTCAAGTTGACTTTCTTACATAAGAACACACATTGAGATCAACTACAAAGCATGGGAATGCTCTTCATGGAGATAAAAACAACATCCAATAGTTATAACATCAAAATAAGATCATTAGTCATGTTTTAATCCTCTTTTTCTCAAACTGGGTTCATCATTTCAAATATAGATTGCAATCTTTGACTTTGACCCATATTTATTACAATTGTACGAATGGTCAAACTTTCTAATCACCTTGGAGGTCTTATACACTGAGTCTTGTTCAACTTTTATTCTTACCTCACCTTTATCTAACTTCATCTATGACTTCTACAAGACATTCTTTGTAAACTGGTATTCTTCACAATTTGAATTTTCAAATCCCAACGGTCATATTTTCATACAAAATTGGCTAAGTATGAAAATAGAGAAATATGCCTAGAAGGCCAACTTTAAACTGCCATAACTTTTGGTAGGATTCATATCAAGACCTAAAATTTGAAACATATGAACTAGGCACAAACTTGATCAAATACATATGACTATTTTCTTGTGACTCCTCCACATGTATGAATATTGATGTCATCAATCTTCTTGCTCATGAATATTTGTCAAGGAGACAAGTCAAATCTAGATCTTCACAATACTTCTCTAAAGAATTCCTTTGACTTACACAAGTGCCTTAAGAACTCTTAACACCTTATATGACTTCTCATATCATCCTCCATGACCTCTAATATATGTACTACTATCATACACTCAAAAAATATCCTCTTGAATTTTTTGTCTATTGAAACTGGATTTTAACACTCCATGATTTCATGTGACATACAAAACTCTTACATTGGATATTTTCAAATCAAATTATAAACATGAAAACATGCTCATACCTTTGATACTTTATGAAGATTTAGATAGACCTCAATTAGATATCATACTCTAGGCTACTAATAAAACCATTTCCTATCTTTCTTCTTTCATGTTAGTTGATCAAGAGACAATATTCAATAAGCTTTATTATTCAACTTAGGTTTGATCTTGGATTTATCTTATAAGCCTTCTTCTTTGACCTGGATAGTGACATCATGTAGAACTCTATGCAGACTTCAAATCTAATCTTCACAAACTTATCCATCATTGTAAACAAGATGAATATTGGCTTCAACATACCTCAAGCTAATTTAGGATCACCTGTAGGTAGTTAAGCCTCCTCTAAAGGTGTGGCTCTGATACCAATTATTTAAATTATCTAATAGGGGGTTGAATTAGTATACAAAAATGCACATTCAATTCCAAAACCACTCAATCATACATCAAATTGATCTAGTAACATAAACATGAAAGTACATACATCTAAAGCATGAATCAAGAGCATACATCATATGAACACATCATCTATGTAGGAAACCCTCATACCCTCATGGGGGATAAAACCCACTTAACCCTAAAAGATGAACTATAGTCCTATAATAACAATATCCAATTTAGACTAGTTAAAATTGATAAAGGAACTACCATCCCTTATTGAGTGAGACTACAATCCCACAAGGTGCCATAACACTTGTCTAGTTGAGCTGCCACAACAACTAGACCTTTAGCAAGTTTCACCTTGCAAGGAGGATACAACCCCCTAGATGTTTAGCAATAAAAACAACACATATTAACATATCCACCTCTAATATTATGTATTTTACACATTATTTACTTCTCTTTCTTTCACTTCTTTTTCACCCTTCAATCTCTCTCAAATATCTTCTAGGGCTTACTCGCTCAACTAGCCTCTTCTAGGCTCATTAGGTTTAATGACCATATATTCACCTTAATCAATTTGATCAGATAATAATGCCTAATATTATTCACTCTCTAATGGTACTAAATGACTTGTACCTTTTATTTCAAAGGTTATCTCCTTCTCTTGGCTCTACACACATAACTAACATAAATAGGCCAATTAGGCCTTGTACTTATACCACTCCTCTTGGTCTAACCCATATTCATCAACCAAGATGATTCACACACTTATATTAAAATTTTAATAGGTCTCCACACACATTAAATTTGTGATACACATGATTCATATTTCATCCATTACCTCATTAACCCAAATCCTCCATTGGGCCTTAGTGAGACCTAAAGCAATTAGGCCTACTCACCCACACTTTATAACTTGGACTCCTTGGTCTACCTTAATACTCTATAGACACTTAAAAACCATAATACCTATTACCAATAAACCCTTTCTCATTCCAAAAAATTTCCATGCCACCTAGAACACCATCTCACGCCTTGAACCTAGCAATTAGGTCTCCTCACTCTTTAGACAACATACACATAAAAAATAGTCATAGAATTATAAAAATATTATCAATTTTATAACATAATAATATGAAAAAATAATATTTATGAAACCTAAAATAACTATACAACACCTTCATGTTCTTTAGACATTATAACATAGGCCAATAAGCTTCAAGAACATCTCTGTTAAAAGACTACTTAGAGCAACTAGTGCGCCTAGAAAACTATCTTGACAAACTGAGATAGAAATGTGTCTTATCATCTCAAAAAATATCACCAAAACAATAAAAAATATTATTAAATACTTTATAAACCTAATTATGTGCTTTTTAAATAATAACATAAGGCAAATCACCTCCAAACCATACCTACAACAAGACCACTTAGACTGGTTAAACACAGTCAAAGTTCAATCAATAACTCTTGACTCTTTACATCAATTTTGTAAATTTCATGATATATAATCATAATTAATGGTTAATATTACGTATATATATAAACCTATAATACTTATTATTAATTTTATATAATCATTCATTGGTATTATAGACCAGTTCCTTGAACTACTCTCACACTGTACATACACAGCTAGACAAGTCCTCTTGGCTTCCTCATCTCAACACCTCAAACCATTTAAATAGATTCCAAAAAAATTGAGTAGATTAATTATGTCTCAAAACACATCAATAAGTTAATTATATTAAAAAACTCTTATCAAGGAACCTCAACCACTTCACTTCCCTCAACATGCTTATCGCAGTGATCTTGATTCAAAACATAGTTAGTCATGGTGAACATGACTCCTAACACCTGTAGAGTCACTTAATTGACCTATAAATGTATTCATGAGACCTTAAAAAACCTTATATCAACTTCAAACACTAAACCATAGATATATAATATAAAATATGAAATATATGGATCAACTATTGGAATATACACCTTCATAATTTTCACTCACACAGACTGATCAACTTGAGAGAAATTTCTTGATTATGTAAGGGAACCACCATCACTTTAAAATTAATGTAAAATTATTAATAAGTATAAAAAAATACCCCAATCCATTTTACTCATCCCTAAACATTAAAACCCATCCCTAAATAGATTCCCACCTTGACTAGTTTTTGTCACTATTTGTAGATTTAGTAACTAATCAAATTTTATGCTCTAAATTATTGACATAAAAGATTAAAATTACTAAAAAATTAAATTCATATCAATAATAATTATTTACCTTCAACTTCCAATAGCTTGCATGTGTTGATTTAGTCAACTTTGCTTGTACCACTAAAAACTTTAGAAACAAGCTTTTTTTGTACCTTCTACTCATTGCCTTGACACACCACTACCACCTAGAGGTTCCTGAAAGAGTCCTATACTCCTTATAATATTCAAACTTGATAAACCAAACCATTCTAGGTCATATCCAACAATATTTCTCCAATCAAGTCACTATAAGGTTTTTAAGAGGGTTTTGACCAGTTTACATTCTTAAAAAATGTTCATAAAGATTTATCCATCAATCCACTAATAAATACATAGAAATAATTCTTAGGTCATTTTCCCACCTTTCCTAAAAGGGTCAGGTCATCATGCAAACTCTACACATGTCAATGAACATTAGAAATTTCTTTTTGAGGTAGGAAACCTTCAACCTACATTTACAAGTGTCCTAACATACTATATTACTTTATCTTCATCCTCAAGACCTAAAACTTGGTCAACACCTTTGAAAAACCTTGGCATACCTCAATCAATTATTACAAGAGCTATTCCATCTTGAAATATCACTTTGACTCACCAATTGGACCTCATCATATCACTATACACACTAGGTTTAGGACTATAAGTCAAACCTTGAATAAAAAACCACCTTAAAACCACTTCAAAATCTCTCACCACCTCAGGAACAATCCATACACCTTCATTCCATACTCCATAGCTTCCCTCCATGTTCTACCTAGTCTCAACTTGCTCAACACACTAGGCTACCAAGCCTATGCCACCAATCAAGGCTATCAAACCTATGCCAATCACACTTTGTCTTCCCTCCTTAACTTTTATCACTATTTAACATCATAGACATAACATGAAAATCCTAAAACAATGCTTACCTTAGCTCATATACATCCAAACCTGCCTTGCACACCTTCATGCTCAACCTCATAACCATCATGACATTACCACTTTGTCATTACCTTTTGACATCAATGCATATGATATCATTCTTTAACATCAATGAAAACATACCTCCAACATTTTTGGCTCTACAAGTTTAATGAAGGGATTTTTTGTTTCCCATTCGACCTTAAAAGACCTTCCAATTGTCCATATACTTAACTTATTTTATAGATATTCATGAGTAGAATTTTCAACTGAAGTTGGTGTTTGATGAGAACTAAAAATCTCTTTTGGTAGTTTAATTTCATCACCATAAATCTCCTCAAGTGGAGGGATGTCATGATTATCATCTCGAGGAGTGTATTCAAGTGGTGGCATGTCATCATCAATAAAATGTTCAGGTGGTGACATGTTATTATGATTAATTATTTCTTGTAAAATACCATTATCAGTGGGGATTTATACATGTAAAATGGTTTTGATATTATTCTTGAAAGTTAAAATCAAATCTGTTGTAAATACATAAAAATATTTTGCTAATCAATAAGTATCTATATTCGAAGTGCATGTTAGTTGTGTGGGCACTTTTTTTGGCTTTATAAAATAAGATAATATGCTCTTTTTTTTCTAATAATTATCATGTCATTTTACCATTATCACCATATGCAATTTTATCAAGTAGAAAAATTAAGAAATTATGTATCCAAATGATTGTGTGAGTGATGTATGCAAATGGTTATGTGCACGATGGTTGTGTGGGGGATGGATACATAATATATGGAAGGGAAAAATGGTTGCATGTGGGATGAAATCATATGGTTGTGTGTGTTATATGTTTACTAGTGTGATGTATACATTCAATTGCATCCCTAGTCCATGTGATATATTCCATCAATAATAAAAATTGAAAATTGGATGGTTACCAACAGAATCATGTTTAGCACATATATATAAAGGTGATAGGGGCCTATTTTTTGTTTAAGGTAATGACCACATATATTCCTGGTGATGAAATTAAACTACCAAAAGAATGTCCATGGGAAGAGGAGAGCAATGCTCAACAACTATCAAAACTAAATACTAGTCTACAAATAAAGCACTTAGATCTACAAGATGAACATCCTTAGGAACATATGAGTTGTCAATACTCTCAACATGTGTACTCATACTAGAAATAGTAGATTCCTCCAAAGTGTAAGTCTATGAAGGCTTTGAAAAATAAACAATCGACATAAGAAAAAAATGAAAAATATGCAATGAAACAACTAAGATCTAGAATAATCTCATCCTGTAGTGGTGGCTCGATAGAAAGAAGAGAACTATCCACCATAGATATGTCATCATAAGAAATAAAAATAGGAGGTAAGAGTACAACTGTCTCAGAAGAGATGATGGGTAATGGAGGATGAAGTATGACATAAGTCTAAGTTATATCTCCAAAAACACTCTAAAGAGTGCTCCAAATAGTAGAGGGATAATCTATGTGTTCTACATGGTAGTGCAAATCCCATGAAACATGTAACAACAAATAACCATAGACATAGTCACTAGAGTTGGCCCAGTCATTGTATTGACCTGGGTCAATAGGAGTAGGAATATATCCATATAAGAATGGAATAAGTTCCTATTCCTTGAGTGAATATTCTATGTACATACACCATGAAGCATAATTGTCCTTCCCAAGAAGGATCACTAGAGATGAAATAACTCTCCTCATCTGGAGTAATAGTGCACGCTCTAGAGATGGACTTTAGACTACGCCAAAAATGAATCCAATCAAGTGAGAAAAATCAATACACAAGTGAAAATACACACTCAAATGGATATCAGGCCCTATTGAAAATGCATCCAAGAATACAAGAGAAATCTATGTAAGTACTCACTAAATGGGTATAGGTAAAAGTTATGAAAAATTAAATGTGCATAAGAAAGAGAATGTAGGGCCCACAAAAATATCCCTAGGACAATCAACAGTGACCCCCTCTTATGTTTGCAATTACAAAGCATGCTCAATGTTAGGATTTCATACTCAACTAAAAATGCATCCAAATATGTAATAACAAATAGTGCATATGACCAAATTAGTACGCATGAAATGCAAATAGGCCAAACATGAGGATGTTAGACTCTACTAATAATGAATTCGTATGAGGAGAAGCAAATGTGTTAACTAGTCAGGTACACCCCTATAATTTTTTCACTTTATAATTTAGTGCATTTTATAAATTTTTCTTGTCAATGAAGTGGAATTAATCTCAGTGAATACAGATGCCAAAAAAAGGCCACAAAAAAACAAAGTACAATTTTTTGATAGAAATAGATCAAATAGATCACACCACTACAAATTAAAAGAAGAATCATGTACTTTCAAAAAAAAATTGCACAATAAAATGTTGTTGTATGTGCCCAAACGAAGCCCCAAAAGGGTCAAAAATGAGGATGAATCAACAACATCTATGAAAATCTACAATTTCTAGAAACACCAAACACCAAAAACAAAAACAAAAAAATTACACCAATGTGTAGAGCATGAAATTATACCCCAAATCAAAAAAAATATATCTAAAAAATAATCTCTTATGACCAAGTTATAGTCCTTCAAAGTTGATTGATCCAAGGTAGACTGCTCATCTATGAGGAGGGCAGATTTTGAAAAAGAAACCTCTGCTAAATTTGGCATGATGTCACCAAATTTGGAGATGTTGACAAATATGGAAGTCTGCTAAAAAATTCCATCAAATCTGGTGAACCTCCAGCCAAATATAGAACCCATCTAAATCTAAAATAACTACCAAATCTAGTGGCAAAGTTGGTAGAATCTGTAGAGAATATTCCAAAAAAATCATTGGATTAAATTTGATGGTAAAATGGATGTCACTGCTATGATTTAACTTCCTCCAACTTCAAACCCTTGCCAAAGATGTCTCAGATATCAAATTTTGATGAAACAAAAGTTGATCTATATAGATTTTGGCCTTCTAAACATGATGGTAGGGTCAGATTTGGCTGAAAGTGGACTAAAAATGTTAGTACTTCCCAAATCTAGTAACCTTCTCCAAACTTCAAACCCTCATAAAGAATGCTTTAGAACTCACAAATCTAATGAAACAAAATCTGATCTTGACTTTCTCAATCCTTTCGGACTCAATGGAAAGGTTCTTAATGACTCAAGATGCATCTAACTATCTCATATGCCAAAAATCACTCCCTTTTTTTAAGCATATTTTGAAGAAAGAGAAATTGATCATAAACCAGATCTCTAATTTCTACAATTCCTCAATTGTTAATGGCTAATCAAATAAAACATCCAACTAAATCTAAATTCCAAGAAAGATTATGATTCCAAGATTCTACAATAAAATATATCTTTAAAAAAATACTAATCCCAAATCTAAAGCAAAAGAGGAGACAAATTCAATGAAAAACTTACAGAATATACTCGATAATTCTCATATCTAGATCAACTCTGATACCATATCAAAATGAGCTCCAATAATACTGATCTGAGTGAATGCATTGATTCAATATATTATGTGAGACATGTATTGTACAAGACAATACTGAGCATACACATACACACAACTGCAAGAAATGAACATGAGGAATGATACACCAATGATCCACACAATATTGCATTTAGAATATGAAAGGGAATAGGTACATAAATAGGTTGGAGGAGAAAAGATATAACCCATTCCAGTGAATGTGGTATTAAACTTTCCAAATAACTAACATGACACTAAAGCCCCTAACTAAGCTAATGTATCTGTGTAGCCAAAACCCATAGGAAAAAGGCCTACACCAATAGATGGTGTGGTTAGAGCAGATTGGCTAGGGATGTCTTGATTATGGGATCAAAGCTATGGAATAACATGATTAATATTGTAATGATAGTTGAATTAGGTTTTAGTGATGTTAGGTTAGATTAAATGCATTGATGAGAAGATTACAATGATGTAATAGGGATAAATACAAATGAATTAGGTATGATTATAGGTGATTAGTGGTGAATTAGGGGTTAACAGAGATGAATTAGGGATGAATAGGGGGAATTAGGGATAATTATGGTAGATTAGGGATAATTAAGGTGGATTAAGGATTATTAGGGATGAATGTGGATTGTCAAAAATATTGAAAGTGGGGTGTCATATGTGTTGAAAGTGGTGAAAATGAAGTGTCTACATTTTCCCCCTCTTTGAAAGTATTTTGTGATTGAAAGAATCAACAAATTTTTAAATAATTTATAATAAGAAATATGGGTCCACAAGGATACCCCTAATGACATGATGCTTAAGGAAATGGATGAAATCGATTGATGATTTAGCTAGATATGGTTCCCCATTAAGAGGGCATGCGAGGATGAAAGACATAAATGGGATCTTGAAATGAGAAGAGGGGTTGAAATGGAAGAATTAGGGCTAAACTAAAGAGGTGATGTTGAAGCTAAGATATCCTAGGGGTGGAGTCTCATGCATAGTATGATGATGATGGAAATAGATGTGTTGGTTAATGCCATGGATGAATGAGATTACAACACTTGATCTAAGGCTTGCATGATTTGATTTATTTTTATTCACCCCAAGCAATGATATATGGAAGGGGGTTGGATTAGGAAAAATATATCTCAATAAAGCTATGAGATTTGATGTTCCCCAATAAATGGTGTATACGAGGGGGTTTGATTGAGAATGATATATCTTGATAATGTTGGAACAATTAATTCCTTTTTTATAAAGGTGGATATGGAATATATCCCTACTTAAAATTAAGGGAGAGTGTGAGAATAATTAATGTTAGTCAAAAATGCCATTAATATATTAATAATATTAGTAACTAATAAATAATACGTTTTTATTATTTAAATTATGTGGGCTAAACTTATGTTAATAAATAATAAACTACATTTTTATATTTCTTACCATTGTGAATTAGGTAGGAGGTTGAACCCATTGATTACAAAGGCTCACTCCACTTATAAATGATTTTACATAGTAAAATCATAACATACGAAACACATGCAAATTCAAGCATTTGAAGTTCTATGAAGAAAGTGTCTAAGAAGAAGTGAGAAGGAGAAAGATTAATATATTATGTCAAAATTATTTTCAAATTAATGAATCATATTTTGTAGGTTTTTGACCTTCATGTCAGGTTTTCACACGTAACTCTGTGTTGTGGTTGTGTATTGTGTCATTACTACAATTTGCATATCTAGATTCATATATGTGTGTATATATTTATTTTATATAGTTTTAGAGCTAGATTGATGTGGTCTTGATTGTTGGAAATATCTAACCATTGTTGTATCTAACTTGTGGAGCATCTTACACCCCTATGTAAGCATATTTTCATCCAAACTTAGCCTTGTATGGAGTGGTGTACATAGATATAATGTATAGAGGTTGGTTCAAAAATTATTTTTGGCATCCCTAAGTACCGTGGATTTGTATCTTTGTGTTTTGGACCAAGAAATAATTAAAACTATGAACTAGACAATAATCAACAAGAAAATATTTTTTCAAACTTCTCTAATGATTGTATGGATTTGTATCCCCTTTGTAGCCTATAAAATCAATCATATTTCATCTCATTGCTTTTTGCTACTTGTAGCTCAATTTTAAGTGCTAGATCTTATATATTCTACTTGTCTAAACCTCATTCATAGCCTATGAATCATTTAACTCAATTTTTATAAAATTTAAATCCTTTTGGGTGTGCTTGTATGGTGTGGAACTTACTAAGAGACCAATAAACTAGTAAAAATCATTTCATTACTTCTGCATCTTTTTTCTATATTTTAAGTGGTGAAACTTCATCTTTGGCTTTCATAAAACCTTCGTTCAAACCTTGTGGAACATAAAGATCACTTCTATATAAAATTCCAACTCTTTTGTGGCACTTGTATAGCATGAGATGGCTCAAAAAACATAATAATTTGATTTTCATAAAAAAAATCATTATTTTGTGATTGAATGCTTTAGAGCCCTTTGACAAGGTTGCATGACCTTTTTCATTTCCTGAGTTGGCTTCCTAAAATATCGTGTTGCATCCCTTCCCCCTCCTCTTACACCATGGCTTCCTAGAAACATTATAAGGTAAGGCTATAGTCTATAAATATTATTTTTAAAATACTTTTAAAAATTGCAAATAAGGGGACCCCACATTAAAATTTGATATTTTACCCAAATAGCAAAAAAATATGTAATTATTTTTTATTTTCTTTTTTTATTTAAATAAAATTTCTTAAAGAGGATTTAAATAACACATCTTACTTTTAAATATTCATAAAGTGTTGTAGGGTAGTTAGTTAGTGTAATTTTTTATAACTCTTGTAAAAGTGAGGTAAAAAATTGAAAACTTGTTAGACCTATTTTTTTGGTCAAACTTCTTTATAAATTAATATAATTAACTAAAAATTTCTTTTATTCTTTTTATAAGTTTATTTATTTATGCCTTGTAAAATCCCTTTTGTGACACTTACATCACTTGCTATAGTTGCATTTTCGTTTATGTTTTTTCAATTATTTTGGAAATAATTAAGTGATTGTTATTGTTTAAACACTAAAATATATGTTTGATTACTGTTAGCAAAGGTAAAGGGAAATGATATTTAATATCATTTAGATAAAATAAATATGTACCAAAAATAAGGAAGTCAAATAGTCATGGAGAAGAAGAGTCATGTGAGGGGAAGTGGAAAAGCCTTTATAGGCTATTGTATGAAGATGGAGAGAGTAAACCATTTGTTTAGTAAATTATATCAATTGGGTCTCATTCATAGAGTTTTTTGGTTATCCTTCTCATTCTTAGTTATTGTTTCAATCATTCATTATTTAATAGCTTGCCAATCTAGTATTTATTCTTACCATTAAAATATAACCAATAATGTGGCTACTATTAAAGAGTACATGGGTCTCAAAGTTATACTTGAGAGGGAGGAAGAAGGTTTCAAATCCCTCTATTTCTATTGGAACTTTTTTTTTCTCCATGGGACATGCAAGATCCTGATGTTTTTTTGGATTTTTGCATGACTAAGGTATTTGAAGGATATCTAATCTTCAATTTGGTGAGGAGGACATCTCCAACATGGTTTTTATGTATTTTTAGTGGTAGTTTATACATTGGCCTACATATGCATATGTCAAAATATGAGCTACATAAAAGTGATGAGCATGCTTTCAAGGGTATGAAAGCACCTGGTGTTAAATTTTGTGTGGTCTTTTTTTATCATGGTGGGCTACAACATGGCTATTGTATTTTCTAGTGATTTTTATCTTATTTATGGGAATGGACAATGATATTATTTATTTTTAGCCTTGAATTATTATTTTGGTGGTTTTGTATTTGGCACTTCATGTTTATGTTAGTACACTATGGCATATGGGAACATTATTTATGTGTTGAAGGGGTAACTGTTAAAGATAACACATGAGATATATATAGGCAACATGGTAAATAATCTTGGTAAGATATTCCACTCTATGAGTTGTTCATCACTATGTTTAGGAGGTTCATTCTTTTTCAGGTCAAGAATGTCAATGAATTTAGGGTAACACACAAGATGCTACCATCTCACACATACATGTAGATGTATGTTACATGGACTATCTTTTGTGAAATAAAATAAAAATGGAAAAACTTGAACATCTTATAAGTATATTGATTTCTTTCCCATTTGAGTAGTATGTGGAGGTTTGGGTATGCCATGCTAGTGGGAAGAGTGATGACTAAAAATAGTTACAATTTATTTACACATAAAAAATGGCAGTACATT
The DNA here is from genome assembly GCA_037957365.1 of Torreya grandis. Lineage (NCBI taxonomy): Eukaryota > Viridiplantae > Streptophyta > Pinopsida > Cupressales > Taxaceae > Torreya > Torreya grandis. Next base: position 891,560 of record JARHVA010000863.1, read on the forward strand.
TTATATAAAAAGGCCATGATAGTGGAGGCTGTGAAGGCCATGTTAAAGCTAAAGCCAACCCTAAAACAATAATTGTACAAGTGGTAAAGGCACCTCAAATAGGAGTCTAGAAACATTGATTGCCAAGTTTATGATATTCAATGTGTAGAAAATGTCATGTAGAAAGTAATCAAAAAAATAGAAAATAAAAATAACATGACATCGATAAAGGCTCTTACAAATGAAATTGTAAGATCTATATGAGTTGTGTAATGCCTATATGAGAATACAACATGACTAAATTCAATATATATTTACCTTGGAGAAAGTGTTGCAACTGCTTGAGCTATTAGACATTTGTTAAAAAGTAATGAGACTATGAAACTTATGAATGGTCTCATGAAAGATCTAGAAGTGGTTTCTACAATACAATAATTTACCAAAGAAATGACAAAGGCATGAGTCATTGAAGAGATGGTGAATGATTCAATTGACTCTACACTCAATCCTACGGGTATAGATGAAGAAACTGAGGAAGAATTTGACAAAGTACTAACAAATATATGTGAATGTCTTAAGAATATGTGAGATATTAAAAATAGCTCAAGATTTGTTAACAAAGAATAAGGTGTCAGGACCTTAGAATATAATTGATTACTTTTGTATAAGCAACTAAACACAGAATTAAACTAGAAGTAATAAGTAACTAGAAATCAGAAATAACAAAGAATAGGAGATACGAGAAACAATACAATCTGTATTAAACTCTTCCAGAAGGAAATACAATGGAGAAACCTCTCTCTCCTCACACCTTAAAGATGTACAGTAATTCTCCTTCAAGAGTTCTCTCTCTCTATCAATTACAACCAACTCAATTACTTGAATTGTCTTCCCCTTCATGCAGATCTTCTTGATCTTGCACCTTGCAGATATTCTTGATCTTGCTCCTTGCAGATCTAATTGATCTTGCTCCTTGCAGATCTTCTTGATCTTGCTCACTTTGTAGATCTTCTTGATATTGCACCTTACAGATCTAATTGATCTTTCTCACATTACAATATAGCCCCATGGGTCTCTTAAATAGAACCCAAAGCAAACAATAATTAGAAAAATAGACTCAAGACTAAATTTTAGTCTTTACATGCAAACTAGTTGTTCATCTAAAATTAGCAATTCTGGAAATGCCTGGAAATGCACAAAAGTTGATGTTGGTCTGAAGATGACTGATGTCAGTTGACCATTGACCGATGTCAGCAGATTTTGGTCGACCCCTAATTGATGTTGATTGGTTCTGACCAATGTCAGCAACTGTGTGACTGATGCCGGTTACTAGTTAAGCCCAGCAACCCCCACATGAGCTCATCAGTGAAGCTTTTAGCTCCACAACTCAACAATCTCCCACTTGGAGATAAATAGCTGCACCTGTACTTGTATAGCAACATCCTCTAGCTTGTTTCTCTGGCTTGTTTCTCCCTCTTCAAGTTCAATCTTGAAGACCAACAAAAGTTGAATGAAGATTCAACTTCTCCTTTGTTACCAGCTTTGTTAACATATCAGTAAGGTTCTTATTCATATGGATATTTTCTAGCTTCAACTATCCATCCTCCAATACTTGTCTAATGAAGTGGTACCTAAGTTGTATATGTTTGGTTCTTGAATGAAAGGCTGAATTCTTTGCCAAATGAATTGCACTTTGACTATCACTGTACAATCTGCAACTCTCTTACTCCTTTCCCAACTCTTCCATGAACCAAGTCATCCAAATCATTTCCTTCCTAGCCTTTGTGACTGAAATGAATTCTGCCTCTGTAGTAGACAAGGCAACAACTTTCTATAACTTTGAAATCCAGCTAACCGTCGTTCCACCAACAGTGAACACATATCATGTGGTGCTTCTCCTGCCATCCAAGTCACCTACCATAGTTGAATCTACATACCCATGTAGATAAGTGTTTGACCCTCCATAGCATAAATGCCTACTACTGGTCCCTCTCAGATATCTGAGAATCCACTGAACTACTTTCTAGTGTTCCTTTCCTGGATTGGCCATAAACTTGCTGACAACTCCCACTGCTTGGGAAATATCAGGTCTAGTACATACCATTTCATACATCAAGCTCCCAACTGTTGAAGCATATGGAACTCTACTCATGTACTTAACCTCATCATGTGATTTAGGACACTATTCTTTGCTCAACTTGAAGTGTCCAGCCATAGGTGTGCTTACCAGTTTTGCATCTTGCATATTGAACCTCTCCAACACCAACCTGGCCTTATGTCTCATTTGTCCATTATCTCCTTCCTTTAACCTGTATATCCATTTGTTTTTTAGTGCTTTCTTTTCGGCTGGCAACTCAACCAAATCCCATGTATGGTTCTCTTTGAAGGAATCAATTTCCTCATTCATGCCATGCTCCCACTGTTTCCTAAATTCTACCTACATTGCCTCATCAAAAAAATTTGGTTCTCCACCATCAGTGAGCAATAAGTAGTATAAAAAAGGGGAATAATGAATTAGAGGTTTACTTACCCTTTCAAACCTCCTTATGGGTGTTTGAGACTCATTTACATCTTGTTGTCCACCCAAATTTCCTTCTGATAGTGATCGATCCCTGTCATCTCTGATCGATGTCAGTCTACACCCGACTGATGTCGATTCCACCTAACCGATATTGGTTTCCACATGACCGATGTCAGTTTCTATGTTTTCCTATGAGTGGTAATTTTTACCCATGAGCTTATTTTGGATCATAACCTCGTCCAAATCAAGATTTCCCTGCTTAGAATTATTTAGCCTCTTGAGTTGATCACTGTACATCACCTTTTCATTGAAAACTACATCATGGCTTCTAATAATTTTGTTAGTTTCTAAATTCCACAACCAGAATCTGAAATCTCCAAAACCATAACCAATGAAAGTGCACCGCATAGATTTAACATCCAGCTTCTTTCTATTTTCTTTATCAATGTGCACAAAAGCTTTAGAACCAAAAACTCTGAGAAATAAAAGATCTACCTTTTTACTTGTCCATGCCTCTTTTGGAATTCCACCATCTAGTGCAGTAGAAGGTCCTCTATTAATTAGGTAAACCATAGTATCTATAGCTTCTGCCCAAAACTGTAAGGGTAAACCAGCATGCAACCTCATACTCTGTGCATGCTCCATTATTGTTCTATTCATCCTTTCAACAACTCCATTTTGCTGAGGTGTCCTTGGAACCATCCTTTCCCTACGTATTCCACTCATAAAATAGTAATTGTTGAATTTATTGCTGCAATACTCACCACCATTGTCAGATCTAAGGCACTTCAATCTCAAACCTATTTCATTCTCAACTAAAGCTTTCCAATTCTTAAATGTGTCAAAAACATCATATTTCCTCTTTATGCAATAAACCCATACCTTTCTTGTAGCATCATCAATGAAAGAAACATAATACTGTGATCCTCAAATAGAAGCTACTTGAGTTGGGCCCCACACGTCTGTGTGAACAAGCTCCAACTTGTGCTTCTTCTTTGTTGACCCAATTTTGTGAAACCTCACTTTCTTCTATTTCCCAAAAATACAATGCTCACAAAAATCTAGATCTATGCTTTTCAAATCTGAAAGCTTACCTTTTGACTTAAGAACATTCATTCCCTTCTCACTCATGTGACCAAGCCTACAGTGCCACAACTTTGCATCTACATCTGAAGTAGATAAAATAGAAGGAGAATAATCAGTAATACAAGTAGATAGATAAAGTGTACCTACTCTCTTACCTCTTGCTAATACAAGTGCACCCTTGGAAACTTTCCAAGATTCAGCTATGAGAGGTACTATGCAACCCTCATCACCCAACTTTCCTGTAGAAATTAGATTCCTCTTTAGGATGGGTAAATGCATGACATCCTTCAACACCCATGTGTTTCCATTCTGCAATTTCAGCTGCACTTTTCCTTTGCCAACAACTTGACAAGGCTCATCATCCCCTAAATAAACTTTTCCAAAATCTCCATGGACATAATCATTGAAAAATTCTCTATTTGGGGTTCCATGGAAAGAGGCACCAGAATCTAAAACCCATGATTCTACTTTATTATCCAAAGAAAATATAAGAGCATCCTGTGTAACAATACCTGCAACTTTTACTTCTTTATTACCTTCATGCTGATTTTCTTTGTTATCCTTCAACCAACAATCTTTCTTTGCATTCCCTTTTTTTCCACAATTCCAGCAGGTTATTCTTCTATTCTAGATTTGGATCTACTTTCCATCTTTGACCTTGATTTCCCTTGCTTTCCCTTCTCTCTTTGCCTTCCCCTGCTTTCAATACTTAAAGCATTACCTGATGTTTCCCCTATGCTTTTCCTACAAATTTCTTCATTCAAGATTACACTAACAACATCATCAACTTTAAAGACATTTGAAGCAGATGCAGTATTACTAACTGCCATTACCAAACTATGCCAACTTTTAGGTAAAGAGCATAAGATTAAAAGAGCCTTAATTTCATCATCAAAAACTATTTTGACTAAATTTAACTAATTTAATATTACATGGAAATCATTAAGATGATTAGATACAGATCCACCTTCCTACATTTGCAAATTAAATAATTGCTTCATAAGATATACCTTATTTGAAGCTGAGGGTTTTTCATATAAATTTGCCAAAGTATCCATTAACTCTACCGTTGTCTTTGCCTTTGATAAGTTAGAAATCACAGAAGCTGCCAGGCTCAACCTTATAGATCTAAGAGCCTTTCGATCAAGAACATTCCATTCTTAATCTTTCATATCTATGGGCTTACTTGAAACCCCACACAACGGTAAGTACAGATCTTTCTGATACAGATAATCTTCAATATGCATCCTCCATAATTGATAATTCTTTCCATTTAATTTCTCCATTCTTAGTTTACTTCTACCATTGCTTTGCTCCCACTCAATCAGAAACCCCTGTGAGTGAATTATGTAATCAACAAACACTAACACGCTCTGAAACTATTGTTAGTGTATACACATAACTCTAATACCACTTGTCTGGACCTTAGAATACAATTGATTACTTTTGTATAATCAACTAAACATGAAATTAAACTAGAAGTAATAAGTAACTAGAAATCAGAAACAACAAAGAATAGGAGATACGAGAAACAATACAATCTGTATTAAACTCTTCCAGAAGGAAATACAATAGAGAAACCTCTCTCTCCTCACACTTCGAAGATGTACAATAATTCTCCTTCAAGAGTTCTCTCTCTCTCTCTATCAATTACAACCAACTCAATTACTTGAATTGTCTTCCCCTTCATGCAGATCTTCTTGATCTTGCACCTTTCAGATCTTCTTGATCTTGCTCCTTGCAAATCTAATTGATCTTGCTCCTTCCAGATCTTCTTGATCTTGTTCACTTTGTAGATCTTCTTGATCTTGAACCTTGCAGATCTAATTGATCTTGCTCACATTACAATATAGCCCCATGGGTCTCTTAAATAGAACCCAAAGCAAACAATAATTATAAAAATAGACTCAAAACTAAATTTTAGTCTTTACATGCAAACTAGTTATTCGTCTAAAATTAGCAATTCTAAAAACGCCTAGAAATGCATAGAAGTCGGTGTCAGTCTAAAGATGACCAATGTCATCCGACCCCTGACCGATGTTGGTAGATTATGGTCAACCCCTAACCGATGTCGGTTTGTTCTGACTGATGTCAACAACTGTGTGACCAATGTCAGTTACTAGTTAAGCCTAGCAACCTCCACATGAGCTCATCAATGAAGCTTTTAGCTCCACAACTCAACATAAGGAAGGGCCTAGCCCAGTTTTCATGAATATAACCAGCTTACATAGTGGCCATTACTCAACACCAACCTGATTAGGTAGTTTTTAGATACTCATAATTGGCCTTGAATACATTGAATATGGATATGGTTACAATATCATGATGCACCTGATCTGTGTCAGAAGCTTTAATATGTAGGAAGGATTTTCAATGTCCCAACAAGAATGTTTGGCAAAAATTTTAAAAAATAAACTGTCACTTGAACCCCAATTTTTATTCAAGGTGCATAACTCTTTATTTATTTATATTATATCAATAAATATGACTTTATAGTTTTGTAATATTATAAATACACTTGAGGTTGTTTAAATAGTTAATGCAGAAGAGAGGGTTTTAGAAGAGTGGGGACTCTGGCTTAAAAGGCCATGTAGAGTAGGAGTAGGATTAGATTAGTTGTCTCAAATGCATTTTTAAGGGAGAAAATTTGTAAAACCATAGATTTTTAAGGCCTTTGTGTGTCTCAAGACAAGACACTTGTATAAGTCTAAGTGAGTGTTTACAAGGGTAAAGGGCAATAATATTTGAATTATTTGAAGAAAATAAATATATGGCAAAAAATAAGGAAGTCAAATAGTCATCGAGAAGAAGAGTCTTATGAGAGAAAGTGGAAAATCCTTTTTAGGCTAATGTTTTAAGATGGAAAGAATAGACCATTTGTTGAATAAATTATATTATTTGGGTCTCATTCATAGAGTTTTTTGGTTGTCCTCATTATTGGTTATTGTTTCCATCATGCATAGTTTAATAGGTTGGTAATATGAGACTTTATTCTTGGAATTAAACTATATCTAATAATTCCAACAATAAAGTATAAAATCACATTAAAAAGTTCATTTTTGAACTTTTTTAGTGTCATTTTTAATATAAAGCAAATATACTAACATGTGGAAATCCTCTTCAAAAAATTTGAGATGGAGATGACAAAATCTACATTCAGGTGAGTGACGACAAAGGAGAATGTGGAGTAGGTTTAGGGTTAGGGCTTTCTAGTATATATAATAGGAGAGGAGATGATAGAGGAAAAGGTAAGAAAGCCCAGGTCAACTTTACTTCTACACTAATAGGTCATCACTACTCTTCTAAGGTGTAGTCTCTTAGGTTGGAGCATTTAGATGTGGATAGGGAGTTATTTCATGGTAGAATTTCTCTAGGGAAGAGGGCACCTAAAGCTATGAAGGGTGAAATTAGGGTTTTTATTAGAACTTTAGTGTTCACCAACTGCAAGAACTTTTCAAATCCTTTCCATACCTGTGGGAATTTTTTTAATTCATCTATTCTTAGGGTTCATCATATATCTGATCCTCTTCTAATCCCTATAAGCCATATTCCTTTTTCAAAGCCTTATGTGGAGGAAGTGGAGGTGGTGTTTAGCTCAGTGGAGAGAGTAGAAGTTGATTCATAGAAGAAAGCTGATCTAGAAATAACCTATTTCAAGGATATCCCTTTGATTTTTTTTGATATTCCTCCTATTCTAGAGATTTCAAATGAGGATATTTTTGTCATTTGTTTGGAAAGAGGGTGTAAGTCTTTGATTGGTAGATGTGTCAAGAAGTGGACATTTTAGGAAGAATTTTCAAACTAGTCAAGAGATACATGGCCTTCTTTAATAGTTCTTTCTTTATCAATGATGTCTAATGGATTTTTTATGTGTTTATTTCAATCATCTTAAGACATGGATTATGTGTGATCTAATGGGCCTTGGTTTGTTGGTAAGAAGGGGGTGTTTCTATGTCCATGGGCACCTTTTTTTATCCAACTTCTTCAGTTATTTCACAAGCTCCAATTTGGTTAAGATTTTATAATCTTCCCCTGGCTTTGCATGATCTTTGGTTCCTTAAGTAGCTGGTTATAAAGTTAGGTGTTTTTTTTTTTTAAATTGATGAAGCCTTCAATTTTTAATAGAGTTTTATCAAGGTGTGTGTTCTTATTGATTTTTCCAAACCATTGCATCATTCCATTCAAATTTCATCCTCTCATAGAGTGTGGACTCAATTTATTAACTTTTAAGGTTTGCCATTTATATGCTTCAAATGTAATCAGTCTGATCACAAAATTGTATTGTGTCTCAAGAAGAGTTTTAGAGGTTCACATACAATGATCTTGAAGAAGTGGGTTAGAAAGATCAAATACCCTAGCCATGATTTGGTTCATAGTTTGAATTTTCCCTCAAAATCTAGTTTCATCGAGGTCTCACCATCTTTGGATGTCTCATAATAATTTAAGGGTAGGCCTCAGAAGGGTGCATAATCTGAAGTAGTCTAAGGTTTGGATGGTTTTTTGGTAAGGTAACGTTCTTCCTCCATTTTGGAAGGGGAAGTGGTCAAATAAGAATCTTGGGTCAATATATTTAGCTCAAATGCCTCTAGTATATGATGGATCTTAGTAGTGGGAATACTTAATATAGGTTGGTGATGATTTTAAGGAGGAAGAAGAGGAGTTAATTTCTAGAGAGATTATGTCTATAACACAACCTCCTTGTCGGTTGAAGAACACAAAATATGGAAATAAATGGAAAAGAGGCAATAATTTAGAATCAAGAAGGTTTAAAATTAATTATATGAGCTCTATTGATAGTGGCACTCAGTGGATAATAGATTCTTTGCTTTCTAACAAGGGTAGGTGCATGCTCATAGCCAGTGGTTGATCCTTCATGATGGCAGTTTTTGTTGGGTATTGAAGAGGATTGTTGATTGGTCTATCTGGGCTTGACTTGAAGATTGTTTAGTTTTATTTATTTGTATGTTATTTTAGTATTCTATATTTGAGTTTTTTCCTAATTTTCTATGGGTTCCTAGGTAGTAGCATGCTCAAATCTGGTTTCTAGTTTTTTATGTTTTTTCGGAGATTGGGCCTCTTATTGTTCTCCAAAACCAATTAAATCTATGGTTAAAAGATGACATCTATACCAAAAAATAATAATCAAAATTAAGAATTGTTTAAGTTTGAAGGGAAGTTATGGCTTCTCTAAATTTCATGATAGATAAGTCACAAATGTTGAATGGGTCAAATGAGAAAATTTAGAAAATAAGTATTAAATTTGAATTTATGGCTCAAAAAATTTAGAACATTATGTTACCAACTGAAAAACTCCTATTATGGAGATATTTCATGGTGAAACTTACCAATGCATTTCAATATAAATTATAAGAAGCCATGTTCCTTATTAGCAATCAAGAATTTCCTAGTGATGATTGAAAACTCTTTGAATATATGCATGAGGGCACTCATCTCTAAAAAAACATTAAACATATATTTTAACCACTTATTACTCTCATGAAAGGTGACGAAAAATAGTTAGTTTTCTTTAGAAAATTAAAAACATCAAATCTAAATCAGATAGTTGTAATTGTAATCTTATTCAAGATCATCTTTTATAATTTATTATTTAGTTGAACATTATGTAAAGTTTCACAATTTCATTTATATTCTTAATTATAAATACCAAATAGAACAAAACATTCATGACTTCACTACACTATTTGCTCTTCTTATTCAAGAATAATAAGTGATGTCAAACTTTGATTATAAGGATAATGCCACTTGGGAACTTTTCATGCTTAATAGTACTTTTCAAAACATAAAAAGCTATAAATATAATTCTAAACTTAAATATGCCAATAGTAAATATGGGAACAAGAAATCTGGAAACAAAAATCATAAAGTCAAATTTAAAGGAAATTACAATTTGTGTGATGAATTTTGACATAAAAGGGAAGATTGTTACAAAAAACAAAAACATGGAAAGAAAGATTATAATCATAATCAATAAAAAAATCAAAACCAAAATTGAATCAACAATCAGGAACATAATAGTAACACTATTGCATTGCATATTACCTTATTTGTTTCTAATAAAAATAAATGAATTTTAGATAGTGGTGCATCACATCACATCACATCACATCACATGTTTATCAAATAGTTTATCTAACATTAAAAATATATCTGAAAGGATTGATTTCGGTGATAACTTATTTTTAAAAGCTACTAAATAAGGAAAGGCTAAATTTGTAAATTTATTCTTAAATGATGTTTTATATGTTCCTAAACTTAATAAAAAATTGTTATTTTTTTCAGCTTACAAATGATAATTTCACACTAACTTTGGTTAAGGATAAATGTTTATTATGAGTCAATTAAGTTATTTAATTGCTAAGAGAATTCAAAATAATAAATTATATATATATTTTTGTTTCTTTTACATGTTGTCTTTCATTGTAAAGTAGAAATTAATCTCAATTATGGCATGAAAGATTAGGTCATGTTAAATTTTTAAGTTGATATGATATGTCTCTTTATGATCTTATGGTTAGTCTTCTTGATATTTTTTATCATCATAAAACATGTGAAGGTTGCTTATATGGTAATAAACAATCTAAACTATTTTCACATAAGTCATGATTCTAACTTCTCTCATCACTTAGAGCTTATTCATAGTAATGTTAGAAGACATATAGAAGTTGTATCTCTTAATGGTTATTTATATACTTTTACTTTCATTCATAATTAGTCTAGGATGATATAGTCTTATTATATTAAAAATAAATCTAAAGTGTTGTCTAAATTCAAAGAATTTAAATATTAATTTGATTCATTTTAAATAATTTGATTCATTTTATATTAATTTTGGTATACAAAGAGAGTTAACAACTCCCTATTCTTTATAGGCAAAATGGAATTGTTGAAAAGAAAAATTGAACCATCCTTAAAATGGCTAGAATAATAATGTATTATGTAAATGTTATTAAACTCTCATGGGTTGAAGTCATGAATTCTAGATGCATATGCTTTGTAAGTCATCCCTGGGGCACATTTGTATTATCCCACATGCATGGAAAGAAATAGTTTTTAGAATAGAATTAGTATTTAAGTGTTAAGGCCCAATGAAGGCATCCATGCATTGTATTGAATTGAGCTTGCTCAAAGGAGGTTGCCCACTCAAAGAGGCCAATGATTCTATAATTCAGTTATGCTTATTTGAGTTAATATATTATTGATTTTCATAGTTTATTTCATGTATTTAAAATTATATTCTAACTTGTTCAGGAAGGATCCTCTCATCTAGTATTAGAGTGCTTTCTAGGGCCAAATTTTTTTTTTACTACCCACTGTATGCTCTCACCTTATCATCATAAGGCTTGGTGATCAAAAAGTGGTAATAGACCCTTTTCGAACCCTTTCATGCCACAGTCTAGATTTATAATTTCATTTTGGCAATAGATCATCTTCACTATGAGTATTAATAGTTTTTCTCCTTAACCACATTTTGGTTTTCTTTTTGCTCTAGATCTTATCATCTATTTCAGATCAAGGTAAAAAACTTGTCTATATAACTATGGAAAGTGTTTGGGCATAATCCCTAAAACTCATTATGAGAAGTACCATAGGAACCCTAAAGTAGTTGGCCCACTAAGAAGACCTACCAACAAAAAGGATCATGGTCCCTTCTTGATTGAGTAGCTCTCACCCATAAGGAAAACTAAGAACTATCGTTTAGGGGTAAAATTATGGCCATAAATTTTTCTAGAGAGTGGTACTCATTCAGACAACATTGGTGGCTAGAGAGATTTTCAAAAACCTTTAGGTAGCCATTCAAACTTGGGGCCCATCTCCATCCTATCAATTTTAAAAGACTATCAAAAGACTATCAAAAGACTATCAAAGGACTTGACACCAGACATTTGACAGAAACCAAACCAAAAAAAATTGACTATATTTTTTTTAACCATATCTCTTTATCTGTAGCCTTGTTGTTTCTAAAAATTTACCAAGACACCTGAAATTCCATTATGCACATTTTCTTCCTTGAGGTCCCATTTCCTGCTTCCACTTTTAATTCTCACAAATCTCAATTTTACCTTTTTTTGGGTTTTGCCATAACTTCTATTTTTGTCTATTTACCTCAAATTTTCTACAGTGTTCATCTCTCTTTTCTACTCCTTTGTCCTTCTTTGATAAAATTTTCAATTTTTCTATTTCCTTTTTGAAATTACCCTCTCCTTTGTCAATCATACTCAGACTATGCAAAAAAACTAGTAAAAGTACCTTTACCCCTTTCGATTTCATCCAAAGTAAAAAATTCCCTTACTAACCATGTCTTAACTCTAGTTTTCCTATCCATTATATATATATATATATATATATATATATATATATATATATATATATATATATATAATATGTTATGATAGCCCCCCATGCAAGCACCAAAATCATGGAGGAAGCAATCATAGCCTTGAAGGCCCATGCCACTAATTTAACTGATATGATGTGTAGATTTAATAAACATAATGGCCTTTTGATCATCAAATTTCACATGGATTCTTCTTTCGAGATTACTTTCTCTTCCACCCACACACCACATGAGCCCAAACTAGAATTTTTGAGGTTCAATGGTACAGATCCTACATGCTAGCTGTATCATATCAAGCAATACTTCAACCTTCATAATACTTATCCCATCAACCAAGTCTCAATTTCTTCCTTACACTTGGAACAAGAGGCACTCCAATGGTATCATTAGTATTTCAAATTAAATAATGAACCTAATTGGATAACTTTTGCATCCCTACTTTTGGGTAGGTTTGATCCCTCATCATTCAAGGATTTTATGGGAGCCCTCACCAAACTCTATTAGACAAGGACCATTCATGATTATCAAATTGAATTTGAGAAACTAACTAATCACATCGAAGGATTATCAAATGAATTATTCAAGAGTTTTTTTATTAGTGGCCTCAAAGAGCCCATCCATTTCAAGGTTAAAATGTTCCAACCTCACACCATGATGGTAGCCTTGGGTCTCATAAAGCTTGCTGAAGATAAAATAACCTCCCAGTGCCATACTTGTAATTGGGCACCATTCAAGCCCTCTTTACAACAACCCAACACCGTGACAACCCCCATCAAATGTCTGATAGGAGATGAAATGTGTGCATGCCATGAAAAATGGATTTGTTATAATTGTGATGATCAATGGGTTATAGGGGATAAATGTATAAAGAAAAACTATTACCTACTAGATGTTGATTCTCCACTAAATACCAAAGATTATGAGGATACCATAGAGGAGATTTCATAGGAAGCTAATGATTCTATGCACTTATATTCCCCACCTAAAATCTCCATACATGCTTTATCAAGAGTCACTACCCCCTAAACAATGTGTATCCAAGGTTATTTTAAGAAGTAACTCCTCACCATCTTTATTGACTCTGGTAGTACTCATAAATTCATCTATCCTCAACTAGCTAAGCAAGCAGATTATTTTTTCCACCCTTATTCTAGTTTTGAGGTCATGATTGCCAATGGAGGCACATTACCCTACAAGGGCAAATGTCATAATATTCATATTTCAATGGGTGACTATAACCTTCAAGCTGACATGTTTGATTTATCTTTAGGTTGATGTGATGTTATTCTTGGTGCTCCAATGGTTATGAACCTTTGGACCCATCCTTTGGGATTTTTAAAGCTATGGATGTAGTTCTCAGATAATGGACATAAATACACCCTACAAGGCCTTCTTCTTGGCTCCACCAACATTATCAACTCTCATTACATGGAGAAACTTCTTAAATGGGGATCCCATGGTGTCATTGCTCAACTCTTTTCTCTTCACAATACTCCACCATTGGAATCTCACCCACCTTTCAACTTGCACAACCTTTTATTTAAACATGCCATGATTTTTGAGGAACCCATAGGATTACTGCCTCACAAACCTCAAGACCATCACATCTCACTACTTCCTGTAGTGTACCTCCCAATATTTGACCTTACCAGTACCCATTTCATCAAAATATTAAGATTGAAAAGATCATCCATGATCTCCTACAGGCTGGGGTCATTCGACCCATCACTAGTCCATATTCTTCACTAGTCTTACTTGTACATAAGAAAGATGGTTCTTGGTACCTCCACATTGATTATTAGGATCTAAAAAAACTAACCATCAAGGATAATTTTCCCATTCCCATCATCTATGAGCTCTTTGATGAACTCCATAGTGTATAATTTTTCTCCAAATTAGACTTATGCTTTGGGTATCACCAAATACATCTTCATGATGCTGACATTCCCAAGACAACCTTTCACACACATGACAACCATGATGAGTTCTTTGTCATGCCATTTGGGCTTAATAATGCCCCCTCCACCTTGAACCAAGTATTTCACCCCTTTTTATGGAAGTTTATCTTGGTCTTCTTTGATGGCATTCTCATCTATAGTCACTACATGGGAGGATCACCTCCACCACCTCGACATCACCTTGGGAGTTTTTACTGCCAACCACCTATGTGATAAACATTCAAAGTGTTATTTTGGGTAAATAGAGTTTGAGTATCTAGGACATATTATCACATCTAATGGTGTTCATGTTGACCCCACTAAAATTATATCTATGACAAATTGGCCAAAACTAAAGACCCTCAAAGTCTGAGATGGATTTCTTGGTCTGACAAGGTACTACCAAAAATTTGTCAAATATTATGGCATAATTGTAGCTCCATTGAAATCTATGCTCAAGATATATGCATTTTTATGTTCATCCACATCTTTCCAAGAATTTTCCCACCTTAAACATGCCATGTGCACCACACCAGTATTGGCCATGCTTGATTTATCTAAGCTATTTATGTTTGAGTGTGATGCATGTGGAATGGGTCTTAATTTTGTACTTATGTAGGAAGTCCACCCCATCACCTTCACCAGTAAGGTCCTCACTGGATGTAATTTGGTATGCTCCACATATGAAAAATAAATGATGACTATTTTCCATGTGGTTCACAAATGGCATCCATATTTGATTGGCTGACACTTTTACATCAAAACCAACCATCAAAGCCTCAAATAGTTTTTAAAATAGTGGGTATCTTCCCTAGATCAACATAAATTGGTTTATAAACTCATTGGATATGATTATGAAATTACCTAAAAAAATAGTAAGGAAAATTTAGTGGTTGATGCTCTCTCTCACCAGTTTGAGTACCTAGTGCAGCTCTGTGTAGTATCTCTTCCCATTTCCACCTAGATTTATAATCTTCAAACCAAGTGGCATATGATATCCTAATCTGACAACTCATTATTAAACTATCTATTGATCCATATAATAAACCTCACTATACATGGGATGGCCACACATTATGATATAAAGGTCACCTTTTATTACTGGTAGGTTCCAAGTTCAAAAAGCTAGTTTTATAGATGTATGCTTCCCCTTCTACTGGTCATTTAGGGTTTCTAAAAACATATGAGAAGGTTCACCATAATTTATTTTGGCTAGGCCTCAAGAAGGATATCAAAACATTTGTTGTTGAATTTGATATTTTCCAACACACTAAAGGTGAAATAGTTTCCCCAACTAGTCTACTCTAACCACTTCTAATCCCCAGACATATTTGGACCAACATTTCCATGGATTTTATTGAAAGCCTTCCCAAATATGATATCAAATTAATTATTTTTGTTTTAGTGGATCGCCTTTCCAAATATGCTCATTTTTTCACTTTGATTCATCCCTACACTACTTCCAATATTGCTCAAACATTTTTTGACCACATATTCTGACTCTATGGTGTTCTTTCCTCTATTGTCTTATATCATGATTTTACCTTCATAAGCCATTTTTGGAAAGAGCTCTTCAAGCATCTAGGTACACAATTAAAAACGAGTTTGGGTTATCATCTATAGATTGATGGCCAGACTGGAATCATCAATAAATGTATAAAAACCCGTCTTCATTGGGTCAAATGGTTACCTCTTGAAAAATGGTGGTAAAATGCATCCTACCACACCTCTACTAAATTGAATCCATATGAAGTAATTTATAGTTAAGCACCCCCACCACTCTTCCCATATACACCCAATAATTTATTGATTTAGGCAATCAACAGTACCCTCATCCATCAGGATTAAATTCATTACACCCTATAAGATAATCTCCATCTGGCATAGAATCACATGAAATAGTAGGTTGATTGAAACCATTCTGATTTCACCTTTCAACCTGGTGATATGGTTTTTATTCATTTTTAGCCACACAAACACTCATCCTTAAAATAAAAAGGATGTCACAAGTTTGCCCCTAAGTTTTATGGGCCATATAAGGTTCTCCAATATATTGGGTCTATTGCTTATAAGTTGGAGCTTCCACATTCCTCCCACATTCACCAAGTATTTCATGTCTCCTATTTGAATAAATTTCTTAAAACCAACATTAGAGTGCAAACAGTTTTACTAGAACTTGATGATGAAGGCTCCCTCCTTCTCAAACTAGAAGCAGTCTTGGCCTGACATAATGTCAACTTCACTCCCACACCATCACATAAGTCTTAATCTAGTGGCATGGCATGAATATGCCACATAGGAACCATTATTATAAATTTAGTAATGCTTCCCACATTTGAAACTTTGAGGACATAGCTTTTTCCAAGAGGGAGGGGATGTTAGGTACCCGTGTCTAACCTTTCTCTTTGCATTATTAGTGTAGTAATTGTTATGGATGCATATGTTTTGTAATTCATCCCTTATGCACATTTATATTATTCCACATGCATGGGAATAAATATTTGTTATAATAAAATTAGTATTAAAGTGAGTGGTAAGGCTCAATGAAGGCATCCACAAATTTTATGCAATTAAGCTTGGTCAAAGGAGGTTGCCCCCTTGAAGAGGCCAATGATTCTATAATTCATCCATTATAATTTAGTTATGCTTATTTGAATTAATATATTACTAATTTTCATAATTTATTTTGTGAATTTGTAATTATCTGCTATCTTATTCAGGAATGACCCTCTCATAAACCTAAGTCTTGTATTACTCCTTATGAAAAAACATATGCCCTAGAGAAATTTGATCCAATTTCGGATAACTTAGATTCTAAGGGAGAACATTCTCCACTTCATATTAAGATTAAAATACATAAATGAGTTTAATCCATAATTCAATCATCTAATCTTTATAATCTTAATAAGATAACTAGGATTCAACATACCTATCATGATTTGATGACTATGTATGAATGTGAACCTCAATATTTTGAGGAAGTTATTCATGATGACAGATAAAAATTTGTCATGTAAGATGAATATATATACCTAATTAAAAATGATACTTGGTATCTTGTACCTTCTTTGCCTAAAAGGCATATTGTTGGTTCTAGGTGGCTTTACAAAATCAAAAATAATTCAATTGATAAAATTAAAAAATTCAAAGCTATATTAGTTGCTTGTGGTTTTACTCAAAAACCTAAGATTGATTATACTGAAAAATTTTATCCTATAGAATAATCATGTATTGCTAGATTATTTATAGCCATTGTAGCTTAAAATAGTTAGATTATACACCAAATGGATGTCAAAAATGCCTTCCTAAATAGTGATGTAGAAAAAAATTACATGACTTAGCCTGAAGGTTTCATTGATCCTGATAAAGAACTTTATGTTTGTAAACTAAATAAATCTCTTTATTATTTAAAACAAGCTCCTCAAGTTTGGTATTCTAAAATTACTAGTTATTTTAAAGAATTAGGTTTCTCTAATGTTTATTATGATAATGATCTCTTTGTAAAAGTTTAAAATATTCATTTTATTTTATTTATATTATATGTCAATGTTATTCTTATTACTAACGATCAAATTAGTTTAATTCTTAAATATAAAGATAAAATAAATCAATATTTTAAAATGACTAATCTAGGCATTCTTCTGTTAGAGTAGGTTATTTATATTATCCCATGTTCATCTAAGCATCTAGTTATTCTCACCCACTTATTTATGGATATTTTATTTATCTTGTTTTAAATATTATGAGATATTACATATTTATCTTTTATATATTATGGAGATAATTTATAATTTTTTCTATCCTTTAGGGATAGGTATCTCTTAGTTCTATGTTTGATCTCTAGCTTGATCTCTTAGTTATGATTGATTACTTAGTTTGATCTCTTAGTTAGGATTGATCTTATTTACCTATATATGCAAGGCGTATTTATTGTATTTGATGAAACTCTAGAGATATAGAAAATTTATCATTGTATAATCTATTTATGTAGAATAGTTTGAGATGTTATTTGAGCAATGTATCAATAACTTTTAGTGTGGTAATGGTTTATAGATTTGACTATAGGTGAGAATTTTCTAAACTCTTTCATGGTATCATATCCTCCTTCAACATCAATTACTCAACACTTTAGCCTCTTATGATATCTATAATTATAAATCTAGTATTCTCTTATCTTAATAAGTATGTTATTCTCTTGCATCCTCTTTGGATGGTCCCAAGAATCAGAAACGTGTGCAAAAAAAATCTAGTCTTTTAGGAAGATTTTTTCTTTGTCTATTTTTTATTATAGGTAAATTTTGGAAATTGAATCAAAAAATTTAATATCACCAATTCATCTATATTATCTAAAAAAGATAGAATCACCTTCAATTTCATTCTTGTTGGATATCAGACGCAAGATCTATAAGTTTTTTAAAAATCCATTTTTTTTTAAAAAATACTTATGTTCTTTATCTAATTGTAAGAAAACTATAAGTAGTCACTTAAGACTTGTTTTGATTTTTATGTGCCTTGTATTATAATTTCCAAAAAACAATTAATTTAATTAATAATTACAAAATTTAATGTAGTTTTACTGAGTATCACTATTCTAAAAAATGTTTGTTCCTTCTCCAATTGTGAGAAAACTATTAATGATCACTTGAAATAATGTATAGGCTTTGTGCACCTTATTTTCATATTTTCAAAACATTTTTAAATTTTAAATTCTGTCATGAATTATAAAATTTATTATATTTTTACTAACTCTGGTATTATTCACCAAAACAAAATCCTTGTGGGGATGTTTTTTTAAAGAGATATTTTTATTATTTTTTTATAAAACAATATTTTTGGATGATTTTTTTATTATTTTTTTATTAGAAATAATATTTTGTATTTGAATACATAAGAAGGTATTGTATTTATTTATTTTTTGGCCATGTACCCTTGTTTCAATCTCATTTATTGAAGACCAAAGGGTGAGGCCTAATTTGGCAGGTGGCCAAACCCTTCACAAATAAACAAACTTTCTCCATAATTGCATTCACCATCTTGATTGCACTTTATCATAAATGCATTATTAGTTGAGTTTGACTTCTCATTTTGCACATGATTTTTACTTATTTGAACCCTCATGGACCACATTGTTCCCTTACTTTTTGGAGCAAATCTCATGATTTGTGATGACTTCTTTGACAGGTTAATAGTCTACTTATTTAGAGTTATTATAGTGTATATAATGTATTTCTTGTTTTCATTTGATATTTTTGAGATATATTGTACTTGTACTAAATTATAAAGTGCCATGAGGGGTTTGATTTTACAATCTAATCTACCTTGATGTATGTGTAGCTTAGTTTTTACACTCTATTATTTCAATTGCTAGTCTCTCCCATCACCACTAAACCCATATTTTTGAGAGTTTTAATCTATATTTTCTACATTCCTCCTTTTTACATCAATATCTTATTTAGGCACTTTTTTTTCTAAAACCTATATGAGGATTTTTATGTCTCAGTGGCATTCTTGGTGACTTTTTATGTAGTGACACCAATGTGGCATTCCCATGAGTATTTGTGTTCACTTCTCACTATTTTTAGTCCATATGTTTAGATAATTTCATTGTCATCTTCTCTTAATTCAACATTGAGGGAGGGTGTTTAGTTAATGCTTCTTCATATTCATCATTCTACCAAATATTATGGAGTGTAATGTTTATGTTCAGTGATCCTCATATTTAACACCATTCTTACTTTGACTTGGTGGTTACAACAAATTGACATCCATGTATACGAATAAGATGAATTAAAATCTATAAGGACACTTGTCTTCTCATGGAATCCTTTTTTTGTGCATGGATACCTCATCAGGCCTTATTTTTGGGACCCATTTCCTCTCTTTTTAAGGGAGTTTTTTTTTATGGGTTTTATCCTTTTCTCCACTTTAGATAAATTTCTTCATGTATATATTGTACATGAGTACTTGATTAGACCTTGTTATCAGGACTCATAATGTAGATATTATTCTTTATTTTTGGCCCCTAACTTCACTTGAGGGGGGGTGTTAGAGTATGTTATTTATTTTAGCTCATGTTCACCTAGGTATCTAGTTACTCTCGCTAAATTATATGTAGATATTTCATTTATCAATTTTTAGATATTATGAGATATTACATATTTATTTCTTAGATATTGTGGGGATAATTTATAGCTTTTTCTATCCTTTAGAGATAATTATCTCTTAGTCCTAGATTTAATATCTAATTTGATCTCTTAGTTATGATTAATCACTTGACTTGATTTATTAGTTAGGATTGATATTCCTTGTCTATATATTCAAGGATCATTCATTGAATTTGATGAAACTATGAAGATATATAGGATTTATCATTGTATGATCTATTTGTGTGTAATAGGTTGAGATATTGTTTGAGCAATGCATCAATAGCTTTTACTATGGTAATAATTTATAGATTTGACTCTGGGTGAGAGATTTATAAACTCTTTCATATTCACCATCATTTTATAAGGAATTAATGCATTTCAAAATAAAAATTTAATTGTTGTATAGCAATCTTAGTATGCACATAACATATTTTTTAGGTTTAATATGTTTGATTGTAAACCTACATCTACCACTATTGAAGCCAGTGTTAACCTTGATCCAAAACCTACTTATGATAAAGCTAACCCCACTCTTTACAAACAGCTAGTTGGTAGTTTAATTTATCTAACTATTATTAGGCCAAATACTTTATTTTTTATAGGTGTTGCTTCTAAATTCATGCAGGATCCATATTTAGATAGTTATAAATTAGTAAAATAGATACTTTGATGTATCAAAGGAATTATAATTTTTTATTTATATTATTATTCCATTTATAATGCTAATTTATATGGTTATTTTGATGCCGACCATGCTGGTGATATTATAGATCACAAATCTAGTTCTTGATATGTGTTTAAGTTTGGTGCAAGTGTTATCTCTTGAAGCAGCAAAAAATAACCTATTATTTATATTTATTCTATAGAACCAAAGTATAAAAATGACATATAAGTTACTAAATAAGCCATGTGGATGTAAAGGTTATAATAATAAATCTATTTATATGTTTATTATAGTAACACCCTTCTTTGTGATAATAAAAATTATATACCTCTGGCAAAAAATCTAGTGCAACACTACATATCTAAGCATATTAAAGTTTATGTGCATTTTATCTGATATAAAGTCCTCAATGGTGATATTGATCTTCATTTATATCCTAAATATGAATAAGTTTTAGGTATCTTCATGAAACCACTTCATGCTACTAATTTTTGTAAGTTTCATATAATACTAAGCCTCTCAAAATTGTCATTGAGGGGGAGTGTGCATGATAATGTCACTTCCTAACGGCCATGTGTTTATTTGTTCTTCTCTAAATTTTTCCTCAAATTTTAAAAGAATTGTAATAAGTCACTTTATATGATTTTGGTAAACTTCATCATATATCAGTTTATAGTGTACCCAATACATAAAATCATATTTTGTAATGGAGGTCCTTATGTTATAAAAGGCTCCAAAATGCTTGGATGATTATTCATGATAAACATTGGGATGTATTATCATGATCATAGTACCCTAAACTTACTCTAAGTAGTTTACGGATTATAACTCATTTTATTTCAAAAGATAATAATGGCATGATGGAGGTTTTTAAAATCTTTCAAATATTAAATGCACCCTAAACTCATCATAAATGGTTTATGAAGTATAATATATTTTGTAGAAAGGTGGTTATGGTATGTAGCCCCACTTAACATTAAGGGGGAGTGTTGGAATAATTAATGTTAGTAGTAAATGCCACTAATACATTAATAACATTAGTAAATAATAAATACTATATATTATTATTTAATTTACATGGGTTGAACTTACGTTAATAAATAATAAAATATATTTTTATATTTCTTACTATTATGAATCAGGTGGGAGGTTGAACCCATTGGTTACAATAGTTCACTCCACTTATAAATTATTTTATATAGTAAATTCACAACATACCCAACACATTCAAATTCGAGCATTTAAAGTTTTGTGAAGAAATTGTCTGATAAGAAGTGAAAAGGAGAGGGATTGATGTATTGGATCAAAATTATTTCTCAAATTAATGAATAATATTTTGTGGGTTTTTTACCTCCATGTGAGGTTTTCCCTCATAAATATGTATTGTGGTTGTGTATTATGTCTTGATACAATCTTCATATATTTATTTTAATAGATAAAGCTATGAGATTTAATGTGTCTCAAGAAATAATGTATGCAATAGGGTTGGATTGGGAACATTATACCCTGATAATGTTGTAAGCTTAGATTTGATTTATTATTGACTAATGTGCAAGCATAGTTCAAGGACTTAACCGATTACATGGAATTATTATGTGATGATGGAGGCTCATTTTCATGGATACCATGGATTTTATGTGTTGTTGTAGATCTATGTGATGGTGTGATGGAACATGTTATTGTTATTGCATATAACTCCAATTGTTTGAGCAACCTTATTTTTAATATAGCATATGGTAGGATGCACCATGATATGGATGAACATGATGACATTGTTTTTAGATGTATTAGAATTGACCCAAATGCAATAAATAAGAAAACACATATATAATTAACAATAAACAAACAATACCAAGCAACATAAACAAGTTATGTTTTTTTTTTCCTTTATCAAGATAAAACCCTTAAGATTTGGTGATTTTGATCCTGATAGGATTGGGGAAAATGTATCTGAATAAATATGAAAGATTTTATTGGCCCCAAGCAATGCTATATGAAATGGGGTGGATTTGAAATGATATGTCCCAAAAAATATGCATGGTTTAATGTGGGAACAACATATCTCAATGAAGCTACAATTATTTACTTAAAATTGATAAAGGATTTCAATAGGATGAAGGATAAGACAAAATGGTTTTTGGGGGTTTTGGACTCGGCTATTCTTTTTTGTTTTTTTTTGGGTTTTCTATTGTTTTTTGTCTTATGTGATTTTTTGTTATTCTTAGGTTTTTTCTAGATTTCTATTATTTTTGAATTTTTGTATATTTTTTAGATTTTTTAATGTTTTTAGATTTTTCAAATTTTCTAATGTTTTTGGTTTTTTTTTATTTTTTGGATTTTTGACATTTTAGGATTTTTTAGGTTTTCAACGAGGCCACGAATGAAGGGGAAACTAGTTAGAGCATTGGGATTGTAAATGGGAATGGATGGAATGGGAGGGATCAAGATGGGATCTCTAAAGACTACATCACATAAGAACCAAGTGTACAATATTTAAAGTACCATTTTAGGATATACCAAGATGTTTCTAGAAAAAAGTCTCAAAACTTATTCTACTTCCTTATCAAGTTCAAAATAGGAGGAAAGATGCACATGATAGGATGGTTAAGGGGATGGACTATGATGTCAATGATAGATGGATGGGGTGGTTCTATCCCCAAGCATAGGTTACTTATAGATAAAAGATTACACATGATGCTAGAAATTATTTTTCATCATCGTAATTTTTCAAGGTGTGATTAGAATGGTTTTCACCTATGGACAATTTTTATTATTTTTCATTTTTTTTAATTTTATTTTATTTCAGAAACATATGAACCTTCAAGTATGTGCTCTAGAGATGTCTATGGGTACTTCATTGGTTATTACATCAACTTCTTCTAAGCATAGTAGCCAAGTATTATCATACTCCCTATGATAGAAGGTGTTATAAAGGAGGGTAAAGTGGGATGTGTATTGGATTAAGGATTTTGTTTCATTATGTGAATGATTTAAAGGGATGGTGTTTTTTTAGAGGTAAGTGTAAATATTTGGATACCAAAAGGGATTGGAATAATAGTATCACACACCATTTGCCATGTGATGACATCTAAAACTCTTTATAGGAGGGTGATGAAAGGTCTTTGCTCCATGGGACTGATAGTTAATACAAGTTTGATGATTTTTGGATTCTCTTTTGTTCTGATATTATATTCGACAGGTGATGTAGAACCATCCTAAAACTTTATCAACACAAGGGGAAGGTTCATTTCCTCATCTACTAATGCCTCATAAATATATTTTCTTTGATTTTCTTGATTTTTAATTCTAATGTTCGTTAGGGCCTCAAGGAAGTTTTCACTAGAGGACTTTGATTTTTTAGTTTTGTATTTTGGTTGATTTTTTATTTGTTTTGATTGAAGAAATATTTTTTCTCCCTAAAATAATTTGTTGATTCAAGTTTGATTTTGAATCCATGTTTTTTATCCTTTGGTGGGTTGTCATCTCAGAGTCCTACGAATTATGTGATAGCTTCATCATTTTGAAATAAATCCAATGGTACATGATATTGATGGTCCTAGGCAATGAGTTCATAAAAATGGATGGTACAGTTGTAAGTGTCACTAAATGCATTGGTGACATTAATATGTTCATAAAGACTATAAGGGAAACTTGTTTCAATGTCAGCGTAAGCTTCTGCAAGAATAGTGGAAGTGTCATTAAAAGGATTCATGGAAACAAATATTCATAGAGGCTATAAATGGAACCTATTTCAATGTTGGATGAAGCTTCATCAAAAATCAATAACGTGTTACTAATATCCTTATATTGATCATGTTGGTATTTGTATACAATGGTGTGATATCCTTCATTTACATGCATGTGAATAGGTTCTATAATTCCTTAATCATGAAGGTTGAGTCCTCATCCTTTACAGTTCATGATTTTTTGCATTGTGTATGGTATAAGATACTTATTATATTGAAAATAGTATGCAAAACTATCATTTTACAACCAAGAGGAATTATATCCTTCTATTTTGGCTATCATAAAAATTTCATATTTGATAAATGTTGTTGAGTCAATATGATAAAATATTTATTTTGGTCTTCTACTATCTATAGTGGTATTATCACCACTTTTAGGAGAGATATGGTATTTTACTACATGGAGGGCAGTTTGGATTTTGTTGTCTAAAATTACCCCTTTTTCCTAGAGTAATCAAGGACCGATGAACTCGGTCCTTGAGTAATCAACATGCCTTAGGGTGATGATGATAGGATAACATTACATTATTGTGTCCTAAGGGTCTGATAGGTGTCACGAAAAGGATTGGTAGGGTGTAGATTATGTGATTATTTTTGTGTTGTAGTTGATTTTGGGATTTCCTATTTTAGGCTTATAACTTTCAAGATTATTTTTCATCCAATTTTTGCCAAAGCTATAGAAAATGTAGTTTTCATGGATCAAGAGCCAAACTAGTATGGGATAGTTAGATTATGAGGCATTGATTTATTTGATAAGGGTAGGATAAAATGGGGTTTATATGGCTCAGGGGCCTTCTAGGTATTAGATCTTTGATTAGGTTAATTGACATGGGATTGAGTAGGAAATAAAGGTCTTGGTATCAAAATATGGATACATAATGCTAAGTCTGATGCATGTTGAATTATCTATTGGATTTGGTCAAGTATGATTTGATTTTAGAACCAGGGTGCCAAAACTAACTTCTATTTACAACAAAATGGTGTATATAATGATCATGATTGTCACTAGTATATGGGATATTTTTATTGAAATTGGCTAGTGTTGTCCAAAAAAGGGTATTAGTTTTTAGATTCAGATTTGGTTATGCTTGAAACCTCATGTTGAATGCCATTGATATAGACTAGGTTTGGTTCAAATTTGGATTTAACACATTATTCACAAAGGGTAATACAATGACATGAACAAAAAAATAACCTATGCTAATAAAGTGGGATTGAAACTAGATAGTGGCCCATAGATATACCTTAAGGGTAAATTATGGGTGTTCTTGGGGAATGTTGTGTTCCTAACACCACTATTTTTCTATGGCTATGAAGATCTTATGCTAGGTCTGACTAATTGACTAGGGGAGTCCTCTATATAACTTATGGTATGATTAATCCTAACTTCATGTGGAAAGGGTGTTGTTTGGATCATGGGTATTATTAAATTAAACCACCTCACTTGAATATAACCATAAAATATTTGACCACTTAGCGAATAATGATAACTCATTAAATTTGTATATCCCACTAGAACACATGATTTGTCTAACACTTGGTGATGAAATCCAAGTCACTTGACCCTCGAAAATAAAGATAAATAAGGTGAAAATTATTTTTGGTTTCAAATATTTCCTTGTATTACAATAAAAGAGCATACACAAGTTGTTATTAGGAGACATGTCTGACCTAGACCATTTCTGATTCCTAAAGTTGCCTTACAATGAGAGGGAAGAGATAGATTATCATAAGTTGAACACACACAAGTGAAAAGAAAAGAATCTATAAATAAAATGGATTGATTAATATTAAATGATTAAATGTGTGTTGTTTTATTATATATCTTCAACTAGTGAACCTAAAAGATAAGCATCAGAAGTTTGATTTGATTGGGTCTTTGATGTGTGAATACCTAAAAGTTAGTGAACTTGAAAACATTGCTACTATAATCAACCTTTAATGGAATGTTTTTTCTTGTCTACATGCATATTTTTGAGAGCTTAGTTTTAGTGCAAATGAGTTCTTGAATCGAAATTTATGGACTTTGAAAGATGTATACCCCAGTCTATAGTATATAGATGCCACTAGATTGATAGAAACATCACCAAACTTAGATAAACACCACTAATGACATAGACACCATTTTATATACACATAAGCCATAGTATTAACATAAATGCCACTAGAGTAACAAAATACAACTAATGATGCATACACCATTCTAAAATACACAAACACCACCAGATATATAGAAATTCCACTAATGACATGAATGGCATTCTATAGTACACATACATGATTGGATTGATAGAAACACCACCAGATTGATAAAAAATACACTAATGATGTAGACACCTTTTTAAAATACACATATGGCACTATAATGACATATACACTACCAAATTGACATAGAATGAAAAAGATATCACTCTTTCATACATATATTCTTTTCTTCAGGATGGAGATGCCATTACTTAGAATGGAGACACTAATTAATAGAAAATAGAGTTGGAGACCTAAATTTGACAAATTTGACTAAAATTTTGCCCTAATTAGACTCCAATTGATGATAAACTAGGAAAACACTTCAACATAAAGGATAAAACCAAAATAAAATGGGATGTGCATCCCAATAGGCGTGCCAAGAATGTACACATGCAAAGTTATAGAAACTAAAGATAAATGTTAAATTCCTACTCTAGTAAAGCAAACTACCTTCAATTCAAAAAATGAATAAATAAAATTCACCTTCACTTACCATAAGGAGCTCCCCATTTTTTGGATTTTACTCATATAAAAAATGGATGTGGTTTCTTAACTAGAGGCATGCAATCAATTCAAAAACATGTCTCCTTGTTTGATCGATGATTTGCTTGATGAGATGACCATAAGGCTTATTCACTCAATGGGCATAGTTTTTTTAGGCTATCTAAGCTTTTTGGAAATTGAGGGGATTTTGACATATATATATCAAAAGTCCCTCAATTTCCAACAAGCTTAGATAGCCTAAAAAAACTATGCCCATTGAGGGGCTTTTGATATATATATATATATATATATATATATATATATATATATATATATATATATATATATATATATATATACATATATATATATATATATATGTATATATATATATATATACATATATATATATATATATATATGTATGTATATATATATATATATACATATATATATATATATATATATATGTATATATATATATATATATACATATATATATATATGTATATATATATATATATACACACACACACACATATATATATATATATATGTATATATATATATATATATACACACATATATATATATATGTATATATATGTATATATATACATATATATATATATACATATATATATATACGTATATATAATAAGGTAGATAGATGGTTGTATTCGATGTCAAATGGAAGATTAGGATTGAGTCAACATCCCAATTCAATGAGGCGAGTTAGCTGTTGAATGAGGGAGGTTAGAGAGGTATGGGCTTGATTGATTATGTATCTTGATTTGGGGATTTATGTATTTGACTATAGATTAAGGGATCTGATGATAGATTGGGTGATGTGATTTATTGATTTTATTTATATTTTTATAATTTGGATGTCCATGGATTTTATTATTAAGATTTATCAAATAACTAATGTGATTAATTAGTTACTTAATCTAGTGTCTATTTTTAGTGGGATTGGGTGAGGTCATGATAGAATTAGGATAATTTGATTAATTTTTGGGGGTGATGGCATGGTTAGAGTAGATTGGGTATGGATGTGTTAATGATGGGATTAGGGTTATGGAATGATAGGATTAGGGTTGTAATGATAGTCAAATTAGGGTTTAATGATGATAATTTATATTAAATGCATTGATGAGAAACTTATAACATGTATTATGGATGATTACGGATGGTTGGGGATAACTATGAATGAATTAAGGAAGTTTAAGGGTGATTAGTGGTGAATTAGGGATGAATAGTGATAGATTAGGGATGAATAAGGTGGATTATAAATAATTAGGGTGGATTAAGATATAATGAGGAATGGAAATATAATATTCTACCCACACATGCAGTAAGAGGATATTGATGGAACCAGATAAGTATTAGATTACCCTAATTTCCTACCTAAACTAGATCAACACACAAGAATCATAAATATACTTAGGATATCATTGAGTAATTATATTGGATCATAACTTTAGGTTTAGAAGATATGAGTATTGAGGAAAGTAGGAGTGCATAGTTTATCCTTTATGGCTGAAGAGTTGGTAGGAATGTCCAATAGATACCTATAGGAGTGTTCAAAATTTTAAAATTGAAAAAATCAAGTGGTAGAATAATTATTAAAAAGGAATTATAGAACATTGAGTGTCATAGTATCCATAATAACAAGTGTGTCATCCAGGGCCAGCGCTAGTGGTAAGTTTAGAAACACCAACAACCTTAAAAATAGTGGATATAATAATCCACCATTTGGATGGGTTTAATCTAGAGGAAATGCCTCAACTAGTGGTGGCTCTTTTGGTGTAATTAGTGTACAATTTTCCCCCCTCTATAAATCAATAGAGGTGGAAGTGGTGGTGGCTCAAGTGGATATACCAAATACTCTGGTGGTGTGAGTGGTGTCTCAGGTGGATCTAATAGATAGGATGGTGTCAATATATCAAGAGGAAGTGGAAGTTGAGGATTACAAGGGCCCATCAATAACATTATCTATGAACCATTTAAACTATTAATTAAAACATTTTATGGGATAGAGGATGGAACATGACATTGGCATGCCTACAAGATAGTTTTATGTGCCAAAAATTTATAATAAACTATTTTTGAAAATCCAGTTATTTTTTTCCATTCTAAATGATTGTGCTTAGGGATGGTATGTTTGATTCAACTAGATTAGAACTTGAACTGACCGATACAAAGTCAAGAAAGCATTTTTGGATGAACTTGAGTACCTTGAGTTTGAGAAATAAAACATTACAATATTGAATAAACTAAAATACTCCCCAGGTGAGTTTCCATGTTCATGTTTACCCTTAGAATTAATTTAGTGTGAAAATTAACTCTTAATTATTCTAAACTTGAAATCTAATCTAAGAGATAAATAAATAGCCTCCTATAAAAACATAATAATTTATAAAATTTGTAAATTACATTAAATAACAACTAGGGTTAGGGTTAGAAATATTTCATTGTAAAATCATTTATTATTTTGTGCATTATACTTTTGCTAACTATGATTCTACAAAATTGTTAACAAATACCTAAAAACATAGTGTTAATTTAAAACTTCACCTCTATATATTCTAAGACAAGTGTTTAGTAGATGGACAAGGTCATAATGTGTTATTGTCCTCTACCATGAATTTTTCTATGTTGACTATGTATTGAATCTAAACATTTGAGATTGTGCGGCTCTGTCTATAGATAAAATGATTATGTGCATAGTCTATTTGGATACACAGATCATAATAAAAATAAAAAACCTAGCCTGTATAATGAAGAAAACAAGATCAAATGTTAAGGGGGAAAGTGTGGAAGTGGGATATGCTTGAGATATACTTATAAAACCCATTGTTGATTGAGTGATGCCTACATAGTCTGAATGGACCTCAGGCTGATGTAGTTATCCCTATGGAGAAGATCATAGATGAATACAACTAGTAATTTATATTATAATTATTGATAAAAGATGACCTCAAACTATAATAAAATAATGTTAACTTGTTCAATTATTGTATTATCACAAAAATATATAGTATGGATCTTTGTTGAATAGATGAGTGCTTTTGAATTGCCTTTGTAAGAGAATATTAACTAATGTAACCAGGTATTTTAAGTGAGACACTTGGTGTGATATTATAGGAGAATATTTGAATTATTTTTTATAAATGACATATTTTATTATGTAGGCTATTCATTAGGAATAGTGTCATTTTGAAAACCAAACATTATAGCACTATGGAAAATGTTAGAATTAGCTACAGTATCTAATGAATCTAATACAAAGCATAAATAAAAGATCAAATAATAATAGTAATAAATAATAACTGTATATCTGAGATAATGAAATAAATGAATAAATAACTCAAATATGATTAATTACTCTGATAATTCAATATTAATCTAATGATGGAATACATAAATAGCCATTGTTTATATAGAGCAAGACATGCATGATAAAGATCAGGGAACTCACACAACACGTGTAGTTCAATTGATATCTATCTAAATGAATAATGGAGTGCAAATCCACACTAAAAAGATAGGTGTCTAACTTGTGTCAATGATCAAAACAAGTTTAATATTAGTTAAACAATCTTATCTTATCTTACCCTAAATAGTGGAGTGGAACTCCATTGTAACAAGATAAGTGTCTAAGTTAACTACTAACTAAGCAAGCTTACCCTATTTGGTGCAAATTATTAATAAATATAATAAACTAATTACAATAAGTAATTAGTGCACCAAAATAATAAATACAAGTAAATGAAATAAATAAAATAAATGCACCAAAAACCCCCCCATAAGTGAAGCTTAGGTAGGGCTATGCAGATAAGAGTCCTGACAATATGTAACCATATTAGATACTCTGTACAAATAAATGAGGAAAGGAGAAAACCCAAGGGAAAAAAAAACTCCTCTTCAAAATGAAGGTCTAGGAGACCCCCTAAAGAACTGATGTCCCCTAAATAATTTATTTTCTACACCCTCAAAAGATATTGCAAGTGAAGATACTTGCTCTCAGTGAAAGGTTTGGTGAAAATATCTACAATTTGTTCCTCCATAGGATAATATTGAATATCAATGATCTCCACCTGAATTAGATCCCTGATAAAGTGCTTATAGATCTCTATGTGTTTGGTTCTTTGATGATGAACTAGATTCTTTTAAATCTAGATAGTGCTCTAGTTATCGTAGTAGATGATTGATGGCTTTCAAATTGGAACACTAAGCTTAGTGAAAATATTCTAAAGCCAAATAGCCTCAAATGTGGCATTAGCAACACCATGATACCCAACCTCTGTAGATGAAAGAGTAATAACATTTTATTTTTTACTCTACCAAAAAATGGGGCTAGATCTAAAGTGAAATTTGTAACCAAAAGTGGACTTATGATCATCATAATCACCATCCCAATTAGAATCTATGTATCCCAACAAGTCTAAACATGTACCTATTATATAGTGAATCTCATATCTGATAGTGCCCT
The DNA here is from genome assembly GCA_037957365.1 of Torreya grandis. Taxonomy (NCBI): domain Eukaryota; kingdom Viridiplantae; phylum Streptophyta; class Pinopsida; order Cupressales; family Taxaceae; genus Torreya; species Torreya grandis. The sequence continues at coordinate 923,220 of JARHVA010000863.1, forward strand.
AAATGTAGCTCAAAATTTGCTTGATGGCTCTCTAATGAAGCTCATTTGGTGTCTACATAAAGCATGAAACCATGTCAACTACATATGAAATGTTAGTTCGTGTATGAGTTAGATAGATGAGGCTACCTAAAAGTTGGAAATACAATGTGGCATTAACCAAGGGAGTGGAAGAATGAACCTCAAATCTAACTCTAGATAATAAAGGAGTTGGTGTAGGCCTAAAATTAGTGATGTGAAACTGAGTTAACAAGTCCATGGCATACATGGGTTGTGAAAGTGTAATCCAAAAAGAAGACCATGCTATCTAAATCCTAAGAAAATAATGCAATAATCCCATGTCTGTCATAGAAAACCTATCATGAAGTGAAATCTTAACACTACTAATGATGGATGTTATGCTCCCTATAATAATGAGATCAACAACATAGATCACCAAGTACAATAGTGAATCCTCCTATCATATAATGTAGACATTCAGATATGAGTGACATCTCAAAAACCTAATAGAGAGAAGAAATGTGTCCATCTTAGAATACCAAGCCCTAGGGGTTTTTTTTAGACCATAAAGATATTTCTTCAAGTAGCATACTAGTGAAGAATCCTAAATGAACCCTTGTGGCTACTCCATATAAATCTCCTCATGAAGATCCCCATAAAGAAATATTCTCTTCGCATCCATCTGATGTACAACAAAACCATGAACTATACCAATAGCAAGTATCAAGTGAATATAATTCATCTTATCAATAGGAAAAAAGGTTTCTATATATTCAATGCCTTCTACTTGGGAAAAACCTTTGGCCACTAATCATTGTTTATACTTATCAATATTTCCATCCATTGCAAAATTGGTCTGATATATCCACCTACATCATACTAATTTTATTCCCTTAGGAAGAGGAACAAGATCCCAAGTTTTGTTCCTAATCAATGAGTCATACTCTTCTTCCATCGTTGAATCCCACTGAACTATCCCTGTGGCTTTTTGAAAAGATTGTGGATCAAAAGCTGTGGTAATGTAGGAATGTGAAAGATTATGTTATGACCGTGTTCTCCTTCTGTCTAATGGATCCATAATGAGAGGGTCTACATCTACCAAAGTATATATATCCCAGAAAGGCATCAATGGGAAAGGATCTAGAGGAGGATGAGGATGAGGAACATGACCTACTAAACCTTATAGGGGAGGTATTACCTCATCATCCCTATGAGTAGATGAAACATGAGTATCATCACACTGATATCTAATTCTTCTAAGGAAGAAGAATGAGAAATGTTAGAAGACAAGTCTGAAGGACTTTCTTCAAACTAAACACTTCTCTCTATAATAAGCTCATGTGAATCTAGATCAATGAGTCAATATCCCTTAACACCATTAGGATATCCTAAAAATATGCATGTTTAGATTTGTTGTTCTAAAGCATGATGCTTATCTGAAGGTATGTGAGCCTATGTTGGACTATTGAAGACTCTAAAATGATGCACATCTGCTTCCTATTACACCAAGCTTCAAGAGGTGTTATTCCTTTTAAAGCTTTGTGAGGAACTTTATTTTGTATATATGTAGCATAATTAATCGCTTCCACCCAGTACTTAGGCACTAATGATTTTGCATGAATCACACAATTGGCCATCTCTTTTAAGAATCTATTCTTCCTCTCTGCTTCACCATTCTATTGAGGTGTGTATGCAACTAAATGCTGAAGATCAATTCCTTCAAGAGCATAGAATTGTTTAAACTTGTTGTTCACATATTTCCTCCCATTATCTATGCAAAAAATATTGACATACTTCCTAGATTGTTTCTCTGATAGAGATTTAAACTCTAGAAATCTATCAAATACTTCACTCTTGAGTTTCAAAAAATAAACCCAAGTATATCTAGAATAGTCATCAATAAATGTGAGAATATAACAGGTTTTAATAAAAGACAAAGTAGGTAATGGACCCACTAAATCACTATAAACATGTTCAAGGACTTGTGTAGCCCTCCAAGCCTTCCCTTGATCAAACTTATCCTCTGGATGTTTTCCTAAGGCACAACCATGACATACACCCCCTAAAATTTGAACCTATGGAAGTCTTATAACCATCTCCTACTGACTAAGATACTATAAATAGTGGTAGTTCAGATGACCAAAGTGCTCATGCCATAACTTACTCACCGAATCAGTGTGAGAGAGAAAATCTATAGAGGAAGATTGAGGCACAAAGTGGGAGAATGAATAAAGCCGAGTATTATTGTCAAATTTTCCCAATGCAACTAAGGCATTATCCTCTAATTTTATGATTGATACAGAATTGGGTGTAAACTCAGCTTTCCTACTAGTATCAAAGTGAATGATTTGGTAGATAGAAAGAAGGCTAGTTGATAACTCTGGCACATAGAGGACATCCTCAAATACACCACTATCAACATCAACTTTACCTTTTCCTATAACATCTACCTTAGAATCATCACCTATGAGAATATGAGGCAAGGAACTTGGTTCTAATCTAGAAAATTATTCTTGATCAGAACCCATATGGTGTGAAGCACCTGAGTCAATGACCCATGACTTGGGAGAATTTTCTAGTGTAACTAGTTCCGTGGCTTTCTCTTTCCCTGAATTCGAAGGAGTGGAAGAATCCTTTGAAGAGGATTGATTGATGTTATTCTTTTTGAGAAGACCCTTAAGTTTATCAATCTCTTTCTTCTAACAATCTTGTTCACTATGAAACCCCTTTTTGCAATAAGGGCAAGGAGTACTAGTCCTTTTTTGTGAATCCCCTTTCTTATTATTGGATTTATAATCTCCTTGTGAGGAAGATTGTTTCCCTTTATTCTTATCTTTTTGTGACTTATTCTGATTCTTCTTCTTCTTCTTCTTTTTACTTGAACCTATATTTGATGATGATGTTGAAACTTGCTTATGTTGAGGTTGACTTGTAACTAAAGCTTGAGATTTGGATGACTTGATTAGACCCATAGCTATTAAATTTTCTTCTTCAACCATTAGAATCTCAGAGAATACCTCAAAGGTGGGAATTTGATAAGATGTGCCCATTGTGAGCCGATGAGTCTAAAATCTAGAGATAAATAATGAATATTCAGGACCTAATTTGTGTAAGGTACTAAAAATCAATTGAATATCCTTTTTATCAATTTTACATTCAAGAATTTATGCTCTAAGATCTATGACTTTAGTGATGTAGTCTTGTATTGTAGCATAATTTTTAGGATCCAAACTAGAAACAATGATGTTAATTTGTCTCAAGCCTCTTTTGAAGTTGTACATTTGTCAAGATGGAAATTCAAATCTAAAGGCATATAAGACTGAATGCATCTAATTACTTTAGTAGTTTTAAAGAGAAAATGTTGTAACTCTTTTGCATCAGTAGGTGGAGTAAGAAGATTTTTTATGTAAGGCGTATATCCTATCATCATTAATGCATTCCAAGCATTCTATTTCCATGTATTATAGTTGTATGCTTTTAATAGTAGGAACTTATGATTCCCCATGATGCAATCAAAAATAAACTATCACAAAGCAAAAATCAAAGTAAAAAACACACCACAAAACCCCCCTAAATTACTTAGTTTTATCCCACCTGGAAATTATTTTTGGGACTTTATAATTGAGTGAAATTACAAGGCTGGATTATAATTTTTCCAGTTTATAAAAAGCTCATTTAGGCACTCTAGTCTAAAAGTACAAAAAATATGCACTGTATTACAAAAAAGTTTGCACCAATGTGTTGTGCTCAAAAAATATTAACTTTAAAAAAAATGGGGACCTCAATTTGAGGTCGTATGTGAAATTCATGAGCCTCTAAAGTTGCAAAAATGAGGACAGACAAGAGTTGATGTATAAAAATCTAAATTCTAGAAAAAACTGGAAGTAAAATAGTGAAGAGCATGAAATTTTAAGCTATTTCAAAAAAAATCACTCAAAAATCACTCCTTATGTTCAAAAGGTGGGATCTTAAAGTTTACCTTTCAAATCTATCTACTGATCTGTGAGGCCTGCCAAAAAAACAAAAAAAATTGGTCTGCACAATCTGTATGGCCATACCTGGGAATAAAAAAAAATTGTCTTCTAGGGTGACTATGTCCAAATTGGACAAATTTTACGTATGGATATGTAGGTTTGTAAATCTTTCAAATGCAATCATGGGGTCCGTTTCTCTTAGAAACATTTCAATTTTTAGGTACCCACCAGATTTGGACATGGTGCTTATGGATCAAACCCTTGCCAATTTCACCTCCTATGCCCAATTTGGATAAAATTGTATACAATTTTGACTATCTCAGGTACTCTAAACTCAATGGTGAGCTCAAAAATTCTTCATAAAGCTCCAATTTATGCATGTATGCAAAATCAAAAAACTGGTCCTATATCTAGATATTTTTCTTTTGAATATTTAACAATCTATAGATTCAAGATATTTCTGGTACCATGTTAGAATTAGCTACAGGATCTAATGAATCTAATAGAAAAAATAAATAAGAGATAAAATAGTAATAGTAATAAACAATAACTATATATATAAGATAATAATAGAAATGAATAAACAACTCAAATATGATGAATTACTCTGATAATTCAATATTAATCTGATGATGAAATACATAAATAGCCATTGCTTATATAGAGCAAGGCATGCATGATAAAGATCAAGGAACTTACATAACACATGTAGTTCAACTGATGTCTATCTACATGAATAGTGGAGTGCAACTCCACACCAACAAGATAGGTGTCCAACTTGTATAAATGATCAACACAAGTTGACCATTAGTTAAACAATCTTATCCTATCTTACCATGAATAGTGGAGTAAAACTCCACTGTAAGAAGATTAAGTGTCTAAGTTAACTACTAGCTAAGCAAGCTTACCCTATCTGGTGTAAATTATTAATAAACTAATTACAATAAGTAATTAGTGCACCAAAATAATAAATAATAAATACAAGTAAATGCAATAAAGCAAATAAATGTACCAATAGACAAGTCTATGCTAGTGGATAGTTGTGGAGTGTGTCCTTGTTTGCTTAGTGTGCACTTGTCAATATTGGGCAAAGGCTTCAAAAACTAGACCAATAGTGAAATTATTGTTGATTAGGTATGTTTAATAATAAATTATGGGAGTCTAGAATATGTTCATATTAATTTCAATACTTAAAAGGTTCTCATATGGATAAATGGTTATTAGAATGGTAAATTGGGTAAGGTAAAATATGTCAAAGACCAACAATGTCACGTATTTATTGATAAAATTTTAGGTTAAATTTTCACTCCCCTTTCCTTAATATAGTGATTCATAAATTATTAGAGTGAATTAAATGCAATACCCGAGTGTCTATACACACTTTGTGTTAAATTGAGAGTGATCAAGTCTCAATTTTAAGAATTGTTATAGATGCTTGAAATGAAAATATATGTGTTTCAACCCTCATAGATTACTCTAAAAAATGTGGTAAGATATGGTAACCAACAAAGTGGTTCACTAAAGTGAAACCAAAAACACTGAGTGTCACTAAGTTCTCATGTTATCCACATGCTAAAATTGAAGGAGAAGAGGTGGTAGCCAATAGATGTATCTCTAAAGTGAAACTAAATGTATAACATCACTAAGCTCAAACGTGGTCCATTTTCAAAAGAATAATCACACTGCTACAAAGGGATCTAGATTCAAACTATAAATTTGTAAAATTTGTTTGATACTTGATTTAAAAAAAGATAAAATCTATTTTTTTCAAAATATTTGTTTGGTAATGAATTATTATAATTCCCCATGTACTGAATAGAGTTCCAAATATGATCCTTTAAAAACTATTTTGAGGCCTTTTACTATCTTCACACAAGTGTGTATGTGCTCAAATAACTACATGAGTGGAGTGTATAAGAAATCTGAATAACCCCTATAATCTAATTTTTAAAAAATATTTGTGCATACTATAAGTTGACAAAATGAAAAATGTATTGGTTTGAAAAGGCCCATTATGATGCCCCAATTTTTAGATGAGTAATATTTCCTACAAAATCACTTATCTCAAAATAAAAAGTAAGAACATTTGGTACAAATAGATAAGCATGTAATAACATTTACAGATAGTGAATTTGTTTTGAAAATTTGTACATTCAACATTGAAATATTTGAAAAAGTTGTGTATTTTATTTGCATCATGTAATTTTGATATAACATTGGAATAATGAATGAATCATGTAAGATTTGTGAGTTGTTACATATGTATTGTAAACATAATATTTAGAAGAATTAAATAATTTAATCACATAGATAATATGTGTATGTTGTGTGTCTTGGATCCATAGTGTAATAAGTATATATATAATACTGCTTGATAATAATCATGGCACCATAGTATCCAAATATAAATCATGTAGGAAAAGTCACATAATTATCATGTAAGAAGGAATAGAGGCTGCATATAAGGGACATGTAAGATGTCTAAAAGAGAGTAATAAGTTTGCATATATGTCACACATTGAGCCCAAATATGATATATAAGTGACATGAAAATCATGCAAAATCATAGAAGGCCAAAGGCCCCATACATAAGACATGGTTGTGCCTTACAAGTAAGGCATATATTGAGCACACACAAGGTCAAGGGCCACATACAATAAGAAAAATAGTGTGAACCATGTTATGAAAATGAAATAATCATGTTATAGTATCATACAAAAAAATGAAGATAAAATAGGTTAAACATATGTATCTATATGTCAACTGATTAAGTAAAATATTCAAAAAGAAATGTGAAGATAGAATGAAACATTAAAGCACGTATTTTTGTTTATATCTCAATATGGAAAAAAAATGTTGTGGAAACTATAACATGAAATGTGTTTGTATATAATAACATGATGCCCCCAATAAATCAAGGTTTTTGTGTGAAAATCTTAATGAACATTTAGACCATTTAAAAGTATGCATTAGTTTGAAACTTGACCGATATCTGAAATTTCATTCTAGTATGTACTCAAAAACTATGTAAGAAGTCCCTATGGTTGTGTTGTAGTTGAAAATAGATAGCTAATATGCACATTAATAGGTGTGAAGTAGGGGATATTTGTGTAGTACACCATTGTCTTCCCATTCTAACTTTGTCCAATTTGAATGTCTATAAAAAATTATGATCAAGAAATCTTTTATTGTGTATGAAGACAATTTTGCACTATGAATTTTGTCTTATTGTACATTCAAATATCTTATGACAAGAATTATGTCTTGAAAATATACTATGCAATAAAAGATAAATATAGATAACATAAGAAAAAAGATATTCATCAACATATAGAGATGCCTCTAGGACCCAACTTTTGATCTTTTACAAATATTCTATTTTTTTTAGAATTTTTAGCATATGTGAATGTTTTTGTATTTTTACATATTTTTAAAGATCAGCATGCATAATAAAAAGATAAAAAATCTAAAGAAGCATCATGGCTAAAAAATAAATAAAGAGGAAGATATCTGAACAACCCTCAACAAGGTGTTTGGAGTAAAGCATGACAAGGAGAAAGGCATGTGAAATGCCCCCATTATAAATATAGTGTTGCATGGATGAAAATCTTGGTCACATAAATGCATGTATAAGTAAGCAGGTTTAAGCATTAAAGTACATATATGAAATCTTATAACATGTATAGTGTGGAATAATAGGTTTCCATGAAAGATATGTATATTGAAATCTTAGTAAGATGGTCTTTTGGGGTTGTTCAAATGGGGTTAAAGAAAACAAAGGATAACGTGCCCCAATAGTGAAAGGATGTAACCAATGGCTATAAGTAAATTTAGATAGGTGTATAATAATGAACAATAATAGATTAGTAACAAAGAATCTATGTACAAGTAGGTATTAGGCAAGAAAATTAATCAAGAATCTTATCCCAACTAGGGGAGTGAGATGGAATTTTATAATGTGTCTAACCAATGTGTGATTGTAATTTTGAGAAATTGAATAAAAACTACCAAACATAGGAATTTTACTAAAAATGCACAATAAAATCAATAAGAGAGATTATGGAAATAAATCCAAATCAACTAGACAACTCTTACCAATTCTTTGATTCCCCTATCCTCCCTCCAAGATATTAAAATCAAATTATGGGATTGTTGATTGTAATTAGACTCATAATTTTGGCATGGTGATGGCTTGATCAATGATTATGGATCTATATATTAAGTGGATTCATGTATTTGACATGGAGATTGTATGGATTCCTCTATTGGTTTCTAGTTGGTTTTAATGGGGGATTGGTTTATTTACTTATAAAAGAGAGGGAAGATCTATGGATTACATTCAAAGTTGAGACATGAGGATTAAGGGTGGAGGAATTTCCAAGGAATTAGAAATTCCTTGGAAGCCTCTAGAATAGAGGCTTATAGAGAGAAGGGGCCAAGTTAGATAGGATTCTAGAATTAGAAAATTCTAAAATCCATTCAGGGGATAAGTAGGATTAGTTATGGGATTAGGATGGGTGATTAGATAGGTGATTAGGGACTAGGATGTAGGAAAATTTAGGAATAGGCTAGGGCAGGTGGGTAAGTGGGTCATGGTAATTTTAAATTCCTAAATAATGGATAAGTGGGATTAGGATAGGATTAAGATATGATTATAACTATTAATAGATTTGTGGGGTAAGGATAAGGTTAGTGTGATTAATAATAATTAAGGGGATGTTAAATAAATGATTAGGAGTGATATTAGGATGGAATTAGAGGGGATAAATGAGATAATCAAAATTAGTGTCAACCAATAATAATATTAGTGAGGATAAAGGAAGTGAGATAATTTAGGTGCATACATTTTGCCCCACTTTGAAAGGGTATTATGAGTGATGAAGTAGAAGGAGTAATGGTCTTTCAAAGAAAAACCATGTCATAGATGAATGTTAGTAAATTATGTTAATGGATATGATGCCCCCTCGAGGGGACATGTGGGAAGAATGAGATGGATGGCAACTCAAAAGAGGAAATGAGGTGTGGGATGAGATGGATGTTCGTGAGGCTATCATTGACATCTAAGAAGCAGTCAAATTTTATCCCCTATGGATAATTATACGAGCTTAAATTTGAAATTCTCACAAATGTTAATTTATGTCTATCAGGCCATCATTGACATCTGTGATACCTTCAAATTCAAGCTTAGGAACCAATCTCGCTTAGATGAATGATTATGTTTATCTTCATGTTGCAGGATTAGATCTATTTGAAGCCATGTTCTGACCTGAGACCATTCTAATCAATCTTAAATTTGCATGGGAACAATTGTGAACACCATAAACTTAGTTTAAATAGGATTTAGTTTTTTTTCTTAACATTTGACCAAACCTTAGTTCAAAAGCATAAGCTTGGTCGATATATGTCCCATGATCTTTTGGTTTATTTTATTGGATCGATATAACTATGTAGGGTCCTATTATTGCAAAACTTAGCTTAGAGCTTTTACCCTAAAATTTCATCATATTTATTAATATGATTAAAACCTTAGGTTTAAAACCTTACGTTGAGCCCTTCTATTATTATTTTGGGTCCCCTTTTTATTATTTTCTAAACCTAGCTTAAATACTTTAGCCTAAGGTTTATTTCATGTTTATTAACATGGAATAAATCCATAGTCTAAAGTATTTAGGCTAAGTTTTTTATATGTATCTTGACCCTAAATTAAGAATCATCTACCTTTGCAAAATCTATGGCTCATGTCCACTCAAACAAAGTGATCTGACAGAGTGTAGTTAAAGTTAAAATTTCAAAGGATCTCTAAACAAGCACAAAATATCCATGTGAAAAGAACGTATTAATTGGCAACGCTGACAAGCTATGGAGCTCAGAAGGCCTGTGGGACTACCAAATGGCATAACCTTGGAGCCAATTATATATAATGACCAATAGCATGTAACTCACAAGATTGAGATCAATGATTTGTATTGATCTATATAGAATGATCTAACATAATGAGATGAAGTATATTTTCTCAAAAAGCAACAGTCAATTTTTTTAATATTAATGAGTGGCTTGGCATGAAAATGCCACATTAGTGCCATGATGATACCACATCAATAGAAAGTGATAAAGTTAAAGATCTTATGGGCACAGAAAAGACAAAGGTATAAATGCGAAGGTCAAAATCAAATCTAAGGCAAAAACTCACTTAAGTTCAAAAACCATCACCACTAAAGCTTAAAAAGACTTGCATAAAAACCCTAATCATCTATAAATCCCTAATTCAATCATAAATTGATCATAATCAAGCTTGATAGAGTCTAATTGCCACTTGAGCAAAGTGCAAACTGATCTAAAGGTGAATTATAGACCACTAATGAGAATTTGAAATATACTCATAGTCATGGTGGCTTGAAAACAACATAAAGAGGACACAGAGCTCTATTTGACTATGGATTCAGAAGGGAGAGTCTTCAAAGATACTAAATTTGATGTTGTAGCCTTGAACATAGGAAATAAAAATTAGTCCAAGCTTTTCCTCAACTATTGAAGAGCTACCAACCTTTTTAAAAAAAGATGAAAAGATTACATCAATTAGCTAGAGATATGATGACCTAATCACCATTCAAATGATAAATCTTCACTATGCGACAACAAAGCCATAGGTACTACATTGCATCAATGTTATTGATCCTATTTTTAAAGATTATAAAATTGATCAAGGCATGATATTACATGAGCATAATTTTAAAAGAATTGCTTATGTATCCCTTATTACCTCTAAAAATTACTATAAGCTACTCAAGCCTCAAGTGGATTTACCCACAATCAAATAATGGTCTAGTAAGAATGACCTAAAAAACATCCTTACCCCATGGTTGTATTCAAGAACCCAAATGATCTCTAACCTCATTAGAAGAATCCCAATCACCTAATTTAGATCTAATATTAGAATTATAATGACATTATTGAATATATTGTCTGGAAGCCCCTCCACCACTTATGTCAACAAAATCTAGGTCCCTTTTGTATATTTCATGGTTGAGAAAGGACTTACTCCCCCTCTTAGAGAAATGATCAATATCTGCTTGAAATAACAATTCTCTATAATAAAGAAGAAGACTAGCGACCATTTCTATATTATGTCTTATCTTCTGGATGCTTTGCTAGCCACTACCAAAATCCCCAACCTAAAATAATGGTCACTTGATTAAAGATAAATAGTCTCCCAATATTATTCTAAATTGCATATATTCAAGTACAGGGACCATATTAAGTTCATATGTGACTACGTATATCCAGCCTTATTTGAATCCATTACTATGATCCCTATGATGAGGGCCATCCCTTTTATCAAGAACTATGTTGATCTCATTAGATAAATTTGGTTATATCTAGATTGCACTATAATTTAGATAGAGGGTACTCTGAGTCAACCCCTTAGGTTATCAGTCCTTGTACCCAAAAAGTTGGTAGAGAAAGAAGTGTCATACCAATTATTCCATAGCATAGGTAGCATATGTAAAAGTAAAAATAAAAGAATACTCCATTCCTTTCCTTTAATTATTAATAGGATTGTACTCCAAAATTGGGAACATGTAGAGACTATCTCCACGCATATGACCTCTTTCAATCTGCAAATTGATGAATTGAGACATTGGGACCCCAATAAAAGGGTTTTAAAACATTTGAAGGCCAAGTAGATCAACATGTCTTATGATCACCACCTTGGTGTCTATGACCACTTATACACTAGAGCATCCTCCTTCATAGAGGTGTTAGCAATATTAAAAAACTCAACATTAAACTGAAGGCTAGGTTGTTGAGAGAGTAGAAACCAACTAAGGATATATGGCATATGGGGCCCAAGAAATATCATTTACTAATCATACCATCTTATATACCCCCTCCCATTCAACCACAAGTAGAGACACAACAACCTAAAGCATAAGTTTTGCAAGGGCCAAATGAAAATAGACCTGAGGAAAGAAGAACTAGTGAAACAACATCATCTTAAACTCAACCTAAGGAACCAGAGTCATAGGTTGAGGAAATTAACATAATTTATTTAGATCCCAAAGAGATAATAGAGGATGCCTTAAAATCACTAGATAGTGCTTATGAATTAGATGAAAAATAAGTATAGATGGAAGAACCTCAATCCCAAACTGAGGAGGAAGTAAAATAAGAAAAGGGAAATGAAGTAGTTATAGACATAGTATTGGTTACAATCTAACCCAAAAGGAAAGTTGAGCTAGCTCTAGTTCAAGCAAGAGGAAATAAGCCAAAGTTGACTTTCACTTAACCTAGGAGTGAAATCAACTTTTTTAGTGAAGACAATATAATTTATGGCCCCTCCATCCTAGAATACTCCATTTATGACAAGTTGCAAAAGGTTCCAACCATGTACCACCATTCGACTTTTAAAAAGTCTATTAACATCCATGTGCATGATTAACTCAAGCCTTGGATTGTGGATTTGCAAAAATAGGAAAAGGAAAGATGCATGGATACCCTTATAGGGTCAAGTAGGACACAAATAGATGCTCCTAAAACTTTAAGTGGAGCACAAGTTGAGATCCCTACTCATCAAGTGATAGAAACATCAGTGGGAGTGAGGTTCAACCTAAAAACTACCAACATGGAAAGAGTAATCAATAAGAAAGCCATGGTTGAAGGTGAATAGTTCACCTTTTAAAGTATTGAACCTTTTGTTAGCCTAACTCCAGTGGTAGGGTAGAATTTAGGACAAGACAAGATGTTTGAGGAGAAGATCATGTGGCCCAAGATCAAAGTGATCAATTGCAAACAATGATCAAGGGAATATTCTAGGAAAACAAAAATTTGAAAGAGTATATTGTCTTATTAATTCATGAGGAAAAATTCAAAATTTTCAAGGACACCATGGATGACCTAATCATCTCTTTATAGGTAGTCAAGACTAGACAAAGAGAAATAGAGAAGCAAATCTCTAAAGTAACAGGCCAAGTTGGTCAATGGTAGGCTACAAGTCTTTAGGTGAAAGACTTGATTAAGGACTTATCCAAGAATCTAGTCCCTAATTTTAAAATTGTTAGCAAGTCACATTTGAATATGGCTATGGCCATATTAGTTGACAATATTGAGGCCCTGGACAGCTAGTCCAAAAGAATGGATGACCTTGCCAAAGACTTCAAGTAGTTGGAAGATAGAGCATCTCATATTTTAGACAACTTGATAAAGGATCCCACATCCCTCAAATTACAAGGTATCATAATTGATGAAGATTTCAAACATAGGACCTTTTAGTTCATGTAATAAGTAAGGAATAAGGGGCAAAACTAGATAGTAGATGACAGGGGCATCAAACAAGATATGGAGAAAATTGAAAAGGACTTTAAAGACCTAGAGGATCATGGGAAGGATATTTTCTTAAAGTTTGTGGTGGATCTTCAATTTATCATCAAGCAACATTATAGGTTGACAATCCTGAAGGCTAGGCAACAACAACAGGGGACTTCATCAACACAAGGGCCCCAGAGCAAAATTTAGTTAGGAATATTCTCTTCATAGTAACTTTGTACAATTTTGAAATATCATATTATTTTGTAAAGGCATGTGCAATTTAAAAAAGTGCATTGCCTATAGGTCAGTCTATTTTGGAAATTCTAGTGTATTCTAGAACTTTGGTAGAAAGGACAACTATCCTTACACTTGTACACTTATAATTTGAGATAGCTAACTGAAATACTTCCTTGAAATATATAAATTAAGTATTGTCCATTGTAAAGAGGAGGGATTTTTTGGAGCTAAAAACTAGTGTAAACTTTGAGCAATTAATGCAAGCAAAGAATTCTGAAAGGATTGTCTTATTTTATTTATGTGAATTGTTATATGGCTTCTCTCTCAATTGTCTATTCTAAATTTCAGATTTGAATTGTTCTTGTGAATTCTTGGTGTGTACCTTTGAATGTGGAATTATTAACTTATTCTTATGCTAGGATAACTTAAGGGTCTATAGTTTACTTTGTTTCATTTTCTCTACCTTTATATATGTGCATCAGCTTTTTGCTTAGAAGAGTAAATCTTTAAAGTAAGCTTAGTTCTTATTTGGATCATTTCTTATCTTCCATAAAAGTTTGCCTAATGTATGTTATGATGTGATCTTAAGCTATTTTACTTCATAAATTGGTTTTAAGTACATACCTAGGAAACATTTGATCTCTATCATGATGTCTGACATAAAGATCAGTCACATCTTTCTTTTTTGCCTTACCCTGCCTTTTTATTTCTTTTTTAACCATATCACTTTATTATATTCATTGTAAAATATTCACATAGATTAGTCTTTAGAATAGAACTGAGCATAATTTGGCTTAATTATCATAGATCATTTTCCTATTTACAAATATTTATAGACCACGATGGCTCTGAACTACCAACTTATATAAATATTGTGAAACAGTTTCTTGTTCTACCTTTATTCCACCACAAATAATAGGATTATCACAAATTACAACTCATGCTCTGAATTATTTGAATTCTAAAATGAGAAGTGTTTTTTAAACACTCTAAGCACCTTGTGATACATATTTAGGCATCAACAAGGTAGGCTTCACTGGTGCTAGAAGGAGGGCCAATTCTTTGAAGATTTTGTTAAGCATAAAATATACTGATTCGCCCCCCCTCTCAGTATATTTCATGCTTAACAATTGGTATTAGAGCATGTTCCTTTTTGAAAAAGTTTTACAGCTTGAAGGTAGATCAGGAAAGCACAAGATGGCCATACATAAAGGTGCCTCTACAAGCAAAATAATAGTTAATCGAGAAGAAGAAGAGGATGAAGCCAAAGTGAATATGGAAGGAGAACTCATGTGTGCCTTAGAAGAGTTGAAAATTGCTGTAAATAAAAATTGAAGATTGAAGCACCAAATTGAGAAAAATGAAAATGAGTCAAAGGAGATAATTGAAGATCTACAAGCGCACTTTGAAGAAGCCAAGAAGAATGAGGAATATCTAATAGCACAGTTGGAAATATCAAGAAAAGAATGTGAAAGGTATGTTACTGAAATTGCCTCTTTAAAAGAAGAGATTGAGAAAGGAGTCAATAATAAAATAGTCAATGATTCAAATTTTGAGAATAGCACTAATATGATGAATAAGATATTAGAAAGCCAAAAGGCAATATCAGATAAGACAGGTATCAGTTTTGAAAGGAAGAAGAGCTATGTTGAAGCTCTTACAAATGAAGAAACAAGAAGGGAAGAAGTGAAGAATATAGAGGACAAAGAAGGCTGGAAGGAACAAACCTATAAAAGGCAATCAGGTCAGAGATTCACAAACAAGTCCTATTTTTATGGTTACTATTTTTATTGTAATGGATATGGTCATAATAAATTAGAATGTAGAAAAAGAGCTAACAATCTCAAAATAAGGAAAAGGAAGGTCATGTAGAGTCAAGCAGAAGCTATAACTCTTTTTCTCCTCTATCAATCTTTGATGAAGAGACCATAATTTGTTACAAGTGTAACAACCTCAGACACATAGCTCAGTATTGTAGAAGCGTGTTTGAGTCAGTCAAGAAGGACCAGAGTTTTAAGGCTCTATTCATCAAGAAAAAGGTTCAAACATGGTAAAAGAAATAATCTGAAGGTTCTATGTTGGTCCAGACAGCTTTGCATGCAAGAAATGAAGAAAAGCCATGGTTTATTGATAGTGAATGTTTGAGGAACATGACAGGAGACAAGAGCAATTTCATAACCTTGAATAAGAGCAATGGTGGTACAGTGAAGTTTGGGGACAATACTACTGCCAGAATTGTCAAAAAAGGTACACTAAGTTTAGATAATGGTAGAACTAAAACTAAAAATGTTTTATATGTATAAGATCTTAAGCATAATCTTTTGAGTGTAAGTCAAATGTGTGATCAGGGGCACACACTAAAGTTTTATGAAAAAGGTTGTGAAATTAGAAGAAAAGATTCAGATGTATTGATTTCAGGAGCACCAACCCCTTTGTTGAGCACCAACCCAACAACTATTCATGAGCACCAACCCATATGAGCACCAACCCAGCAACAATTCATGAGCACCAACCCACAGGACCACCAACCCCTTTGTGTATACCACACACCTATCTCTCAATGTTGTTGTCTCAACAAATGATAGTTTAATACATCTCTTTCTTCTCTCTCATCTTTGCTCTTATAAGCTAGATATAACAAATACAAATCATATTCATCTCTCACAAATGCTCTTCTAAGCTAGATAATACAATATCAAATCAACCTCTATCTCTCATATTACAAATGGCTTCTCAAGCCTTTATTTATAGCTTTCCAAATGACCTATGGCCTTCCCCCTTTGTGACCCTTCAATCTTCATGGAAAATGGTGCCAAACTTGTATGACCCTTCATATTCAAGCCTTTAAAAAGTCATGTGGTGACCCTTCATGACCAAAAACGTCCTTTCCTCTTTTGTCCTCATCTTGGTGACTTTTCGTATTCTTCAAAGTGTCCCTTTAATGAGAAATTACGCCCTTACTCTTTTGTCTTCACTTGGTGACTCTTGATATTCCCCAAGATGACTCTTCATGGGAAAATGTGTCCCATCCTTCTTTTGTCTTTACCCCATGGCTCTTTGACTTCTCCATGGGACCTTCCTTTGTCTCATATGCAACCAAAAATATATTTGTTAATATTAAATAAATATTAACTCACATTAGCCAAGATATATCTATTAAAAATAACATTAAATGCAATGGGGCCTTTATCACCAATAATGCTAGACCTTTGACATCAATGACAATATTTACAATAGATTTGTAGTATCTTTGCTTTTTTTTGTGAACTCTATTGAAAGATCACTTTAGCCTTTGAATATTTGTCTTTATTTTAGCATAATCATGTAAAGGTTAGTGATCTTCATGGTTTTATAACAATATTTGTGCTCATTTAGACAAAGATTATCATTCTTTCAAAAACATATGTTGGATTATGGTAAACATAGCTTTAGAATTGTGAATCCAAGAGGTTTGAAGTTAGTACTAGCCATTTTGATCAAATATTCTTGGATTTTTTGCTCAATTGAGTTCATCTAACCTTAAAACATGTAAATTTTAGTCTTAATTATGTATTTGGATACATCTTTGAGCTGAATTGATTAAATATTTCCATCATGTATCATCCTTTATATGAATCTTTCCAAATTTGCGTAATGTGCATTTTTGAAAATTGTTTTCTACAAAGATAGGATTGACGCATCGTATTTCAAATAGAATTTGAAATTCTTATGCTAGAATTACTGAGAATCAGAACAAGGTCATGCTTAGAGACTATTGGCTAACAAATTTGTCCCTATCTAAAAATGTTTTATTTTGACTCCATACCCTTCTTCTTTCAAGAACAAATAAGTTAAGCAACAAATGGGTGAACTATCAAGACTAGTTCCCCTCTAAATTAAGGTACAACTCCCTTTAATATTTTCAATGATTTCAAATATTCAGATAATCTTTTAACCAGAAAGTGTTTAAAGGAAAACTAACATCCATACATCATCATGCTATGAATGCAAGATTTTATAACAGTAATGGGTAATAGAATACATAGATTCTATTTTCAATAACAATAAAAAAGATAAACATATATATATATATATATATATATATATATATATATATATATATATTGCTAAACCAATAAATGATAAAACACATACAATTAATTGTCTAATTAAAGAGTAATTACTATATGAAAGAAGATTTTACACAGAAAATCCAATTTCAAATACTAAAACGCATAGATCTAAGTATGCAGTAATTGATTCTCCTTTCCATTCACAGATGAAAAATGTTTCAAACAAACATCATATATATTGTAAACAATAGTGATCCAGCTCTGAAAAATCCTATCTCCTTGCTCTTTTCTATTTTATCTTCTTTTTTCAACCAAAAATATATATATATAGTTTCCCTAATTAATCAATCTTTCAAACTAAACCAGAGTTAAATTAAATCTGACCCATCTAAGATTTAGTTTTTTTACAAATTCATTTAAAGATCAAGTTTTGAATAGAAAAGCAATTGAATAACTCAATAAAAGAAACTATGTAAGTAGAATCATTGCTGAAGTGATGGATTAGGATCTCCAAATCTATTGTGTTTGGTTGGGTAGGTACGTTGAGCTTTCCACTCCTGAAATGCTATAATAAACTCCTAGATTTTTGAGATTGGGAATACTAATGTGTTTTATTCTTACCTTCTAGATGTTTTCTTCCCTCTAAAATTTTCCCATCTTTTCTGCATGCTCCGGGAG
Organism: Torreya grandis; assembly: GCA_037957365.1. Taxonomy (NCBI): domain Eukaryota; kingdom Viridiplantae; phylum Streptophyta; class Pinopsida; order Cupressales; family Taxaceae; genus Torreya; species Torreya grandis. The sequence goes on from JARHVA010000863.1 coordinate 941,464, forward strand.
TATGTTAATGCATTGACAAAAAAGTGAATCTACCTTTGAAATCTAAGAGAAATTTTTATTGATAAATTGTCACTTTCTTTAATGATATTACTCTTTTCCCTAGAGGATTGAATCACAGTATTGATGTCCTTTTCTTGTTTTCCATCATCCTTTATGTATTTCACATCAATACACTGTAGATCATGCTGTAATAACTGAATGAATTCAGTTATTTCTTTTCTCATTTTTGTGATTTCAATTCGCCCTTGTCGGGATACTATATTCCTTCATTCAATGTTTTTCTTACTTACATATAATACATCTTCATCCAGTACTATTAAATTATTTTCTGACAAAAACTTTGTTATTCCATACTTTTTTACCTCATCAATTTGGTTCATCACACTCATCCATTTTCCTTCATCTTTTATCCAAAAAGAATTTTGTGTTTTCAAATCTTCAACAGTAATTGTGGTTAGATCATATACATTATTCAATTTATAAATGTATTCCATACCTTTTTGGATGATGCCATCCAACCAATTATCAAATATATTGGTAACCATTTTGCTTTTGTGTATCTGATCTAGCATATTTTGATTGATAGGCCATTTTGGATCAAAAGACAAGGACAGTTGGGCAATTGGTTGTGGATCTAGATTATGAATGGCATCGATGTATTTAGCCATTGACCACATGGTCTATTTTAACTCCCTTTTATATTTTTCATCCTTTCAGGTTCTACTGACTATCCTTTTGGTGGATACTTCAAGGTGATAGACATCCATGACATGTGATGCAGTCCCAAGATCTATTTTTTCAATTGTAAAATCCTAAATTGAAGGATCTTGAACTTCTTCATTGGTTTTTGGCTGGGCTATTTCTGCATTCTAGTTCCCCTTGCTAGGGTCAACATCTACCCTGGATGTTGTTTTTAATTTCTTATATTTAGGATTTTTTACTAAACACTTACCATATCCTCCAAGGCTAAAGAAAAAGGTACTATTTTCCTTTTGTTGTTGATTGAGCTTTCTAGCCACTTAGATGTAGAGGCTGAGACTTCTTTATTAGGATTTAGTTAATTGAAAGGCACATTTGAAATAATCATCAAGTTAGTAGAATCAAAAGTAATTTTTGTTTGTTGATCTGCACTAACCTCCTCCACCATTGGTTAATCATATTCTTTATCACCTATTGCTTCTCTAGAATCCTCTTTAGAATTCAAATCCATAATTACATTTTCAAAAATCTGACTCTTTCTCTTGCTTTGAGTCCTTGATTTGGTGGCATGAGGAGGAAAAGTATTTATAAGGGCCTTCTTATATCCTTTGATGATAAGATCCCTTCTAGTTTTTGACTTGGAAGTACTTACATCACATATAGCAATAAGCTGGTTAGAGGAGCTTATTGGAGATGATGATTCAATTATTGATGTACATTGTTGGAAAGCTTTGTTTTGAGCTCCCCCCATTTTTTTATCTCTCAACCATTTCTTAGTTCTTCTTATCACTGGGAGGGTCTTAACCTCAATTCTATCTTCTTCATTTTTATCCCAGTCAATTTCTAGAATAGGTGATTGCTTTATCTGTTTAAATTGTGGATCAGTCACCTATTCTTCATTATCAAAAATTATAGAAATGTCCATATTTAAATTAAGGGTAATTATTTGCCCTAGGGGGAACATGGACCACAGTCTTCTTCTGAGCTCGAATTCATCTAAACAATCCTCCCAATAATCCTCTAATTAAGGAATATGTGACAACCCTATTCCAAGATCCAAGTTATTCCTAGAAAAACCTTTGCTATCAAATTGGGATCTAACCGTGAAGTACTAAAAATTAATTTTTTAAGATCCAATTCTAAATTCAAAGCATCAAACACTAATTAGCATGAATAATGTCTAAGTTTGATAAGAAAAGATATACCAGATTTATTTTTTATTAGGAATTTTTTATCTACATGTACTAATTGTCTGTATACTTCTATTAACATAAATTGGTCAAAAACATACCTAGGTAACCTCAAAGGTTCACCATGAAAATGCCCAACTCTAATATAAGTGAACTTGGAAAATTGAATAAAGAAACTACCATAAATGTTGATCAGTTGCATAGCTTCATCAGATAACCTCTTATTGATGTTGTTTGTTAATTCAAAAGTCATCCTCCCAGTAAAAACATCATTAACCCTCTTGTAATCCTCATAGAAATTATACATTTGTAATTGTGAGTAATAGTCATAAATTTTTCTATCTTCAGCCAAGGGTACATGAGGTAACCCTACCCATTATCTTGTAGAAGTCGGGAAATAGAAGAGGTATGAAGACATATAAAAATATTTATTCTAAATAATTAATTAAGCCTAGATGCAAACATTTAGTTGCAACTTCCACCCAATCCAAATATTGTTCTTCTTAGAGGATCACCTATATGAAAAAGTACATCTAGTCTTCCCAATAATATGCCTGAGCATTACCCTTTATCCTGTGTAGTAATAATATAATATCTTGTACTTCTGGAATCATGTGATTTCTTGTTAATGGTTTGGGTAGTCTTAAACCCCCTTTTTGGAATTTCAAAAGCCAATTTCTTGCAATCACGCTCTTGTAAATTGCTTTCTTTAGTGAAAAATAACCATAATAAAAAGTAATATTGAGGTTAGAATATGGTTCCTTGGGAGGAATTATCATCATAGACATTAAGATTTATCTATTGATGAAAAGTAAAACATTACAATTGTTAGTTTTGATGCACCTATTCTAAGGTTCATATCTATTCATGCATTCTAGAACTAATTCAGAGAATTGTACAGCCATGGGAAAGGTCACAACTTCAACCAAGCCACTTTCTACTATCTTCTACATCATAATATTTGACACAAGATTTCTAGTTGTTTCTTTAAAATCTTCCAAGTCATATTGGACTAGAGAGGTGTCCCCAATTTAAGGAGGAGAACATATGAGATCAAGACCATGATCGTAATCAAAACATGTAGATTTCATGGCTACAGGTTGGAGGATATAATTAAAATAAAATGTCTTGAATTTCTTAAATAATGCCATAAACTCAAAAGGATTCTTCTTTCCAACCAAGTAATGGAAATGGCTTATAGTAAGAGTAAAAATCACCTTAAATATATGTAAAATCATTATGAATTCGAGCAATCAAATATCTTATACCACCTATGTTGTTCTCCTTTGTATCACCTAGTATGCTTGTTTGCTAAATTTGACTTATTCTCTCTTGATACAGATATTAACCAGATCAAATAATTAAACCAAAACAATACGTGCTAAACATGCTTGATAAGACACACACTCTGACGTATGCATTACAGGTAAGAATTTTTTACACATGATTTTGATGAGTAATGATTATCTGTAACCTAATGAAAATTCAAAATTTTCCACTTTATAATGAGTTTTGGATATATTCTCCTCTAAATCTCTCACTAATTTTAACTTAGGGAAAGCCTCAGGATGAGATGAGAGTATAGTCATTGAACCATTGAACCTTTCAACTTTTGGAAATGTGGTTCAACTTCAAGGTTCAAAGATACGAGATGAACTACACAGATCGACAAAGACTCACATGACCTTTCCAAAAACTTTGAACTTTAAAATAGTGAATCGTTGAACTCTTAAACTCTGCTATGTGGTTTAAGTGGTAGGTTCAAGTGGTAGGTTCAATGATATATTAATTTATATAAGGGAATTGAGTGAACATGACTCTTTACAAAACATCAAGTATTGAATTATTTAAACCATTGAAATCTTGAACCATTGAACTCTTGAACCGATGAAAAAGGGTTCAAGTTCAATCAGAAGGTTCAAAATCATAATTGAAATACACAAAAGGACAAATAGTTCACTTTGAGAAATATTGAACCATTGAACCTATTGAACCTATTGAACTCTTAAACTCTTGAACTTTGAAAATGGTTCAAGTTCAAAGGTTCAATTCTTTAGAAATTTCACACATAAAAGATGTTAAGTGGGTGAACTTCTTAAATGGTAAAATTCATGAAAATTTGAATAAGGGTGACTCAAAAGGTAACATTGGCTCTGACTGGGGACTACATTTTATGGCGAAATGTAGATTACTCATAAACTCTAGTTATGCATAAATGGAGACATAAAAATAGAAGAAAAGGAGAAATACAAACCAAAAATGGGAAAGGAAAACACAATATGTGACAACAAGGGAAAGGTTATGTATAAAATAGGGGACACCTGTTTCACAGTCGATACAACTTCAGATCCTATCCATTATAGGACAATGATAAAATAGCTCCATCTAGATATTCCAATTTAAAAGAATTAGGGCTAAGCAGCTAATGAATTTTGAAAGGCCCTTTCCAAAGTGAATCAAATTTTCCATGTGCTCCTTTAGGTTCTCTCTTTCTATCCCATAGCAATACTTCATCTCCTTCCATGAACTTTCTAGGTCTAGGTTTCTGATAAAAAATATTTTTAACCCTGGTTTGATGAGCAGTAATATGATCAACTAGTTCATTCGTCTCCTCCTCAATCTTAATTAAGTACATAACTCTTTTCTCTAAAGAATCTTGAAAATACTGATCTTTAATAACATTTTGTAATTTAGTTACAGATAATTCTAGAGGTAATGATAACTGTGCTCCTATCCCATAAACTAGCTCAAAAGGTGCCATTCCTATTGCTCTTTTTGAGGTTACCCCATCAGCCCAAAGTGATTCATATAATTTTTTATGCCAATCTCTGGGGTTATCACTCACCAATTTATTCATGATGTCTATCAAATTTTTATTACTGGACTCCGCTTATCTATTCCCTTGAGGCTAATAATTTGATGAGTGAAAAAGAGAGATACTATGTTCATAGAAGAATGAATTAAGTTCCATTGAAGAAAAATAGGTAACATTATCTACCACAATCTTCTGAGGAACACCAAAATGTACCAATATATTTTCTTTGATAAAATTACATACCACTTCTGAAGTGGTTCTCTTCACAGGGGATGCTTCAACCCATTTCATAAAATAATCAGTTATTGTTAAAATGTGTATGACTAGCACTTGAAGGACGTGGAAAAGGCCCAATGAAGTCTAATCCTTATTGTTTGAAAGGTTCTTCAATAATGACAGGCCTCAGAGGTAATGTTTCAAGTTGTGGTCTTCTTGAAAATAATTTACATTTTTCACAGTTAGCTACCCATTTATATGTATCTCTGAACATACCTGGCCAATAATAATAATTTCTAAGGATTTTGAATGTTGTGACCAAAGAAGAGAAATGTCTGCCACAGGTTTCATTATGAAAAACTTCTAACAGTTTGTATTGTTGTTCCTTATCTACACACCTTAGAAAGGTTCCATTTAGTCCCTTTTTGTATAGGACATCACCCCAGATCACATATTTTGTTGATTTTAACTTCAAATTTCTTTTCTCTTTTAGGGATAAGTGATTGGGATAGTCTTCATAAGTAAGATAGTGTGCCACATTTAGGAGCCATGGATCTTGTAAGCTCACCAATAAGACAGTAGGAAGTTCTTCTTTACTTCTAGCTATCAATTTACACAAACCTTGACCTCTAACTAATTTGGTTGCCCTAATCTCCAGGTCATACTCTTAAATTTTAGCAACCCATGTTGCTCTATTGTTCATCCCAACATCTTGTTGAGTCAAAATGTTTTTCATAGCTAAACTAGGAACAAATATAACTGAATGAGAATGAAGTATATAATATCTAATTTGTTTAATATTCTTTACTACAACAAAATCTTGTTTCTCAGCCAAAGAATATTTAAGTTCATGCTTCTTGAGAGGAACACTCGTAAAAGCTATTGAGGCTTCTATATTTAATTCATTTTTTTGTAACAAGATACCAAACATGGTATATTTCGAAGCATAATAGTAGATAACAAAATATTTTTGAAAATTAGGATTTACCAAAGTAGGTGTTTGTGCAATCACCTCTTTAATATCTTCAAATGCTTTCTTAGCAACTTCATTCCATCTGAATTCTTGTTTTTCACTCATCATCCCCACAATATGTTTTGTAATCTCAACAAAATTAGGAATGAACTTTCTGAGAAAATTAATCTAGCTAAAGAAAGACTTAACTCCAGTCCTATTAGAAGGAAGACTTAGCTATTGTATTGCTCCAACTCTTTCTAGGTCAATCTTGATTCCACATTTTGAAACTATGTGTCCTAATAACTTCCCTTTTGTAACACCAAAAACTGACTTCTTAAGGCTAAGAGATATCCCATGACTCAGGCATCTTTGTAAAATGGTTTCTAGATCCTTCAAATGATCCTCTCTTTTTCTAGAGAAAATAGTCAAATCATCAAGATAAATGACAATAATTATATATTTTAGATATTTAAAGGATGAATCTATCACCCATTAAAAATTTGCACCAGCATTAATCAAACCAATGGGCATATTATTATAAGTAAAATTTCCTCGAGGTGTAGTGAAAGTAGTTTTATGTTGGTCAGATACAACCACACTTATATGATTATAACCTAACAACCCATCTAACATAGACTTCATTTTTGACCTAGCAACAGTTTGTAAGATGTGATCTATCATAAGCAAGGGATGATTATCTTTTAAACTGGTTTGGTTCAAATTCTTGAAGTCAACACAAATTCTTATTTCTCCATTCTTTTTGCACACTAGAACCATGTTTACCACCTAGGTGGAGTGATGAATTGGATAAATAATCCTAGCCTTCAACATCTTGTCAATCTCTTTAAAGATAGCCTTAGAAAATTTTAGATTATAATTTCTCAGCTTCTCCTTGAATGGAATTACATTTTTTTTCAAAGGAATATGATGTTGAAACTACCCATGTCTAAAATATTTAAGATCATCATAGCACCAAGCAAAGACATATTTATACTTAATCAATAGATTAATTAATTTGTTTTTCTCCTCTAGTGAACAACACCTACCAATGGAGATCTATTTGGGATTAGCCTCACTCCCAATGTTTATTTTCTTATAATCCTCTATTTTGTTAGGATTCTAGACAAGTTTGCTTTTAGTATATTCATCTTTTCTAGTGAAAAAATGTTCTATAGAGACCAATCCTTTAGGGATTTTGTTTCCTTTTAATTGAATTACATCATCTTTTGGATTGATCCCTGGATTAAGACTGAATTCCTTACATTCTATTTGAAAAACTTCAAAATAAGTCCCCAGGAACATATCAACATTCTCTAAAAAAATTCTAATCTATTTATTACTCTCAAATACTTGCTAATTTTCAGCATTATCTGGGACATTAGGATGATAGACTAGTTATATTTTATATGAATCCCTTTCAAAATCAAGGTGTGGGAGAAGAAGAGAAGCTGATACTGCTAGAGAATCCACCTGAGTGTTCTGGTCTCTAGGAATTGCTTCAATAAAAAAGGCATCAAAACATTCTATCTCATCCCAAACCCTATTTCTGTAATGTCTTAATCTATCATTTTTAACTAAAAAAATACCTCTCACCTGTTTGACAATTAATTCAGCATCTCCTCTTGCCTTGAGTATTTTTACACCCTTTCCTTTAGCTTCATTTAACCCAAGCAATAAAGCTTCATATTCTGTAGTGTTATTAGTGTTTTTAAATTCTAACTTGAAAGAGTAAGGAAAAGTGTCACCTTCAGGTGATATCAACACAACCCCTACTCCTGAACCAGCAGTAGCATAACTACCATCAAATTCCATGGTCTATAGATCATCTAAATGAACAGACTTTGGGATAGATTCTTCCTTTAAATCTTCAGAGGAGAGAAAATAGTTACCAAATTCACATTCTTCAAATAGAATATGAGACTTAAGATCATTAGAAGGATATACCCTAAACTTGCATTTAGGTTCAGGTTCCAGCTTAACTTTCTGCTATCCCACTAGAATTGTAGCTTCTGACCAATCCAATTTAATCTGCCCACCCAAATCTTTGCAAAAATTTCTGCTCAACAACATCCCATAACTAGCAGGGATATCCGCTACCAAGATAGTTAACTTCACCTTTTTATTAGGATAGGGTGCAAGAGTAACTCATGCATCTTTAATTTATCCAAGTAAAGAAATATGTTTGTCATCCATGGAGTAACATCTACCAAATGTTTTTGTAAGGGATAAGCCTAAGGCTTTGGCTACAGAAGAAGGCATTATATTATTAGAAGCACATGAGTCTATGATATAATTGTTGATTTTATGACCATTTATGAACAAATAAACATAAAATGGGTTGGGTTTCATATCAGTTATATAAGGAGTATCATCAGATGAATTAAGGGTCATTATAGAAGTATGAGTGGGTGATTCAAGTGGAAAAGTAAATAATTGGGCAATGGGAGACTCAGTATTAACGTTTAATTAACTTTTAGGTTCAACTTGTGTAGGGCTATTTTTGACATATTTAACCAATTTATCAAGTTCTTTGGGTTTCAACCTGAGGTATTCAATAGGGGATATTTGAATTTTTGGAAACTTACAAAATTTTAAAATATCAAAAGAAGTCTCATAATTATTTCTATGTAACAATTTACTTTCTTGGGTCTTCAAATTAGCATCATAGGTTTTAGTAAAATGTTCCTTACCTTTAATAGGAACTTATTGAGTATTAGAAAATCTCATATTCTTTTGACTTCTGGTAAGTATAGCACATGAAGGATCTTCAAGAGTAACCAATATTTCACCTCCTCTTTTTGAATCTGAATCATATTCTAGGAAGTGTATTTTAGAGTCACCAAGTCCCTCAAAGTTCCTTTCTTATTCATTAATCTCCCCTAAGACATCTTGAGTAGTAGTCATTTGAGTATATCTAAGCATCTCTAGATAATAATTTCTATCATGATCAGTAGTCAAATGAAAGACACACATGCTACTTCTTCCAAGAGGAGCTTCAATAGTCAATCTTGGTTGTGTTGATGCAAGTGGTAATATCTTACCAATATTTATTTATTGATTTCTTCTGCCAATATCTTGATATGGTTTTTGGAATGAAGCACTAGCCTTAGGCAATTATATTTTTAGGGCAATCATATCATTGACTAGCTTTTGAACTATAGGATCCGTAGAGGATGAGGGATGAGCATTAGGTACTTGGACTTCTTTCTTCCATTTTTTGGCCATAATAAGATCATCTTCAAGTCAACTTCCAATGATTGTGCATCTTTTAAATTTATAATTGCACCTCTTCTGAGATGAAAACTTATATCAAGAGGCATAGAATTAATAAAGAAATATTTCTAATTCTCAGCAGTCATCCTTTTAGCAGTAGGAATCTTGTACACAATTCTATTGAATTTGGCTATAAATTCCCTCATGGGTTCATGTATCTCCTTCTTGAGCTGAGTCAATTGAGCAAAAAGGGAATGTTCATCTTCTATGCTTTTGAACCTATTTTCAAATGCAATTTTCATATCATTCTAGTTTGTGATTGAGGAATCAATTAGATGATAAAACCATTGTGCTACAATATCAGTCAGAGTTTGCACAAAAATCCTTATGGCTACATCTTGATGTTGCATGCTTAACACGCCATATGTTGTTTTAAAAGCACTCAGATGTTCCTCTAGTGATTGTCTTCTATCTCCATTAAATTTGGGTAAATTTTCCCTTTAATTTTTTAGGTAAAGGATTCAGGTTGGCCCCTAAATTTAGAGGTCCTATGGCTTCTCCCCAAGGTTGGGCCATTGGAATAAAACTTATGGTAGAAGGAAAGATAGTACTAGAAAGAGTTAAGGCTTGAAAAATAGAGGATGTAGAGGGTTTAAGAGGGCTATAAGGTCTACTTCTATATTTTCTAACATGGGTGTGAATATAAGGAAAATTTAAGCTTTGCAATGTTTGAAAAGTAAAATCCTCAATTCCCTCTCTTCTAAAAAACCTTGTGTATCTTATAGAATTAAACTTATGATATTATAATTATTAACTTCTATACTGTTATTAATTTCTTTCAACTTTAGGTTAATTCCTTGCTATATTTTCTTCTTGCTTCCTTCTTTGCTTGAGTAACAGTAATCTTATATTATCAGCAATTCTTCTTCTTTTTCTAATATTCTACTTGTTATCCTATAATCATCAATATTTTGATGAGATCACCAAGCAAGAGTATTTAACTGACTAATTATATCTTCCTGTTCATCTTGAAAACCAAGATTAATTTAAAAAATAACAATTGTATTTTTATGTGGAAGCACCATTGTTGCCTCATATTAAGGTGACTAGTCTTTCAATAAAGATTTTAATTTTGATTCCCCAGTGGATTCACCAAAAACTGTTGGCTAAAAAATTTGTCCTTATCTAAAAATGTTTTATTTTGACTCCATACCCTTCTTATTTTAAGAACAAATAAGTTAAACAACAAATGGGTGAACTATCAAGACTAGTTCCCCTCTGAATTAAGGTACAACTCCCTTTAAGATTTTCAATTATTTCAAATATTCAGATACACTTTTAACCAGAAAGTGTTTAAAGGAAAACTAACATCCATACATCATCATGCTATGAATGCGATATTTTATAACAACAATGGGTAATAGAATACATAGCTTCTATTTTCAATAACAATAAAAAAGAGATATATATATATATTGTTGAACTAATAAATGATAAAACACATACAATGAATTGTCTAATTGAAGAGTAATTACTATATGAAAGAAGATTTTACACAGAAAATCCAATTTCAAATACTCAAATGCATAGATCTAAGTATGAATTAATTGATTCTCCTTTTCATTCACAGATGAAAAATGTTTCATACAAACATCATATATATTGTAAAAAACAGTGGTCCAGCTCTGAAAAATCCTATCTCCTTGCTCTTTTCTATTCTATCTTCTTTTCTCAACCAAAAATATATATATAGTTTCCCTAATTAATCAATCTTTCAAACTAAACCAGAGTTGAAGTAACTCTGACCCATCTGGGATTTAGTTTTTTTACAAATTCATTTAAAGATCAAGTTTTGAATAGAAAAGCAACTAAATAACTGAATAAAAGAAACTATTTAAGTAGATTCATTGTTGAAGTGATGGATTAGGATCTCCAGATTTATCGTGTTTGGTTGGGTAGGTACATTGAGCTTTCCACTCCTGAAATGTTGTAATAAACTCTTGGATTTTTGAGAGATTGGGAATACTGGCGTGCTTTAATCTTACCTTCCAGATGTTTTCTTCCCTCCAAATTTTTCCCATCTTTTCTCCATGCTCTGGGAGTATGTCGATGCATTGATAAAGAAGTGACTCTACCTTTGAAATCTGAGAGAAATTTTTAGTTGCTAAGTTATCACTTTCTTTAATGATGTTGATATTTTCCCTAAAGGATTGAATCATAGTTTTGATGTCCTTTTCTAGTTTTCCATCATCCTTTATGTATTTCACATTAATAAACTATAGATCATGCTGTAATGACTGAATAAATTCAATTATTTCTTTGATCATTTTTGTGATTTCAATTCACCCTTATCGGGATACTAAATTTCTCCATTAAATGTTTTTCTTACTTACATATAATACATCTTCATCTAGTCCTGTCAAATTCTTTTCTGATAAAAACTTTGTTATTCCATACTTTTGTACCTCATCAATTTGGTTCATCACACTCATCCATTTTCCTTCATATTTTATCAACAAAGAATTTTGTGTTTTCAATAATTCAACAATAATTATGGTTAGATCATATATATTCTTCAATTTATGAATGTATTTCATACCTTTCTGGATGATGCCATCCAAACAATTATCAAATATCTTGGTAACCATTTTGCTTCTATGTATCTGATGCAACATCTTTTGATTGATAGGTGATTTTTGATCAAAAGATAGGGGCAGTTGGGCAATTGGTTATGGATCTAGATTATGAATGGTGTTGATGTATTTAGCCATTAACCACACAGTCTGTTATAACTCCCTTTTATCTATTTCATCCTTCCAGGTTCTGTTGACTATCCTTTTGATGGATGCTTCAAGGTGATGTACATCCATGTTATGTGATACAGTCCCAAGATCTATTTTTTCAATTGTAAAATCCTAAACCAAAGGATCTTGAACTTCTTCATTGGTTCTTGGTAGGGCTATTTCTGTATTCCAGTTCCCCATGTTAGGGTCAACGTCTACCCTGGATGTTGTTTTTAATTTCTTAAATCTAGGATTTTTTCCTAAACACTTACTCACCATATCCTCCAAGGGCAAAGAAAAAGGTACTATTTTCCTTTTGTTGCTGATTGAGCTTTCCAACCACTTAGGTGCAGAGGCTGAGACTTCTTTATCAAGATTTGGTTGATCGAAAGGCACATTTGAAATAATCATCATGTTAGTAGAATCAGAAGCAATATTTATCTATTGATCTGCACTAACCTCCTCTACCATTGGTGAATTAGATTATTTATCACCTATTGCTTATCTTGAATCCTCTTTAGAATTCAAATCTATAATTACTTTTTTAGAAATCTGACTCTTTTTCTTACTTTGAGTCCTTGATTTGGTGGCATGAGGAGGCAAAGTAGTTATAAGGGCCTTCTCAGATCATTTGATGATAGGATCCCTTTCAATTTTTGACTTGGAATTACCTACATCACAGATAGCGATAAGCTGGTTAGAGGAGCTTATTGGGGATGGTGATTCAATTATTGATGTACATTGTTGGAAAGCTTTGTTTTGAGCTCCCCCCCATTTTTTAATCTCTCAACCATTTCTCAATTCTTCTTATCACCAGGAGGGTCTTAACCTCAATTATATCTTCTTCATTTTTATCCCAGTCAATTTATGGAATAGATGATTGCTTTATCTGTTCAAATTGTGGATCAGTCACCTGTACTTCATTATCAAAAATTCTAGAAATGTCCATATTTAAATTAAGGGTAATTATTTTCCCTAGGGAGAACCTAGACCACAGTCTTCTTCTAACCTCAAATTCATCTAAACAATCCTCCCAATAATCCTCTAATTGAGGAATATGTGACAACCCTGTTCCAAGATTCAAGTTATTCCTGTCAAAACCTTTGCTATCAAATTGGGATCTAGCCGTGAAGTACTAAAAATTGAATTTTTTAAGATCCAATTCTAAATTCAAAGCATCAGATGCTGACTAGCATAAATAACGTCCAAGTTCAATAGGAAAAGATATACCAAGTTTCTTTTTTATTAGGAATTTTTTATCTACATGTGCTAATTGTCTATAGACTTATATTAATACAAATCAGTCAAAAACATACCTAGGTAACCTCAATGGTTCACCGTCAAAGCCCCCAACTCTGATATAGGTGAACTTAGAAAAATAAATAAATGAACTACCATAAATGTTGATCAGTTACATAGCTTCATCAGACAACCTCTTATTTATGTCATTTGTTAATTCAAAAGTCATCCTCCTAGTAAAAATATCATTAACCCTCCTATAATCCTCATAGCAATTATGCATTTATAATTGTGAGTAATCGTCATAATTTTTTTGTCTTCAGCCAAGGGTGCATGAGGTAACCCTACCCATTGTCTTGTAGAATCCAGGCAATATAAGAGGTATGAAGATATATAAAAATATTTATTTTCCAAACAATTACTTAAACCTAGATGCAAACAATTAGCTGCAATTTCTGCCCAATCTAAATATTGTTCTCCTTGGAGGATCACCTATATGAAAAAGTGCATCTAGTCTTCCTAATAATATGCCTAAGCATTGCCCTTTATCCTATGTAGTAATACTATAATATCTTGTACTTCTAGAATCATGTGATTTCTTATTAATAGTCTGGGTAGTCTTGAACCCCCTTTTTGGAATTTCAAAAGCCAATTTCTTGCAATCACGCTCTTGTAAATTACTTTCTTTAGTGAAAAATAACCATAAGAAGAAGTAATATTGAGGTCAGAATATGGTTCCTTGGGAGGAATTCTCATCACAGACATTAGGGTTTGTCTATTGATATCAATTAAAACATTACCATTGGCAATTTTGATGCACATGTTTTAAGGTTCATATCCATTCATGCATTCTAGAACTAATTCGGGGCATTGTACAACCATGGGAAAGGTCATAGCTTCATCCAAGCCACTTTCTACTATCTTCTACATCATAATATTTGACACAAGATTTCTAGCTCTTTCCTTAAAATCTTCCAAGTCATAATTGACCAGAGAGGTGTCCCAAATTTTAGAAGGAGAACATATGAGACTAGGACCATGCTTGTAATCAAGACATATAGATTTTATGGCTATGGGTTGGAGGATATAATGAAAAGAAAATGTTTTGAACTTCTTAAATAATGTCATAAACTCAAAAGGATTCTTCTTTCCAACCAAGTAATGGAAATAACTTATACTAAGATTAAAACTCACCATAAATGTATCTAAAATCACTACGAATTCAAGCAATCAAATATCTTATAACACCTGTGTTGTTCTCCTTTGTATCGCCCAGTATGTTTGTTTGCTAAATTTGACTTGTTCTCTCTTGATATAGATATTAACCAAATCAAATAATTAAACCAAAATAATACGTGCTAAACATGCTTGATAAGACACAAAATTAGACATATGCATTAATGGCAAGCATTTTTTATGCACAATTTTGATGAGTAATGATTATCTGTAACCTCATGAAAATTCAAATTTTTTCTTTATAATGAGTTTCAAATATATTCTCCTCTAAATCTCTTGCTAATTTTAACTTAAAGAAAGCCTCGAGGTGAGATGAGAGTATAGTCATTGAACCATTGAACCTTTAAACTTTTGGAAATGTGGTTCAACTTCAAAGTTCAAAGATACGAGATGAACTACACAAACCAACTAATAGTCACATGACCTTTTCAAAAACTTTGAACTTTAAAATAGTGAACCATTGAACTCTTAAACTCTGCTATGAGATTCAAGTAGTAGGTTCAAGTGGTAGGTTTAATGATATATTAATTTATACAAGGGAACTGAGTGAACACGACTCTTTATAAAACATCGAGTATTGAATTCTTTAAACCGTTGAACTCTTGAACCATTGAACTCTTGAACCAATGAAAAGGGTTCAAGTTCAATCAGAAGATTCAAAGTCATAATTGAAATACACAAAAGGACAAATAGTTCACTTTGAGAAACATTGAACCATTGAACCTATTGAACCTATTGAACTCTTGAACTCCGAGAATGGTTCAAATTCAAAGATTCAATTCTTTATAAATTTCACACACAAAAGACGATAAGTGGGTGAAGTTATTAAATGGTAAAATTCATGAAAATTTGAATAAGGGAAACTCAAAAGGTAACAAAGACCATGGAACTTTTTCTTGAATTAGAAGTCCATAAAATATCTAGGTGGGATAAAGGTAAGCATAGGCTTTCAAAGTCTTTACCAACTTCACCAATCCAGGGTGTTCACATATTCAACCCCAATTAATGTATGGCTTAGCTGGGTGGCTCTTCTATCAACATGCTAGGTGTGGTACATCACCTTCCCCATAATCCTAAGAAATATATTCAATATTTATTCCTACTAGTATTGCAACTATAGAGGAACATACTAAGTCATTCAAATCTACATTAAGATTGCTAAATGTAGTCCATGAAGATGTAGCATGTAGGCTATTTCATTTTACTTTTAAATATGTTGCATATGAAAGGTTTTTAAATTTACCTAAGAACTACATTAATAGTTGGGACCACTTTAATAATGTTTTTATTGACCACTTTGGCAAAATTATTAGTCTATGTGTCTTATACTAGCAATTCACCATGATCTAAAAGGATGTAAATGAACATATAAGAGCATTTAATTCTAGGTTCCAAGAAATGTATAGCTAGACCATAGACCCTTACAATCCTAATTATGCTTTGTCTCTATAAATATATAAAGAAGCTTTGGATCCCATGACCTCTATTTTCATAAAGAGAGTTGTTGGACTTATAAACACTCTGGCCTTAGCCTATTCTGAAGCAGTGATCATTAATAATCAAATGTATCCCCAGGGTCAGATGGCTTACTCTATTACCAATTTCAACCCAAATTTTCCTACCTTGAATGTCTTCCCAAATAATAATTAGAATATACCTGCCTTGAACCAAATCCTAACTTTAAACCAATTACCCTTGAGTCATGCTCATCTTACCCAGAACTTAGGATTCTTGAACCATAATTCAACTAGATTTAATCTAAATTATCAAAAGGCCTTGGTACCAACCACATGTACTAATAACAATTAGGTTCATAATTTTGAGGCATTTAAAAATGAAAATGTCTCTATCATAAATATTGTCCAAAAGTTAAGCACTAATTTTCTTCAGCTATAGAAACAAGTTGGTAATACTGGAGAGAGTTCAGGTAGGAACTTTTCTTTCTAAAGGTTTAACATGCCTATTAATAGACTCCATAATGATAGTTATAAAAATAATAAGAATAATGAGTCTTTTGTTGATAAGAAAACAATGGATATAAATCTTATTGATATTGCTTTGCCTTATTATTGTAGAGTACATTTCACTTCTAGGCATGATGGGATAGAATGCATTGAATTTTGTAAATCTTTTTAGGCCTTCCAAGAAGATTTGGATACATTTTAGGTGGTTCCTAATAAAACTAATGGTATAGGTTCATCAGGATCTTAATCTACTGACCAAGATTTCATGGTAGAGACGTTTGACTTCCCTTTTTAAGAAGATAATGAACCTGATGATATTCTTGAAGAAGTCCATGCTTTCAAAAGCTCCTAAAGAAGACTTTCCCTTTAAATAATAAATATCATAAGCAACCCCTAACTACTTCAACACCTCCAAACAACTTTAGTACTCCTCCAGATACTACCTCAAATAATAACCCAAAACCCCCAAAGGTAAGTACTTCTAAACCTAGTATTGATGTATCTAATTCTTCCAATAGGATTGGGTATAATATTGTGTAAGACATGAAGAAAATTAAATCTAACATTAAATTTCATGAATTAAATTAGATCACTGAGTAAAGAGACCTATTTTTGGAATCCTTATTTAAAAATCTTGGTAGGCCACCCAAAATTGACAATGCCAATATTGCTATGTATAAATCTCAAATAGAGTCCCCACCTTTCTTGATCACTGTCATAATATTTGATAATAATTTACATAATTATTTATTAGATTCTGGTGTATCCACTAACATCATGCCAACATGTATTTGTAAATAACTTGGCTTGACTCCTATTAAATTTGATAGAGTTGCCACTTAGTTAGATAAGTCTAGATTCAAAGTAATTAGGGAATTGTCAAATGTTTATATACAACTTGCTTATGAGCCCACTGTCCAATAATTTATTTACATCTAAGTGGTGGACATTCTTGATGATTATGGGTTACTATTAAGCAAAGAATAGACAAAATCCCTGAATGGATATATGTTCACTGACTGTCCATATTTTTGGTTGCCATGAAAAGGAGTCCCAAATTATATTGGAGTAGAAAGAGAGCCTCAAATGAAGCACATGATCATAGAATATAATGTTGTGAATTGAAGGGTCAACATGTTGGAGTCTGATGAGATCAACATGATGGATTCTAAATTAGGAGTGTATACTCTCAAGACTTCTAAGATATGTAGTCCTATAACTTCTCATGCTTTTCTTGGAGTTTGGAAATTACATTTTGACGATCCTAGGTGTAAGTCTAGATCTAGAATAGGGATTCTTCTAACCAATCCTATTGGAAAAGAATTAAAAGTTGCTTATAAACTTTAGTTTCTTTGTACTAATAATCTTGCATAGTATGAAGCTTTGATTTTAGGATTTCAATTTTTCATTAGGCATAAGGTTAAGGATCTCTTAGTTTATGGTGAATCATAACTTATAGTCAATCAAGTGAGGAGTAAATATTAGTGTAAACTGTCATATCTCAAGAGATATAAGTTTAGAGTTTGGGATTTACTAGATAATTTTGATGCTCTCAACATTGTTTCCATCCCTAGGGAAGAAAAAAAATCTACTGATGAGTTTGCCTCAGTTGCATTCAATCTTATGCCAAACCATGACTCTCAAAACTTTAGCATTGAGTTGGTTCTATACCCTTCAGTTCTAGATAATGTAAACCATCTACAAATTTTTAATTATGACTAACAGATCATAGAGTTCCTGACCATTTTAGGATTATTTTTGGGTCACATTATTGATGAGTCCAACTCCTTGCTGATGAAATCATTGAAAGCACCCTTAATAAAAAAGTCATTCAAATGAATAAAAATTAAATCCTAAAAAGAATTATTGTTTTGAAGAGGTTATTTGATCAAGATAAACTAGCTGAGAACACTAGAATTCACAAAGAAAATGGGAAGGATGACAAAGCAATTAATCTTAGACCTCAAGATCAACCTCAACTAGTTAATATTGGGACAACATATACAAACATTGAAAATAAAAAGGCCAAAGACTTACTAAAAAACTATAAGGACATAATAGCATGGTCCTATGATGACTTGAATATTTTTTATCCAAGAGTCATCACCCATACCATACCCTTGAATGAAAACTACAAACCTTTTAGACAAAAGCAAAGGCCTATCAACCCTGTCTTAGAACCCATGATTTTTAAAGAAGTCAAAAAAATTTAGATGCCAATATTGTATTTCCCATTAGGCACTCTATTTGGGTTGTCAATTTGGTCCCAATCAAAAAAAAAGAATGGTGAAATAAGATTTTGTATTGATTTTAGGAATCTAAATAAATCATCTAAGAATGATAACTATCCTTTGCCTTCTTTGGACCAAGTTATACAAAGTGTTTCTAGTTCTGCTATGATGTCCTTTCTTGATGGATTTTTAAGTTATAACTAGATACTGGTAAATCAAGAAGACAGGATGAACACTACTTTCACTACCAAGTGGGGCATGTTTGCTTACAAAAGGATGACATTTGGGTTGATAAATGCATAGGTAATGTTCTAAAGATCTATGGATCATGCTTTCCAAGGTTTGGTAGGTAAATACATTATTATTTGCATAGATGATCTGACTATTTTTTTTAAGAACAAGGAGCACCACAGTATGCATTTATAATAGGTATTTAAAAGGTGCAAAAGGTATGGGATCTCTCTTAACCCAAAGAAAAGTATTTTTTGTGTTACTAAGGGAAATTTTTTAGGCCATGTCATTACTAATGATGGAATCTCTATAAATATATATAGAGTAGATGTTATATCAAATATAGAGCCTCCTAATAGTAGGAAAGAGTTGAAATCATTCTTTGGCAAAATTAACTTAGTAAGAAAGTTTATTTCTAACTTAAAAAAAATTGTCAAACCATTAAATGATATGCTGAAAAATGATGCCAAAATCTCATGGAATGAAGAAAACAAGAAGGCATTTAGGGACATCAAGGAGGCAATTAGTCAAGCTCTAGTTCTAATAAGTCCAGACTTTTCCAAATATTTTTACCTTTATTCCTTTGCTTCTAATCATACTATTATTGCAGTTTTAACTCATAAAATTGATGGATGTGATCATCCAAATGCTTTCATGAGCAAAAACTTTAAAAATTTTAAGTTAAATTATTATTTGATTGATAAGCAAGCATGTGCATTAGTTAAAGTAGTGAATAAATTTAGGCACTACATTCTTAGGAATAAAGTGCATGCCATTTTACCTGACCCTGCTACAAAGCTCATGCTGAGCCCAAAAAAAATTAGGAGAAAGGAGAGGTGAGTGGATGTATGTTCTTTAGGAATATGACATTGAGATGAAGATTAAAAAATTAGTAAGATGCCAAGGTTTGATTCAAATGATTACCAATGCTAACCCCAAGCTTAATGTCATGTAGGTTGAATAAGAAAGTTTTCAATCCAATGATTGGTATGACCCTATTATCCATCTAATAATCAATGTCACTTATCCTATAGGTATGAATAGAGATCAAAGAAGACCCCTAATACTCAAGGCATCCCATTACCTAATTAAAGATGGAGTGTTGTATAAAAAAAACTTTGAAGACATTTACTTGAGGTGTGTATCTAAATAAGTAGCTAAGATCATGAGCACTTTTCATGAGAAGTTGGGAAGTACGCATCCATCTAGAAGGACAATATCTCATAAAATCCTTATATTTGGTTATTATTGGCCCAAAATATTTTAGGATTCCCACAAGCATGTAAGGCAGTGTCATTCATGTCAATTCTTTACCACAAAAGAGCCTAAGGCAACCATGCTAAGGTAATTATGCCACTGCAGCTAGTTATGGTAGATAAACCTTTTTCTTAGTGGGGACTAAATTTCATGGGGGTAATTAAACCTAATTCATCAAAATGTCATAAGTATATTCTAATAGCTACTAACTATTACACCAGATGGACTGACGCAGTGACCACTAAGCAATGCAGAACTGAAGAAGTGATCAGCTTTTTATAAGAAAACATAGGCACAAAATTTAGAACTCCAATCTCTCTAGTATGTGACAATGGATCTGATTTCATATCCATTAAAATTATAGAATGGGTATATGATAGCAGTGTTATTCTTAAGTTCTCTTACAACCATTACCCTTAAGGTAATGGAGTATCTGAAACAACCAATAATAACTTGATGAAATTAATAAATAAGTCTACTACAAACAAACCCATAACATGGCACAAGTTTCTCAAATATGCCCTTTGGGTAGATAGAAAAAGGGTCAAGCAGGATCTCAAGGCATCACCCTTCATTTTGGTGTATGACCAAGATCCCATATTCCCCATTACACTCAAGTTGCCAACATATCGGTTTATACAAGAGTACATAGAGGATGAACAAGAACTTGCAAATTCAAGACTACTAGACATTGTTCAGATGGAAGATTCTAGATAAGAGGCTTTTGCCAACTTTAGCAAGCACCAAACCATGATGAAAAGGTGGTTTGACAAGTGATCAAAGATAAAGGTGTTTAAGCAAGGGGACTTAGTTCTTCTTTGGGATAAGTCATATGAACCTAAGGGTAAACATGGGAAGTTCACACCTTTGTGGATAGGTCCCTACCAGATTGCTGAGACACTTGAAAACAACACCTTCAAATTGAAATACCTAGAAGGATAAGTTCACACTGCCCACCAATGGGTAGTACATTAAGCATTACTTTTTTGTTGCTCCCCCTAGGGTCTTTATGGAGTAAACTATAAGAATAGTTAGAGCTAGTTTAGGTAGGCTAGATTAGTTTCTTTCTATTTTCCCCTTCCTATCCCTTGTTTGCGCATATGTTTGTATATATTTATTTGATTTTCCTTTGATTTCTACCTTCTTTTATTTCTTTTTTGTGTGTTTCTTTCTCTATTTTGTACCTTACTTCTAATAAGTCCTTTTGGATAACCCTCAGCTCAAAATTCACTTGAATTCTTAGGAACTCCATAGTTATAAAATGAAGGTATAAATCTTAAGCATATGTTGACCATGAGTTTGAAATATGAGATTGATGGTTATAATTTAAAGAAACTAGTAAGGACTGGTGGATAGGTTAACTATTTTATAAGAACTTAAACATTGTTTTGATCTAAACTTGGTTTTCAAAAAAATTACACATGTGGGATAAAATCTTGAATTATTAAGGCACAATCATGTTTGCAGTTAACAAATATCCTTTCCTAGGATAAAGGGTGAAACCATAGGTGATTGTCTAAAGTTTAAACATTTGACCAAATCCATAAACCTAGCTAACCTGGCTCCCAACCTTTGCTAGAAATCTTAAAAGATCTAAAAAAGACAAAAAAAAATAAGAGCTTATTGTAAAATCAAAAGTTTTCTAGACAAAGGTGATTTAGTTAATCTCCACTGGGCTATAGACACCTAGATAGTAGTGGAGCAAGGCCTTGAGTGGAGCCAAAGGCATCTCTATTAGGGCTATGGACACTTGGCTAACAGCAAAGCAATGCCCAAGTCCTCCCTAAGATAAAGCATGGTTCTTAATGAATATTCAAACATGATATGAGTCAATGTTAATGATTGAAGACATGAAACTTGGAAGTTATCCCCTGAATTCCATGGCAAACAATAAGTGGAATCAAAACACACACACACACAACATGGCCAGGTTTTGATGTTTGATCCTAATTTTCTAGCTACAAGGTTTATTTTAACGATAAACTAATCTTGATAATGGCATTGATCAAATATAATTGGTAATCTAGTTATTTGTATGAACCAAATTCTCTGAATTCTAACATATTGCTTTGTTCCCCAAAAATTTGCCATTAGTTGAGGTCATCATACCCCCATTTCTCATAATTGGGGACCCTTGTGTTAAAATTATGCAAATTTATACTTTAAAATAAAAAAATCCATTTGATCAGAACATCATTACCATGTTTGCACATTATTCACATTTAAAGATCATCAACACCTTATTATAATTGGCTTACTTATTCATGGCTCTGGTTTAACCTTGTCTAAAGTATTCTAACTTTGGATCATCTTGTTTTAGGTTACAGGTCTAAAATATGTTCATTGGAGGTAGACCATGTCTGGGTTTCATTATTTTAATTATTCTATCTTAATCTAACCTTTTACTAACCTTTGGTTTGTTAAAAGTCAAATTGAATCCATGTTAAGGCTTCCTGAAGCCCTCATTCATAAACCCTAGCTTAGATCCCTCATTCAAATTCAAATTTGGCAAGAATAAAATTATGCAGGAATTGTTATGTTATGGACTTAGTTAAATTTTTATACTAAGACTTAGTCATGTATTTTCAACATGACCAAACCTTAGTCTATAAATTATATGATAGGTCTCTTTTGTATCCCAAGCCCTTTGTCCCCTTTTATTTTAATATGGTCTAACCTTTTATATGCAGGGTCCTTTTCATATGTTATTAACTTGGACTAATATCTTAATCCTAAGGCCCTATTCATGTTTATTAACACAAACAAGACCTTAGTCTTAAGGCTTTATCCTAAGTCTTATATATCTCTAAGCCCTGACTTAAATTATGTGCTTCTCTATAGGATCTATGGCTCGCATTCACATGGATCTTGAGGATCCAATGGAGTGAGATCATCATGGATTGAAATGGGTCCATTTTTATTATAATGTAGACTTAGCCTAAGTTTTATCCTTTTTTATTATATTTATCAATATAATAAAAACTTAGGACAAAACTTATGTATGACTTTAATTACTTGAAGGGTATTCATTTTATTATTGTTTAAAGACTTATGTTATATTTTAGTCTAAATTATAAGTAGTCCTGAGCTAATTTTATTTGTTTATGACTACAAGAACCAACTGTATTTGACTACCTAGATCATAATCAATGACCCATGTTTACTTCGGTGAGATAAATCGAATGATGCATATCAATTCAAAATTCTTAAAGAACTTACTATACATGGGACATAAATTAATGTTCTCACACTTGTCATTGACATCTATGAGGCCATCATTGACATCTATAATGCCATCAAATTTTAGTCCCTATGGTTAACTGTGAGAGCTTAAAATTGACATTCTCACGACCATTGATTGATGTCCATGACGCTGTCAAATTTTTGCCCCTGTGGATAATTATATGCGCTTAAATTTTATGTTCTTGTGAATATCAATTGGCATCCATGAGACCATCATTGGCATCCATGAGACCATCAAATTCAAGCTCAGGAACCAATCTTACTTAGATGAATGACTATGTTTGTCTTTATGTTGCAGGATTAATTGGATCTATTTGAAGCCATGTTCTGACCTGAGACACTTCTAACCAAGTTTAAATTTATGTGGGAGTAATTGTGAATACCATAGATTTAGCTTAAATAAGATTAGTCATGTTTCTTAACATTTGACCAAACCTTAGTTCAAAATCTTATATTTGGCTCATATATGTCCCATGATCTTATAGTCTATTTTATTGGCTCGATATAACTAATGCAAGGGCTTATTACTAAAAAAATTAGTATATAAATTTCACCCTAAAGTTTTATCATATTTATTAATATGATTAAAACCTTAGGTTAAAAACCTTATGTTGAGCCCTTCTATTTTTATTTAGGGTCCCCTTTTTACTAGGTTCTAAACCTAACTTAAATACTTTAGCCTACGGTTTATTTCATGTTTATTAACACAAAATAAATCTCTAGTTTATAATATTTAGGCTAAGTTCTTTATATGTATCCTAACCCTAACTTAAGCATCATGTACCTTTGTAGGATCTACAGCTTACATCCATCTGGATGAAGTGATCTGACAGAGCATAGCCAAATTCAAAATTTCAAAAGAGCTTTGAGCAAGCATGAAATTACCATGTGGAGAAAACATGTTAAATAGAAAGGTTGACAGTTTTAGAGATTAGAAGGCCTATGGGACTACTAAGTGGCATGATCTCAAAGCCAAGTATATATAATGACCAATGTCATGTAACTCTTAGGATTGAGATTAATGATTTGCATTGATCTATGCAGAATGATCCAATAAAGTGAGATTAAGTGATTTTTTTCAAAAAAAACAATTAATTTTTGAATATTAATGATTAGCTTACTGAAAAAATGCCACATTAGTGTCACGATGATGCCACATTAGCAGAAAGTGACAAATTCAAAGATATTGTGAGCATAAAAAAGGCAAAGGTATAAATGTGAAGGTCCAAATCAAATCTAAGGCATGAACTCACTTAAGCTAAAAAATTATCACCATTAAAGCTTGAAAAGACTTGAAAAAAACCCTAATCATCTACAAATTCCTAATATAATCACAAATTGATTGTAATAAAGCTTGAGAGAGTTTAATTACCAATTGAGAAAAGTGCAAACTGATCTAGAGGTGAATTATAAACCACTAGTGAGAATTTGAAATATACTCACAGTCATGGCAACTCAAAAATAACATAAAGAGGACACATATCTCTATTTGACTATGGATTCATAAGGGAGAGTCTTTAAAGATATTGAATTTGATGATGTAACTTTGGACATAGGAGATAAAAAAGGGTCCAAGATTTTTTGGACCATTGAGGAGTTATCATCCATTACAAAAGAGGATGAAAATATTACATCAGTTAGTTAGAGATACGATGACCTACTCACCATTCAAATGATAATTATTCACTATGCGATAACAAAGGTAGGGGTACTATATTGAATTGATGTTATTGATCCTATTTTTAAGAATTTTAAAATTGATCAGGTCATGATAGTACATGAGCATGTTTTAAAAATAATTGTTTATATCTCCTCTATTGCCTTATAAAATTACTATAAGCTACCCAAGCCTTAGGTGGACTTACCCACAATCAAATAATGGTATAGTAAGAAAGACCTGAAAGCCATCCATGCCCCATGGTTATATACAAGAACTCAGGTGATCTCTAACCTTAATGGAAGAATCCCAATCACCTAATTTATGGCTAATATTAGAATGATAATGACATTATTGAATAGATTGTATGGAATCCACTCCACCACTTATGTCAGTAAAATCTAGGTCCCTTTTTTATATTTCATGGTTGAGAAAGGACTTACTCCCCCTCTTGGAGAAATGATCGATATCTTCTTAAAACAGTAATTATCTATAATAAAGAAGACTAGAAACTATTTCTATATGATGTCTTATCTTCCAGATGCCTTGATAACCACTACCAAAATCCCTAACCTAAAATAATTATCATCCAATGGGAGATAAACAGTCTCCCATTATTATTCCAAATTGATATATTCAAGTATAGGGACCATATTCAATTCGTATATGACTGTGTATACCTAGACTTATTTGAAGACATTATAGGGATCCTTATGATGAAGGTAAAACCTTTGATCAAGAGTTATGTTGAGATCATTAGAAACATTTGGCTATATCTAGATTACACTATAATCCAGATAGAGGGAACTCTAAGTCAACCCCTTAGGTTACCATTCCATGTACCCACATAGTTAGTAGACCAGGAGGTGGTATACCAATTATTCCATGGCATAAATAGGATATGCAAAATCAAAAGGAAAGGAATGCTACATTCCTTTCCTTTAACTATTAGTAAGACTATGCTCCAAAATTGGGAACATGTAGAGACTATCTCTAGGCACAGGAGCTCTTTCAATCTATAGATTGATGAATTGAGACACCCAATGAAAGGGTTATAAAACTTTTAACATCTAAGCAAATCAACATGTCTTATGATTACTGCCCTAGTGTCTATGTCTGATTATACATTAGAACATCCTCCTTCATGGAGGTGTTATCAAGATTAAATAAACTCAACATTAAGCTGGAGGCTAGGTTTTTGAGAGAGTAGAAACCAACATAAGATCTATGGTAAATGGGGCCTAGGAAATATCATTTACTACCTGGACCATCTTTTAGACCCCTCCCATGTAACCATAGGTTTAGACACAACAACCTAAAGTATAAGTTTTATAAGGGCCAGATGAAAAGAGACCTAAGGAAAGAAGACCTGGATAAGCATCATCATCTTCAACTCAACCTGAGGAATCAGAGTCATAGGTTGAGGAAATTGACATAATTTCTTTGGATCTTAAAAAGACAATAAAGGATGCCTTAAAATCACTATCTAGTGTTTATGAATCAGATGAAGAAGAAGTATACATGGAAGAACCTCAAGCCCAAATTGAGGAGGAAGCAAAAGAAGAAAAGGGAAAGGAAGTATCTTTAGACTTAGTCTCGATTGCAATCCATCCCAAAAGGAAAGTTGAGCTGGCTCTAGTTCAAGTAGGAGGCAAGAAGCCAAAGTTGAATTTCACTCAACCTTGGATTGAAATCAACTTTTTTAGTGAAAACAATCTAATTTATGGCCCTTCCATCCTATAATAATTCATATATGGTAAGTTGTAAAAGGTTCTAACCATGCACCACCTTTAGGATGTTACAAAGTCTATTAACATCCATGTACATGATGAACTCAAGCCTTGGATTTTGGCTTTATAACAATAGTAAAAGGAAAGATGCATGGATACCCTTGGAGGATTAAGTATGACATAGATGGATGCTCTTGGAAATTCAAGTGGAGCAGAAGTTGAGATCCCTACTCCTCAAGCGATAAAAACATCAGTGGGAGTTAGGTTCAACCTAGAAACTACCAACATGGAAAGAGTAATTGATAAAAAAGCTATGATTGGAGGTAAATATTTCACCTTTTATAAGATTGAACCTTTTACTATCCTAACTCAAATGGTAGGGCAGAAGCCATGATAAGATAATATGTTTGAGTAGAAGATCCTTAAAGTGGCCCAGGCTCAAAGTGATCAATTGCAAATAATAATCAAGGGCATATTGTAAGAAAATGAGAATTTGAAATATTATGATGTCTTATCAATTCATGAGGATAGATTCAAAAAGTTTGAGGACACCATGGCTGACCTATTCATCTCTTTAAAGGAAGTTGGGACTAGATAAAGAGAAATAGAGAAGCAAATATCTAAAGCAACAAGCCAAGTTGACCAATGGCAAGTTGTAAGTCTTCATGTGGAGGACTTGATTAAGGCCTTGTCTAATAATTTATTCCCTAATTTTAGAACTATTATTAGGACACATTTGAATATGGAAATGGCCATATTAGTTAACAAGAATGAGGCCCTATAAAATTGGTCCAAAATAATGGATGACCTTACCAAAGACTTTAAGCAGCTAGAAGATAAAACATCTCACATCTTAGATAGCTTGATAAAGGAGCCCATAGCCCTTATCTAACTGGGTATCATAATTTTTTAAGAGTTCAAATATAGGACCTTTCAACCCACACAAGAAGTAAGGAACTAAGGGTAAAACCAAATAGTAGATGGAAACAGTAAATTCATGAGCTTGCTTTTAACATCCGAGGAGAAAATGGGAGATGCCAGGGGTATCAAACAAGATATAGAGAAAATTGAAAAGGACTTTAAATACCTAGAAGATCATGGGAAGGATCTTTTCTTAAATCTAGTGGTGGATATTCAATTTATCAACAAGCAATATTATAGATTGATAATCCTACAGGCTAGGCAACAACAACAGGGGATTTCATCAACACAAGGATCCCAGTGCAAAATTTAGTTAGGAATATTCTGTTTATAGTAACTTTATAAAAAATTTAAATATAAAATTCTTTTGTAAAGGCATGTTCAATTTGTAAAAGTGCATTTCCTATAGGTCCGTCCATTTTGGAAAGTCTAGTGTATTCTAGAACTTTGGTAGAAAGGATAGTTGTCCTTACACTTGTACACTTATGATTTGAGATGACTGACTGACATAGTTCCTTGAAATATATAAAATAAGTATTTTACATTGTAAAGAGGATGTATTTTTTTGAGTTAAAAACTAGTGTAAACTTTGAGAAATGAATGCAAGTAGAGAATTCTGAAAGGATTGTCTCATTTTGTTTGTGTGAATTGTTATATGGCTTCTCTCTCAATTGTCTATTCTGAATTTCAGATTTGAATTGTTCTTGTGAATTCTTGGTGTGTGCCTTTGAATATATAATTATTAAATTATTATTATGCTAAGATAATTGAAGGTTTTATAGTTTACTTCATTTCATTTTCTCTACCTTTGTAGATGTGTATCAGCTATCTACTTAAAGGAGTAAATTTTTAAAGTAAGCTTAGTTCTTGCATTATTTCTTATCTTCCATAGAATTTCGTCTGATGTATGTTATGATTTGAACTTAGGATATTTTACTTCATATATTGGTTTTATGTATAGACCTAGGAAATATTTGAACTATGTCATGATGTCTGAGATAAAGATCAGTCACATCTTTCTTCTCTACCTTACCTTGCCTTTTTACTTATTTTTTAACCATATCACTTTAGTGGATTCATTGTAAAATATTCACATAGATTAGTCTTTACCTTAGAATTGAGCATAATTTAACTTAATTAGCATAGATCATTTCCCTATTTATAAATATTTACAGGCCATAGTGCCTCCCAACCACCAATTAATATAAATATTGTGAAATAGTTACTTGTTCTACTTCTATTCCACCACAAATAATAGTATTATCACAAAATGCAACTCATACTTTGAATTCTAAAATGATAAGTGTTTTTTAAACACTCTAAGCACCTTATGATACATATTTAGGCATCAACACAATGCAATTAAGAGTGATGATTCCCCTAACAAGGACACATACAAGGGGGTGATAGAAGATGATAAAGTTATATTTTTTATCATGACCCAATCGAGGGAGTAAACCGTACATTTTAAATGATAAATTGACCAATTAGTGATAATATAGGATAGATAGAAAAATAGATGGATGTTGTGATGTCTCAAGCCCAAATAATAGGTGTAGGAGATTGACAAAAGATTAAGGAGAGGATTACATAGATGGTGATTGATCATTAGACTAATAAATTATTGATTGACATTATAGCTCATAGATTTTATGTAAAACTTAGGGATGATGAAAGACAAGATAAATGTGATGAATAATAATTGGGAAAGAGGAGAGAGTAATCGAGCTTACCTTAGACATGATATGTGACTAAGCACTACTTACATAGACTTAAAAGAACTCAGTCTAATGAAGTTTAGACTAGATGAAGGATGACAAGATAGACTAGATAAGGATGATGATGATGATGACATGATACATTAGAGGATGAGGATGTTGATAACTATTAGATATATTAGTGATTAGATATAATATAAAACTCATATCTTTGACTAGGATAAATGATGAGATGTTAGATGATGAAGATAAAAGTATTCAGATAAATTATTGGATGTTATATGAATGGATTGGGATGATCAGATTGAAGATAAAGGACTAGGATAAATGATTGGATATGGGTTATTAAATGAAAAAAGATAGATTAGAATAAATTATCAAGCCATCAATGTTGTAATAAGTCTCATAATAGTCTAAGTAATCTGATATATATGGCACTTGGTAGTATTACCCATGATATAAGTATGGCCAAAAGGATATTGTGCTAAAATGTAGATAAAAGGGACAAATAGAAAACTCTACATCCTCAAGGGCACTAAAAAACATCATTGTAACTTTTGGAGTCATCATAGCATCCCCATTCATTTCCTAATAGACAAAAAGATACATGACATAAGACTAAAAATAAACATAGACAAACAAACAAAACAGAAAACAATCAAATATATACATGATAAAATTCATATAAAAAAGTCAAACAACATAGAGCAAATAAGTAACACACATAATTATCTACATACAGTGATATTGTGTCTTGTCTAATTGATGAGATTCGATGGGGTGATTGATTAGGTGATGATGGGACTAAGTTCCTCATGCTCATGTGTACATTTTGGATTAAGGATAATAACTTAGACATGATATGGATTCAAATTAGACTAGAGACTATGATTAGGATAAGGTTGTGGATGACATAGGACAAGGTGACTAGGATGTTGGTATAAGACAAGATGACAAAATTATAAGATGGATAATATGTTAGATAGGATGACTGGGATATTTAGGACATAAGATAAGACAACTTATATGTTTTTGGATTTTGTGGATTTTATAAATTTTTAGGGTTTTTGACATATTTCCATTTTTAGGTCTTTTTGGAATATGTATGTACATTAGATAAATGGGGTTACTAGAAAATTTAATATTAAGCCTAGAAACCAAGATAAGGATGAATGGAATAATGGATGGAATGAAAATGGTGATGCAAAAAAGGGGATGAGTACAAAGGAAAAATGGTCTAGGGATCGCCAATGACCACATTATGAAATAATCAAATATTTAGTTGTTTGAGTGCCCATTGGAAGATATGCCAAGATTATTCTAGAACATTTCTCAAGACACCTTCCACATCCTTTAAAAAGATCAAGATAGGAAGGAAGGATGGATATAATAGGATGTATGGTTTGATGGCCTATGATGGGTAGACATTATAATATAAACAAAGGGATAAGATAGACAAGGGTAACATGACATGGATGGGATTGACAAGGGATATTATGTGGATGGAATAGATTTTCCCCCAAGTTTTGAGATAAAATGAAATAATTAATTATTTTACCATGATGCTACAAACTAGTTTTCATCATGGTACTTGTCTAAGGAGCCAAAATATTAGTTTTTACCATTGGATGAATGATTTTTATTTCATTTTTATTTTTCTACTTTTTTTATTTTTCTGTTTTTTTTTTTTTTTTTTTTTTTAATTTTTAACTTTTTTAATTTTTGTATTTTTTGACTTTTTATCATCTCAATTTATTGGATATGAGTGTGACATGTAGGAATGCTAACACTTTTGTGATCTTCAGCCAACACCTATTCTAGATATATGTGATGCTAGGATCATGTTATCACCAATGGATGTATTAATGTCTTTTTAACCTTAATTGATTCTTGATTGTGACCCCTCTAGATATCTAGGCCAGGTATCTTCATTACCCCTATGAGAGACAATACTACCTGGGAAGGTGATGGGAGGTATGGATTGGATTAGATATTTATTTTAGTGTGGGGTATTAGACTTGAATGGAGGATATAATCATGATAGGATGGTGTGAAGGGTGATTGATGATTAGGACTAGCAGTCACACATATTGTTAGATATTTTGTATGTGATTGGTACTAGTTAACAAAGGACTGTAATAGATCTAAGATGATTTGAATTTGTAGTTCATCTTTAATATGATTATTTTAAGGATTAATTTTATTTATTGATTTGATTTAAATTTTAATACCCCATAGTGCCTAATTTTGGGCTTCACCAGAGGATATTGATATTTGACTTTGATGATCCCCTAGTGCCTAGCATTGGGCTTCACTAGGGAAAGATGCTTTTTTACTAAGCTGATGATTTAAATTTTCTTGATTTTGACTTATTAGATCAAAGATGATTTTATTATCATGTATGAATTTTTTAATATGTTCTTATATATTTGTATTTGTGGCACATGTTATATTACTCAAGGAAGATTCCAACAATGTCTGTTCTTGTTCATCCCTATAGAGGGAGGTGATTAAATCAGCATTGATGGGAAGGAAAGGATATATGATGGATTAAGGTGGTGGAGATGATATGATGAGGTCAATGAGTGGTGATTGGGAATCATAGTCCTCATAGGGGTTCTTAAGAAACCTAATTTCAACATCAAAGAAAATATCCTCAATATCAGCAAAAGGATCACTAGGAGTAGTTGTAATATACATATCCAAAGTAGGATCAAATTCACTTTGACTATATTTAATAGATAAATATTGAAATAACTATGTTATAAATACATCATCTTGATTGGGATAAAAATATATGCCTGATGATTTATTGGAGGTATCTAAATTAGAGGTATCCTCAAAAAGATAGGCATAGTCATCATCTATTGCAATATCTATGAGGGATGATGT
Organism: Torreya grandis; assembly: GCA_037957365.1. NCBI lineage: Eukaryota > Viridiplantae > Streptophyta > Pinopsida > Cupressales > Taxaceae > Torreya > Torreya grandis. The sequence continues at coordinate 973,654 of JARHVA010000863.1, forward strand.
TTCTAATGAGGAATCTAATTTAGATACTAGTGTCAAATATGATCTTGATATAGATAAAATTAGTGTTGACTCCAATACTGACTTTGATGTACATGACATGATGCTACTAATATAATATTGATTGTCTACAAGTGACCTCACATCATGGGGTGTTTGAGAAGATGATAGAGGGACAATAGATTCAACAAATATAGGCCCATAGAAGGACTCATGAGAGATGGGAGGACTTGGTGTATAGGAAATAGACTCATCTTTGATGAAGGATTTGTCAAATATGGGGGAACCATGGAAGAGGGATGTGGTGTCTTGACCATGGTGTGGAGAGGGAAGATCTTGATCGTGACCTAGAATGGAATTTAGGCATTCCTCTTCTTGTTCACCTATATATGTAAACTCATCTAATTCATTATTGATCTCTATGTCACCATGTTTTATGAGGTCTTGTCCATAGTTTTGTAAATTATAACATCAATTAATAGTGTTCCCCCAGGCTTAGTGATATACATAATATTCATTAGATTTATACCAAGAGGGCTTAGGCTTATGCTTATCAGGATTAAGATGTCATATATGCAAATAGACCATCATGTTAGTGGAAATAATTAGTGGAAGAGGGATTATAATTATATAGGAAGAGGAGTATAGGGGATCTCTTCATTACGTGACTTAGATGTGGAATCATTGGAATTTAGATCAAATGGTTGTTGGCATGACTAGGTGGGTAGACTATTAATAGATGAAGTAGCCAGGATTGGATTCCATTTACTAGTAGAGAAAGGGGTATATGATTAGCTATGACTAGTAGATGTAGGGTTTGAATGAGATGGGGTAGTGTGAAGACAAGGAGTTAGCTGATGTGGATGGATGGGGTTAAAGTCTTTAGGATGTGGAGTACTAAACCCAAGGAGACATGAAAGGAGCATATCCTTACTGGCAATGAGGCATTACTTGATCAGGGTATTGACCAAATTTGTTTTAGATGCCATAGATGAAGATAAGAGAAAGTACAAATGTTGTGATTTATCAGCCCTAATCGGTAGGTATAGGAGATTGAATGTCAAAATTGAGTGATGAATATGAGATGTGTGGAAAAAATTTGGACAAAAGGCTTGCTTTAGTCTAATCTCAAATTTTACTATATTGTTTGATGGGATAGGATAAGATCAAGTAGACCAAATTATGAATTGAGATAGGCTTTGATGATTGGGATTGGTTTTGACTGAGTGAGCAATGATAAGTTCTAAGATTGGATAAGGGGCTAGACTAGCTTGAGAGACTAATTTTAACTAGGATTCATAGGGGTATGGATTGCTCAAGAATAATATGATCAACTAAAAGAGAATGATATGATTTAATTTATAAGTTGATATGAATGTGATTATGACTAAAACTTGATGAGACACAAGCAAGCTTAGAATAAGGACCCTGATGTAGAAATATTTTGTTTTCCAATATGGATTAAGATAAAAGTATGACTAAAAACTTGATGAGATAACTAGTAGAGACAAGGGGATGAGTTGAATTATACTATGACTAAGACTAGGTTGGTAAGATAGTGGATAAGGTGAGGTGTGATTGGTTATGGATAAGGTAGACTTAGTTTTTTAACACTAGGGATGGCTAATACGAAGTTAGATTATGATAAAAATGTGATAAGAGATTGAAAAAACTTGATTAGGATATGCAAGTGATGGGGACTGGGACTTAGAGCTATATGTATGATACTATAATAGGATGTGATTAAGATGATAGGGGTAATGATAGATAAGACTAGATGTAAGATGAAATCAGTTTAAAAGTATTTACACAAATGTATAAAGAAAAAATATGTATAAAAAGATGAGACAATGATGAGACAAGGATATACAAGATGAAAATATAAGCAAAATAGATATATAGGTGTATATAGGTTTGGTTTAAAGGCTAATTTGGCTCACAAACAACACTAGTCTAGCATGACACTCATCAAATCAAGAAAACCACAAACTTAAGATTAGTAAATTGATGGGTGTGTAACCTAACAATTGAACCATCTAATGGATTTACAAGTGAGATTATAGGATGGTGACCCATTATAGAATCCACCAAACCCTCTCAACCCCATCTACACATGATGATCACTTGGGAGGTAATACTAACTCTGATAGTAAGTTGCCTATTATGGTTGAAAGGTCTTATGCTAGGTTAAATATGCTCTTTAGGGGTGTCCTCAATATACACTATATATGGTGGAGCCCAAGTTTGTGTAGGGTGGTGTCTAATTCCTAATTTATGCAATTAACTCTTCCCCTTCATGGATGACCTATATGGGGTCAATTTCTTAGCCTAACAATAGTTGTCCTTGATATTTATACTCTACCAGAACATAGAGTTTAGATTAATACATGGTGGTGAAATCCATGATCATTATCCCCCTAACATTATGGAAAGTGTATGGGTGTAAATTTTACATCATGTTTCCCCTAAAAAATAAAAATGACTGGGTTTGTTAGTGGCTTTTTATCCTACAAGAATCATCGCAAGGATGTAAAGAGGAGAGCATACACCATTATATCCCTTGGATGACAGACAAGGAGACCAAAAAGAGATTAATTAACTGATTAAATAGATGTGAGATATATAAAATATCATAAATATACAAGATATATACAAATAAATTTAGATAACTTGATTCAAACAAAGTGATTAAAACAATTTAAAGTCTTAAACAAACTTATTTTCAAGATGCTAAAATGTTTTGATAAGCAGCTTGCTAAAAAATAATTAGTAGTTTGATTGGCACTCATGAAAGGGCATCCTGTAAGACGAGATGTTAGACAAAAATATGAACTAAAAAATAAGATGTTAGGAAGTCAAAATATCCACTAGATTCACCCTTGTAACAAACATAATGTGATTCCAATAAGCCTTAATCAAAACACTAAAATAATTATGATTTAGATCTATAACTTCTTTGGGTAAGGGGGGCCATGATGTGGAGGTCTGGGGGTGGTAGCCCCCAGAAGCATCAATGGGAATTTCCCCTTGTGGAGCTAATGGAAAGAACCCCTTATGGGGTCAAGGGGTAGATCCCCTTGCGGGGTCCATGCACAACACCTTGGGTGCATTCCCTATCATGGTATAGGGCAGGGTTGCAAGGTAGTTCCCTCAACACTAAACATAATTTGGGACTTACAAGATGCTTAGAATGACTCAAAAATCACTAAAATTTTATCCTAAAAATTCAATTAAAAGGGATAAATTAAAGGTGAAAATGAGTGTAAAAACGTAACTATAGAAGGTAAAATTATAGATACACAATCAGTGTATTACAAAATCATGTCCAAAGAGGACAAAATTACAACTTTTCTACAATATCACAATTATAAAGTCATGATTTTGTATAAATTGGCTAACCATTAGAAGTTACCATGTGGTTTTATGCAAAACTAGGAGATTTTAGGTGAGATTGCAATTTTTATTATAAAATTGTAATTTCACAATTAGTGATTTTGTGAAACAAGGAAAATTAATCAGGAGTCTTAATAGTTAGACTTAAAATATATATATAGGGACTAAAATATGTTTACAAAATATCAACAAAAGGATTTTGACATATATTTTAGACTAATGCTGAGATAAATTAATTAGCACAATATCACTCATTAATAGGCAAGATTGCTTAAGTTTATGTAAAACTACAATTTTATAAATTGTGATTTTGTAGCAAGGTGGGGAAGGGGTTTGAGATCAAGATGTTTGATAATGTACCAGGCAGATCCTTATCCTCATGTAGACAAACAACACTTAGATAGAGATATAAAATGGATTAGAAGCCATAATTAATAATTTTTTATTGTAGTTTTGATTCTAAGGACAAAACTGTGACTTTATGGGCAAAATTGTGACTATAAATCTATAGTTTTGCTCAGCATAAAGGGCCTACCATTTTTAGTATTTTTAATTTTAAACCCTCGCTTCCTAGTCTTGAAAGATAATGGGTCAGCCTAAACAGGTGAAAGACAAAATTTATGCAAAAACCTAATTCTAGAATGCTAAAAGTTTATTAAAAGTAAAATCACAACTATAACAACAAAATTGGGACTTTAAAGACAATACCACGATCCATAAATCTGATATTTTGTGGAAGGATGTCAACCCACCAAGAAAAGGTTAGACATTAGTGGTTAAGGTTTGGTTGTCAGTGTAAAATTGTAACTTTCAATGACAAAATCAGGACTATAAATGAGTGATTTTGTAAAGCAAAACTATAATTCACCTGGGTGTGACAATTTGATAAAATCTGATGTTTATTATCCACCTAGTCAACCCTACAAATTATCAAAAACACATCTAAGATTAAATTGGGTTAAATTGGAAGGGTGTGTCCCATCATGGTCACCAAAATGTGATTGTAATTTTAAGCAATTGAATAAAAACTATCAAAACATAGAAATTTTACCCAAAATGCATAATACATTCAATAGGAGAGATTATGGAACTAAATCATAATCAACCAGAAAACTCTTACCAATTATTTTCTTCTCTTATCCTCCCTCCAAGATATTCAAACCAAATTTTTGGATTGTTGATTGCAATTAAACTCATAATTTTGGCATGGTGATGGCTTCATCAATGACTATGGATTCATAGATTAAGTGGATTCATGGATTTGGCATGGTGATTGTATGGCTTCCTCTATTGGTTTTTATTTGGTTTCAATGGAGGATTCATTTGTTTATATATAAGAAAGAAGGAATATCTATGGTTTACATACAAAGTTGAGCCATGCGGATCAAGGGTGGAGGAACTTCCAAGGAATTAAAAATTCCTTGGAAGCCTCTAGAATGGAGGATTCTAAAGATAAGGAGCCAAGTTAGAGAGGATTCTAGAATTGAAAAATTTTGGAATCCATTTAAGGGATAAGTAAGATTAGTTAGGGAATTAGTATGGGTGATTATATAGGTGATTAGGGATTAGGGATGTAGGAGAGTCTCAGAATAGGATAGGGTGGGTGGGTAGGTGGGTCATGGGAATTTTAAATTCCCAAATAATGGATAGGTGGGACTAGGATAGGATTTGGATAGGATTAAGATATGATTATTAGTATTAATAGATTTATGGGGTAGGGATAAGGTTAGTGTGATAAATAATAACGAATGGTATGTTAAATAAATTATTTGAATGAGTGATATTAGGATGGAATTGGAGGGGATAAATAATATAAGCAGAATTAGTGTCGACTAATAATAATATTAGTGATGATAAAGGAATAACAAGAATTTATGTGAATATACAATGATCTCATCAATAATATGCTCATTTGTGTACCCAACCACTTGATAAGAAGGAGAAATATTTTTTTTTCATAGAAGCAATGCCAACTATAGAGGTTTCTAAATATGAAGAAGAACCATGTGTTGTAAAATATCCTTATGAATCATTATTCATATATCTATATAAATTTATACCCTCATGCATGAGAGGAGATGACATAATAACTTGTACCTATGTAGGAACCTTCTAAATAACATGTACTTGTGTATGATTATATATATATAACTTTTATTTGCCAATTGATCATGTTAATATACACTTATATCATGATCAAAAATAGATGTAAATATGGAAATATATTCATGTGCATTAATAAGTGAGGAGACAAAATAGATGTATGATCATGCTCATGAGTAGAATGAAAAACTTATTTTGATGTATACTTTTGTGGATATAGATCATTATCTTAAATATTAGTATAAACTAGCCCATTACTAATTTTCTCAATAATTGCACCAACCAACTATTATGGAATAGAAGTAAGTACCATAGGTTCTATTGGATATTAGTATTGAATACCTAAAATTTTAACCAATTGATTATCATGAATATACTTTAGACACTTGTGAAATGTAGATGTAATTTCTCAAGTTTTTTGTAACCAATGTCTTCCCAATAACATATCAAAGACACTTGTGCTTGGTAACGTCAATAAAGAAGTGAGGAATATGAGAGGGCCCACTTGTAAATTCAAAATAGTGTGTCTAAGAGTGTTTTTGTGTATGGCCATAAAATGACTTCACAAATATATATGTATGTTGTATATCATTTATGAATATCCAAGGGAATGTACAATTATTATAGTTCACACATTTTCCCTTGATTTATTGTCTATCATAGCATTGTGGGTAGGTTACATGTCAATATATACTCTAATTAATAATTCATGTCTATCAGAATCATCATCAAAAATTTAATAATAATAAAATGTAATATATTGGCATGATATTGTCTTACTTGTAACTATACCAATAATTATATCAAGTGGATTCCTATATGAATTTTGAGGAGGATGAGCATTATATACATAATTAACTTCATAACTTGTATTGTTATATTGTGTCGCATGTTTGGTAAAGAGATATCGATACATTTTTATCTTTGTATTTTCATTTGTTAGTGGCTTAGCTTCCTCAGTAGGTGTACCAATGTCAATAATATTCTCATAAATGAAATCTTTAATTTAATGCTTCAAATTCATACACTGATTAGTAGAATGTCCCACACATCTATGATAATCACAAAGTGCATTCCCATCAAAAATTATAGGTAGAGGCCTAGATGAACATATGTCAAATGGTGGAATAAATGTAATAACATGACATTCAAGAAGATTTTATAATATCACATGAGGAGGTAAAGGTAACCTTGAAAATTTCCTCCTTGGTGGAGCTTGTAATTGGAGCATTTATGGTGGTTAAGATATTAAATTAATTGTAAATTTAGCCTAACTTTTTCCCTCATTAGTTTTGCTCTTGTAATTAGGCTTGTTTTGAAACTAGATAATAGATGTATAAGGAACACTAAAGTTGTACTTGAGTTTATTCAATGTTATCAATTTAACTTCACGTTCCTTAATTATATGATATATCTCATCAAATGATTTAAACTTATCAATCATGATAGACTCTTGAAGGTGAGTAAGAAAGATTTGGGTAAAAATTTCTTGAAGCTCATTATCTTCCATTTGATTTAACATTTTGGAAAACATAGTCTTTTATCTTAAAACATGCTCACTAATTATCTCATTTGAACCATGTTTGATCTTTTCAACTTGAGCATAGGATAAATTCTCACCAATATTAATATAAAAATGTGCCAAAAATGGATTTTTACAAAGGATTGAAAGTTTTAATAGATTGAAGAGGAATATCATAGAACCATCTAAGATCATAATCTTTGATACTATGTGGAAAGAGCTTAGTTAAAAATTTTATATTATCCACATAATCTATACAAGCTACATGGAAAGCATGTAAATTATGTTCAAGATCACCTTTGCCTTCATAAATAGGAATATTGGGAGCCAAAAATCAAACTGGGATAGGTTAGGATGAAATTTGAGGAGCCAAAGGGTTATCCAAAAAAGTAATAAAATATAAGGAAGGGATAGCATGAGAAATGGTTTGCTCAATATTATCTAGCTTGATTTGCAAGAGAATAAGGTCTTCCTCGAGAGAAGCATTGGTTTTAGTAAGAGGTTGGGTGTAGGTAGTATGAGTGAGAATACGCATAAATAATTAAGGGAAAACATGAGATTTTCCTAGATTAGAAGGGGTAAAAATTATTAATGGTAGATAAATATGAATATGCTCAAGGGGAGGAGTGAGAACATTAGAAGTAGGGGATTTTAGAATGTGAAAGGGAAACACATGGGAGGAGGAAGATAAATTATCTTGATGCTTAGTGTTATATTTGAGAATTATGCAAATGATTTTATTCATCATGAAGACACTTTTTGAGACCTTGATGAAATGTAGATAATTTTTTCATTGATCTTGATCTACTTCATTAAGCTCGTTTTTAGTAAGATGTGTTTCTTTCTCATTATCATATTCTTAATGTATATTATCATTATTAGTTTCAATGTATACTTCATTTTCATCATGAATTTCCATTGCGAAAGAGATTAAATGGAGCTCCATATGTGAAAATGGATTATCACTTAGTCTATCACTATGCCTTAAAGCCATAAAATATAATGCAAATTAACAAAATAAAAAATATAGTGAAGTCTATGATCTAAGAAGATAGTGCAAAAAAAATTGAAGGGTGAAAGGGTTATTTATAAGGGTTTTGAATGATTTTTAGGATCTCAAATATATTTTCTAATCCATTTGAAAGTATCAACCCAATATTTTAGAGCACTAACTATAGAGGTACAACCATACCCATATCCCACTAAAACTAATTTTGAGGATATGTTGAGAGTAAATTCCTAAGTTTAATTGATTATCAATGCACTACATAATCATATTAATGGTAAAAATTCCTATTGATATAAACAAGGGTGTCCTAGACACCTCTGATATACCATGAGGTAAGTGGAAACTAAAGTCTATGTTTATATATGTACTAAGTCTATGAGTATTGGGGTAAACCGCTCATGCCATAATGTCTATAAAAAGAATACCACATAGCCCTTCAGGACAATAGTTAAGTATTTATAAAACAATCAAAACATTGACTCTAAAACACATAAAATCAAATGAAAAATAAAGTGAAATATTTTTTTGTATAGGAGACAAAAAATTCAACTTGAAGTTAGAATAAATAACCTCTATTGTTGGTATTTATGTGAGGTGACAAGACAAAAAATTTCAATGTCATATTAATCCAAGGTTGAAAATTTTGAATCACTATGTTACAGATAATATCCAAGGTTTAGAATTGTATTCTCTTAGTGTCATGAATTTAATGAATTAAATTGAAACCTTATGACAAAAATCAACAAAAAGTACAAGCAATGTTTTATTTTAAAAGTAAATCACCAAAATGTTTACCCTTAGAATTAATTTAGTGTGGAAATCAACCCTAAATTATTGTAAACTTGAAATATAATATAAGAGAGATAAATAAGTGATCTACTATAAAAACATAGTAATATAAAGAATTTATATAAGTTGTAAATAACTAAAAATAACAGCTAGGGTTATGGTTAGAGAGATGTCCTTTAAAACTATTTTGTTTTGTATTATGTTTTCATTGAATATGATTGTAAAAAACTAATGATTGATACCTAAAAACACGATGTTAATTTAAAAAAATTCTCTATATATTTTGTGACAAGTCCATGGTATCCATACAAGGTCATAGTGTTTTGTCCTCTACTATGAATTTGTTCATGTTGACTATGCATTGAATCTAAAAGTTTGAGACTATGTGGCTCTATCTATAAATCAATTGATTATATGCAGAGTCTATTTGTACATATGGATGACTTTTAAAAGTAAAAACATATCTTATAAAATGAATCAAAAAAGATCAATTAAATAGGGGGAATTATGGAAATGGGATATGGTCGAGCTATCCTCAAAAAACCACTTGTTGACTAAGTGTTGCTTACATAGTTCGAATGGACCTCAGGGCGATGTAGTTTTCCCTATAGGGAAGATCATATGTGAATGCAACTAGTAATTTTTATTAGAATTATTGAAAAGGATTACCTCAACTATAAGAAAACAATTTTAAATTGGACAATGACTGTATTATTATAATAAATTTATAGTAGGGATTTTTGTTGAATAGATGAATACTTTTAAATTTCCTTTGTAAGAGAGTGTTAGCTAATGTAGCTGAGAGTTTTAAGTGAGACACTTGGTGTGTTCTTATTGGAATTTTTTTTTTTATAATCAACAAATTTTTGAATGCAAATATTCCTTAATTAGCATGTCATTTTTAAAAACTATTGGATCATTGTAGACAAGTTTGCACTAGTGGATAGGTGTGTAGTGTGTCCTTATTTTCCTAGTGCACACTTGTCCAGATTGGATAGAGGCTTCTAAAACTTCTGATATTGATGTTCTTTTTGATGAGGGATTTTTATGAACAAATTAGGGATGTTTAGAATATGTTCATAGTAATTTTAATAAAAATAAGGCTCTCATATGGATAAATGGCTAACAGAATGGAAAATTGGCCAAACAAGGTAAAAGATGCCAAGGACTAGCAATGTCAAACATTTACTGATTAAATTTTAGTCTCTATAGTTCTTATGATGAATGTTTTAAGTAATTATTATAAGAACCCACCTATAATATTGACCCATCACTACATAGATAATGGTTTATTCATGGCCTATCCAATCATTTTTTGTTTGATCTCATTCAAAAAACAAATCCTTGTAAAAGGAGGCTTTGAAGGCCATGTTGAGGTTAGAAATGATAGGATATATTATAGATTCATATATTAGGTCTTGTTTTAAGACTTAAATTGTAAATTTGGGTGCAAATTTAGAGAATAAATCCAACATGATGTAACCATATCATAATTCAAGACTATGGTATGTAGAATACAAGATAGAGGGCCATAAAAGGTTGGACTTCCCCAAAGAAATAGTAGTAGTTGAGATCTCATTTTAAAACCCATTGGTATTAAAAAATTGTCAAAATTTTATTGTGTGTGAAGAAAATTCCACATGCCCTTTTCATGTTTAATTATTGATGTCAAATTTGTGACTCTGTTAACTGGTTGAATCTCTACATGACCAAATACACCAATTACTTATTTTATGTGACTATTGGATGGGTCCCTCTAGTAGAGTTGGAATTCATGTTGATAATGGAGTATTTAATATAATTCATACCCCACCAGGACCAGTGAATTTTTATATTTGTGGAGTGGTGGGCCACATTACCCAAAGATGCCTTAATTTATTACAATGTATAAATTGAGGCAAGGAACAAATAACATAGGAATGGCCTAACCTTGTGGATAGATGGAATGAATGATATAATAATACCAACATGATATGTGTTAAGTTATATGTGGATGTTGTTTAAACCTAAATATAGATATGTGGGAGATTTATCGTTAATAAATATAGAAGTAGTTCTAACACAGGGGTGATAAACTAATCTATAACAGATCAATTAATACAAAACTCAGATATATAGTATTTTAAATTTATAAAACTTGAGATTAAAAATAATAATGTACAACTATTAAAATATATTGTAATAAATAATAAACAATGATACTTATCTAGTTTACAGTGCATAAATAGATTTAGACTAGAAATATGTGTAAATTATTCAGGATCAGTGTTCTAGATCAGTCATCAAATTTTGGAATTTTACTTATGTGGCTACAGATATTACCATAAAATGTGGACACTGCCATTGATGTTAGCATCTAATTGTGACACATGTGTCTAATATATAATAATGAATAGATCTAGATGTGATTAACATTGTCATTCTAGGTTTTTTTACCTTTTTGTTGATGTATTTAGATCTAGGCGATAGGTTATCATTCTTAATTGATTGATCAAACCCTAGATATTCACCTTTATTCATGATTTGAATGAGTTTAATAAAAAATGGATTAGTGATCTCATATTTCCATTCTTCCCCAAATACCCTCCTATCAATACGCAGTGCCTACATAGCCAATACTCTAAGGAGGGCCTCAGACTTACGTAGGTATCCCCTATGTGTGGTAAAGTGTGTGTGCAAGGGTGAAATATATTATATGAAGATGCATGCAGTGATCTAAATTGTAATTTTACATATGTCATTCATGGTATTCTTTTTGAATGTTTAAAAACTATAATATGATTGCTCATATGCTTGATATGAATATAGGGATGAATAAGGAAGAGTAGAGTGCTTGTACAATTAGTTTATTTATCTTTAGAATGTGTATGATTAGTATTCTCTAGATGAATAATGAGAAGGCTTAGACTTGTATATATACCCTACATTTTAAAAATATCTCACGTTAGAGTTAAAATACAATTAGGCCAACTCATGGGTTTTGATCATTTATTAATTTGGATGACTTTTGGCAACTAGATACTAGATAAGGTTTTGGATACTACCATCGGTGATAGTGTCCCTCTTTGGCTGGTAGTATCCAAAAGGATAGAAAATAGGTATAGATCTAAAACTAACATTGAATTATGTTTATCATATTTTAATATTTATATGCATTATAGGAGACATGGGTCATCAGAATGATATGGATCATACTAATAGATAATCATTTAGGCATAATGAGATGGAAAATGTGAGATTTTTGGTAGCAGAGAGGTCTAGAACTGAAAGGTAGAACATTGATTGATATTTTTCAAATGTACAAGACTAATATGCTATAAATATTTATATTTATTATCTACATCCCCCCTTTAATATAGTAATGCATAAGGATAAAATTACTAGGTTAAAGGAAATGAATGCATAATTGGGTGTGTAAAACACACCTTACCTTTGCTTGAGCCCACTTTAAGTTTTGTGTTGGTGTATGAACTATAACTAATAGCATGTTACAATATAAATTAGTGCATATAATCTAAAATTTTGAAATAATTTAAATGTTTGAAAATAAAGAGAGCAATGAATGAGTACACCTCTGTGTTAATGCATCCATGTTACCTCTTGATTCTTTAAATTGATAAATATGCTTCCTTATGAAGTATTCCAATTAGAGAAGGTTCAAACCTATATCTTTGATAGTTGAAGAGGGATATTGAAATTTATTATCCCCTAATTCGGTGTATGAGTTGTGACACAACCATTGAGATCAATATATCTCAATTGCACAACTTAAGGGTGAGTATATATAATATGGTGAATGTGAGTGATTTAATCGCTCCAATATATAAATATGGTGAGGTGGAATGATTTAATCTATTATACCTATAAAATGAACCCAATAATTTAGCAAAAAGGTATCAATAATGATACATCATGGTGTAATTGGTGTGTCTTATTGAGTAGTATAATTGGTAAGTTTTGAAATTTATTGTGCAATATCATGGCATATTCATCTCTAATATGTCTAATATAGAGTATATGTGTCATAAATCTGAAAAAAAGTGTTTTCAATCTATGAAAAATTAGTTTAATATATACGATTCTAACCCAAGTGTATATCTAAATCATGGGATTGAATTGGAGTTTTTTCAAGAGTGGGGGTAATATCTTTAAGACATGCCCCCATTGCAGTCTATGGATACTGATAAGGTGTATAATTTTGGAGGTGATGTTATTATGGCATTCCCCTACTACAATCTGTAAACTATGAAAATTTATAAGTGTGGAGGTGATGTTATTATGTCATGCCCCCACTAAAATCTGGAAACTATGAAAATGTATAAGTATAGAAGTCATGTTATTATGACATGCCCCCACTACAATATGGAAACTATGAAAATGTATAATTTTAGAGGTAATGTTCTTATAAAAATACCCCACTACAATGCCCCACCTTTTGAGGTGAGGGAAATAAAAATTGGTAGGTACCTTACCTTTAAATGATAAGGTATTTGTATAATATATGTATTAATCATGTAGCATATATGGATACCATGTTGAAGTAAACATATCAATTAGGCTTCCAGTATGTGATCATAACAATTCCTAAAATGTATGATATAGATCATGACAATGTCTAGAGGGTAACAATATAGGTTCAACAAGCAATCAAGCACACACACAAGAGAACTCAATGGAATGTAAATGAATGGTCTAAGGAGACCTCATACAAAGGGCATGTTTAAATGCCTCATAATCAAAATGAATGACAAATTTGAATGTCCAATCAACATATAATGGCATTCAAATGTAAAATTAATAGGTCCAACAAGCAAGGAACATATTAAAATGTTCCAAAAGTAAGATAATAACAAGCAATGTAATACACTCACAGAAGTGATAAATAGATAAATCATAATCAATAAACATAAGCATATTATACTAGCCATTGCATATATGTGTTAGCAAAAGACATTATGTAGTATAGCATATCAAGTACACTATGAAATATATGAGCATGGATATAGATATGCATTAGTAATATAAGCTTAAACATGATAATGTATAAATGATCATAAAGGATATGTAACATGTATCAATCATGATCAAAGAAGTAGACACCCAAACATACTATATGATGTGAGTATAGGAAAGGTCCAACATCTTAAAATTCATAGATCATGGGGTTGGGTATACCTATATCACACTCAAATATGTGTGAAATATATGTGTATATGGTAATGAAATGATATGTTATCTACTAACATAAAGAAAACAACATAGATTTCAAAGAGCTAGTAAAATATATGAATGTTGAATATATTTGGTGTTTTTGAATTATTTGAATGTTTTTTGTATTTTTATAATATTTAATTTTTTTGTATTTTTATTTTTTTATAGATTCCCTCAACATTTGGTTGAATCATTTGCATTTTTTGGATCATGGTTGGATAGGTTAAAATAATTCATGGCATGTTCTTTTTCATGCTTTATATGTGAAGTAGAAGAACAAATTCCATCATGTGCTATATGGATCAATTTTATATCATGGGAAAAGGATATACCTTGCTTATTTTTGTCAATTTTTGCTTCCATATGGTATAATCAGAGTTTCCAATGTGAATTCATATCGTGATGTGTGTGGCATAACACAAACCCTTGTTTGAATCACTTTAGGACCACAATCAATTGGTATTACTATGTTTCCTAAGGAGTATTTGAAATCCCATTGTTTTATAAGTCCTTTAGATCAAAGCCAAGTTTTTACAAACATCTTAGATTATAATTTATGTTTGTTTTTATACGATCAACATGGTTATGCTAAAAATAAGCACCACCCATGAATAATGTGATTATTAGATCTTATTGGCATGGATTATTTTTAGTTTGTTCAACTTGATACGTTTGTTTTGGATGTGCATCGTATGTCATTTATACTTTTGGATCCTTTTTATAATGATATTGTAGAGAAATGTCAAATATTTTCTAATTATAATGATCATTAGGTTGTGAATCTAAATCCTTTGGAGGATCATCAAAGATAATAATTTTGTCCTCAATAACTTCTTGAATATTATGCTTCAAGATATAACATATGTTCATAAAATGCCCAAGACCTTGGTGATATTCACAACATGTATTAGCATTATATCCTTTGGGTAAAAGGGGACTCGTATAAACCTCTATGGGATGAGGGAGAGATATGAGATGATACTACACAAGATTCTATAGTAAATCAGATGGAGACTCAAGTAATCATGTAAATTATCTCTTAGGTACACTAGATAAGATGCTCCTATTGGGTTTTTTTAACATAGGATGGATTGGTGTTATTTCCTCCATTTTAACCTTTACATCCATATTTGAATGAAAATATAATTGAATATATATGGGACAATAGTGTTCATCAGTATGTTGGGGTGGAAAATATTTATTTTCAAGAGAGATGTTATGCTTTGTCCATTTGATTGATTTTATGATTGAGGCCACATATGTTAGTTTGATATTGTTGGGTAAGGTTGTGGTATATAAAGTTTGAAAAAAAATATGATTGTATCAGGGAGACTTAATTAACAAATCAAAAGGTGAGATTACATCATTGGAATGAGTCCAAATATTAGATATCATTGATAATGATTTCATGCACTCCCTTTGGATTCTTATAGGTTAAATATTTATTTGTAGGATAAAGGTGTGTCTTAATTGATGATATCCTTTGAATGTAGATCTTAATTACCAAAAGTAATAAGATTTGCATTGCAGATTATATCTTGCATGATATCCTTAAAATAATCTAATATTATGTCACTTACTACCTTGATTTTACATAATGTTTCATTGAGTATATCCTTATAGATAGTAGATTGTTTCAGAAGATCTAGTATTGAGATTTTGGTATGTGTATCAACAAGATCAGATCCCATGGATTTTATTACTAGTTTAGGGTGTTATTTTCAGCTAGAGTTTCACCCTAAGCTAAGCAAGGAGATTGTTTAGACCTCCTCACTCAAACCCTAGTAGAACATGGGAACAACCCTAGGTTGTGGGTCACTTATGTTGGGTCTGAACCTTTAGAGTAGGTCAGTTTCCTCTTTGATGCTCACCTAAGACTAAAACTAAGCCTAATGCTTCATGAGAAAAGGGTTAGAAAGAGAGTAAGGGATATTAAGAAATTTAACCAAGTGATACACCAAAATTAAAGGGAAACTCCCACAAGATCAAACCCACACTAGATCAGTAAAGGATAGTGCTAGCTCACACAACCTTAAGATCAAGCTAATTTGCATAAGTATTTCATAGAAGAGGTTTAGAATAGAACACTAATCTAGACCTACAAATAACATTGAAAAACCTCTAAATAAAATCAAAAGGAAGGACCATGGATGAGGAAGATTCTCCTTCACACAATGCCATAATGCACAACTCACTAAACATAGATTCAAGGCAAAGAAAGTCCTATTGCATTAAGAGGTAGTTATTAAAAATACTTGATAGGGTCAAGCTTAATCAAGCTAAGTATACTTTGTAGTATCTCAAGGAATGTCTCATCTTTCAAAAGGATAAAATAAATTCTAAAATTTGAGGTCCCTTTACAAAATGGAAAGAAAGGGTTAATATAGGAGAAGGGGAAGAGGAGAGAGATAAGGGGAGAAGCATGTTGTTCATGACAATTAATGAGCTATCATCTCTATGAGATATTTTGCTAAGCTTTTGGTCCAATCAGAATATGTCATTGTGAGCAAGGTATTTGTGATTTTCTCAGAAGCCTTTGAATCATTCTACTTTTAACAAGCTACACTAGAAGACAAGAGTTTACCAAAAGTGGCAAGTCATGATCCAGCTGAAAGTAAATACTTCAACTACTTGCCAAATCCCCAAGTTTTAATATGTTGATCTTTCACTAGATTTCATCAAGAAGATAAAATCTTTATCTGCTAGGGACATGTTATCCCTATCTTGAGTAGCAATTTGTCAAAGGCCTGACTTGGGATGGTCTTTTCACTTAGTCATATATATGCTCTATGCCTTGACTCTAAGATTGAGATAGATATTGGTGAAAACTTATATAAGGATATTGTTTTTCCTATAGTTTTACATGTATATGACCCTTTATTCATTGCCAAGTCTTAACTGAATCTATATCGATCTCCTTCCCTTTACTTCTTCCACCAACTTAGGTTGAGCTTGAGTTCAGGTTCCTTTATTTGCCTAACGATTTGGGTCCATTCATACTTTATCAACTTTCATCAAAATATCTTGACTCACCTCTTTGTTATTGGCTATAGGTAGTCGACCTGAATCATGACCCTTTTGACTTCATTTTGATCCATTGGATTTTAAGATCTAATTAAATATGGATCATAGATCTTTGGGGCCCATTGCTTTGAGCTCAACCTCTCATTGGTTCCTGGGATTCATTGACTATCTAACCTACTTTGAACTCCTATGTACTTGACACTTGTTATCCATGTGTTCTTTCTTAGGTTCCCACTAGTTATTTGGATCCAAATGGTCACTTTGTGGGTCTTAAAAATGGCATTCATGTGGACATATATCATTTCTTAACCAACTTTGTAATTTTATATCTTAAATCATAGGGATCATGGGGGCACTAAATTTTCAAAGAATAGACCTAACACTAAAAAGAACAAACCCTTTTGATCTATTGGCCAGATGAGTTCTCCACATGCTTCTATAAAATGTTTGAAGTCAATTGGTTCATGTGATCCTACATGATGTCTTGATGATAATTTGGCCTAAATGGATAAGTATAGAAACTTATCAAATTTTATGCTAGGAGCCAACTTTGCCCATGCATATCTTTCACTGAGCTACAGTGCATGAGCTAAAACTTGGTATATATGAACTAGACTCCAAAATAAATAAACCCATGTGACTATTTATCCTTGACTCATTCACACATGTGATATCTAGCACCATGAAAATGTCTACTTGTGTTTTCTACATGCTTCATCAAACCATTTAATAATTTTTTATGTGGGCCAAAAATGGACAACATCTTTTCTGACTCACAGGGAAGCATGCCTGTTATGCTTGAGAACCCAACTCATTTTATATTCTGATCTATTGGGCATGAAATCACTTCTCTACAATTGAGTTGATTATAACGAAGATGCAATGCTACCTCTTTCTAGAACTTCCTCTTGAAATATAAGGACCAAAACTAAACAACAAAGGAAAATGCATGTAGACAAATGTAGGAAAGAAAAACAACTAACCTACTAAACAAATGTGCAAAAAATCAATTAGAAAAAAACCTAAAATATAACATAATATATACAAGATTACAATTTTCAAGTACTTCCCACCTAGGTAAAATGGAAAGGATTTGGCATCAGTTACTTATGATAAAATAGGATGGAAAACACCTTGCCTTTGAGAGCTCATGATGTGTGAGTCGAGACACTTGGCTAATGATTCCTTTGGCATACTCGTAAGTGGGTGAAAATGGGTAAACATGTCTCTAATGTAGACATATTGTCTCGTTTCTTCAAGGCTTACTCTAATTTGGACTTTAGGGGTCCCTGCAAACTCCTTTATTTCTAAATTTAGGTATGTTGGCTAGAAACATGGACCCAAAATATAATCATCATAATCCTAGATCTATGTACTTTGAAATAATAGCTCCAATTCTACTCCATTTATGAACTACTGATCATGAAAATATGGACCAACTTACTTCATCTCCTTTGACAAATCTTTAGGCCTGACCTTTAAGAGAGATGGGTGTGACGTTGTGACTTCTTGAGGCTATTTGAGCTCACTTCCAGCCTCTAAAAGTAGAGAGATGCCCATAGTTGAAGAGAGAAGTTGATAACCATGCTTGAAAAGTTAAAACATGTCATCTCCTAAGAAAACATCTACCTTTGAAGGCTTGTATTTATGAAACTATAGTTTAGTTGGAGTTTTTTTAGAAGCAAGTATAATGTTCTTTTGACCACAATCATGAAGTTGTGAGTCTTATTTTGATATCTCATCTTCGTCAGTCAAGACTGCTTCACCTTCATATGATAGAGAGGTCACATGATTTCCAACCAAGCTCATTTCTTCCATGAAATCAAGGTATAACTACTGGCATGAATCCTCTTGATTCTCTCTCATTTTATTTCCTTAAAAAAGGCTCTTTCTAAAGGGAGGGTGGGATGGAAGGTTGAGGCTGACTGAACTATTTATCCTTCCCTTCCTACTTTACTAATCTATCTATCCACCATTGGATCAAGGTCTTTATCTCATATAAATCATCATTGATAGCACCGTACTAAACTTATTCTCTAATAGCCATCTACTTACTTTTCAACATTTAAACTGACTTCCTCATCCTCTTTATGAGATGAAAAGGGATCACATTAAGCTCTCTATCCCATTTTATCATCACCTCTTCTGATCTTAGCATATTTGGCTTAAGTACCAGCAAGGATGTGATAGTAAAAGGTTGGCTAGAGGGGTAAGTAAGTTGGTATGAAGGATAGGTATGCTCATTATAGGGTTGATAGGGATTATTAGATGGCTGGTAGGTTTCATTTGGTTGGTGATAAGGCTTACTAACTAGATGAGGGTAAAACTTTGCCCTAAATCAAACCATAGAGACTCATAAAAGGAGACTAGATGTAGATAAAATTTGATTAAATTCTTACCTAGAGTATTTTAACCAATTAAAATCTTGAATTCACCATTTATGTTTGCAAATGTGCCTCCAAAGGTTGATTGGATGAATAAAACACCAAAACTCATCACCTGTTTTGGACCTTAGTCCTATCGAGTGTGCTAGAAACTATTATCAACCAAAATTGTACCTTAATCTAAGTAAGGAGATTTTTCATGCCTCCTCACTCAAACCCTGGTCGAACATGGGAACAACCCTAGGATATGGGTCACTTATGTTTGGGTTAAACCTTTAGAGTAGTCCTGCTTCCTCTTTGATGCTCACCTAAGACTAAAACCAAGCCTAATGCTTGACAAGAAAAGGGTTAGAAAGAGAGTAAGGGATCCTAAGAAATTTAACCAGGTGATGCACTAGAATTAAAGGGAAGATCCCACAATATTAAACCCAGACTATATCAATAAAGGATAGTGCTAGCTCACACAACCTTAAGATCAAGTTAATTTGCATAAGTATTTCATAGAAGAGGTTCATAATAGGACACTAATCTAGACCTACAAACAACATTGAAACCCCTCTAAACAAAGTTAGAAAGAAGGACCATGGATGAGGAAGATTCTCCTTCACACAATACCACATTGCACAACTCGCCAAACATAGTTTCAAGGTAAAAGATAGGCAAAGAAAGTCCTATTGCATTAAGAAGTAGTTCTTACAAATACTTGACAGGATTGAGCCTAATCAAGCTGAGTATACTTTAAATTATCTCAAAGAATGTCCTATCTCTCAAAAATATAAAAGAAAGTCTAAAATATGAGGTCCCTTTACAAAATGGAAAGAAAGGGTTAATATAGGAAAAGGGGAAGAGGAGAGAGAGAAGGGGAAAAGCATGTTGTTTATGATAATTAATGAGATATCAGCTCTAAGAGATGTTTTGTTAGGATTTTAGTCCAATAAAAATAGGCCATTATGAGAAATATATTTGTGGTTTTCTCAAAATCCTCCAAATCATTCTATTTTAAACAAGTTTCACTAGAAGATAAGAGTTTGCCAAAAGTGGCAAGTCATGATCTGATTGGAAGTAAATGCTCCAACTGCTTTCCAAATCCCCAAGTTTTGATCTATTGATCTTCCATTATATTCATCAAGAGGATAAAATATTTATCTATCAGGGACATGTTATGCCTATCTTGAGTGGTAGTTATTAAGGGCTCGACTTGGGATGGTCTTTTCACTTAGTCACATATCTGCTCTATACCTTGGCTCTTAGATCGAGATAACTATAAGTGAAAACCAATCTAAATATATTGGTTTTCCTATATTTATATATATATGGTCCTTTATTCAATGTCAGGTCTTAACTGAATCCCCATCGAGCTCCTTCCCTTTACTTCTACCAACTTAGGTTAGGCTTGAGTTTGGGTTCCTTTATTTTCCTGTCGAGTCAGGTTTGTTTGTGCTTTATTAACTTTCATCAAAATATCTTGACTCACCTCTTTGTTATTGGTTTTAGGTATTTAGCTTAGAGTGTTGACCCTTTTGACTTAATTTCACTCTATCATATTTTGAGATTTGATTAAATGTAAACTGTAGATCTTTGGGACCCACCACTTCAATCTCAATCTCTCATTGGTTCTGGGGATTCACTAACTAGCTGACCTACTTATAACTCCAATGCACTTGATACTTGTCATCTATACATTCTTTCTCAGGTTTATACCAGGAATTTGGATCCAAATAATCACTTTATGGGTCTTAAAAATGATGTTCACATGGACGTCTATCATTTCTTAACCAACTTTGCAATTTTATATCTTGAAGCACAAGGATCATGGGGGAACTAAATTTGCACATAATGGACCTAACACTAAAAGGAAAAAACCCTTTTGATCTACTAGCTAGATGAGCTTTCCACATACTTCTATAAAAAAATTAAATTTGACTAGTTCATGTGATCTTACATGACGTCTTGATGATGGTCTAACCTAAAATGGCTAATTAAGTATGGAAACTTAGAAAATTCTATGCTAGGATCCAGCTTTGCCCATGCATATCTTTATTTGATCTATAGTGTGAGAGATAAAATTTGGTATATATGAACTAGACTCTAAAATGAACAAACCCATGTGATTATTTCTCCTTGAATCATTCACACGTGTGAGATCTAGCACCATGAAGATGTCTACTTGTGTTTTCTGTGTGCTTCATCAAACCATGCAAGAATTTTTTATGTGGTCCAAAAAAGGCCAATAGGTGTAGGAGTAACTTTTTTCATAGGTTCCATATCATTATTATAATAATTATAAAAAGAGGTTTTATTTTAATCTTGTTTTAAAACACCCTCTTTACATGGACCAATTTCATTATTATGTTTGATTATTTGATTGACCTCATAGTGTATGGGGGATAACAAACAAGTAATACCATAATTTATCATGACATGAAATAAATAATAGATGTATCCATATTAAACATTATTTTATGAAAAGGAATTCTAATTTCTAAATATTTATAACTTTGGAATTAGAAATCAAAATTCAAAAAATTAGTAAATCAAGAAACCCTAGCTAAAACTAGGGTCTAGAGACCAAAGGTTGGGTTCACCAAATGTTTAACCCTAAATTTAGATATGTGGGGGATTTAAGGTTAATAAATATAGAATTAATTCTAATACAAGAGTGATAAACTAATCTATATTAGGCCAATTAATAAAAAACTCAGACAAATAATATTCTTAATTTATACAACTGAGATTGCCAAAAATAGTAAATTATAACTATTGAAAGATATTGCAATAAATAAGAAAAAATGGTATTTATCTAGTTTACTTTCTATAAATATAACTTGACTATAAATAGGTGTAAAGTATTCAAGATCAGTGTTCTATATTAGTCATCAAATTATAGAAATTATAATTTTGTGGCTATGGACACTCCCATCAGATATAGCCACTATCATTTATGTTAGTGTTTGATTGTGATGCAGGTGTCTAATATAGAATAATGATTGGATTGAGATGCGACCAACTTCATAGTTATGAGTTTTTTATCACCTTTTTTATAGATGTATTCTCTAGGATAAAGGTTGTTTCTCTTCAGTGATTGATCAAACCCTATCTCTTTAGCCTTCTTCACCCTTGAAATGATTTTTATAAAAAAAATGGGTTAGTGGCTCATTATATCAATCTAACTAAAATACCTATATGTCAATGGGATTTTCCTACATAGATAATACTCCAAGGAGGGCCTCAAAATTATGTAGTTCTCCCCTATGTGTGGGAAAGTGTGTGCACAAGATGGAAATATACTACATGAAGATGCATGAAGTAATCTATCTTGTAATTTAATAAATATCATTCATGGGTTGCTCTCTGAATGATTCAGACATGTAATATGATTTTTCCTATGATTTATATGAAAATATGGATGAATAGGGAAGAGTAGAGTGATTATACAGTTGATTAATCTAGCTTTGGTAAGTGTTTGCTTGGTATTTTTTAGATGAATAATGAGAAGGCTTAGGCTTTTATTTATATCACACCTTTTTAAAATATATCACAGTAGGGTTCAATAAGATAATTATGCTGACCCATGGGTTTTGATCATTTTTTAATTTGGATGACTTCTAGCAACTAGACACTAAATAAGGATATAGACATTACAATTGGCAGTATTGTCCCTCTGTGGTTGGTAGTATCTATAAGATATAAAATAGGTATGGATTTGAAACTGACAATGAATTATGTTTATTAGTTGTTAATCTTTATGTGTAGTACAAGAGACTTGGATCATTAGAATAATATGGATTGGACCAAGAAATAAGCATTTAAGCACAATGAGATTATGAAAGTGACCTTTTCAATAGCAAAGAAATCTAGAATAAAAAGGGTAGAGCCCTAATTGATATTTTTCAAATGTTCAAGACCAAGTTTCTATAAATATTTAGATTTAGTATCTACAAATGTTCAAAATAAGGGTTATAACTTGCACCATGTACATGTTTTAACTCATAGTGATGCAAATACTAGTGTGGATATTGAGCAAAGGAATCTAGTTGATACTAATATATTGCCTCAAACATATTTTTTGAAGGGGTATGAGCCATATAAAAAAATGAAGTTGCATCAAGAATCCACACAATTATTTCAGGAGTCTCAAGCCTAAATAATGATTGAGTACATGAAATAAGCACTGGATATTATTTTTGTACATGTTGTTACTTATGCCATATTTAAAATGTTGTATAAATAATAATTTATGTATAATTTGAAACTTTGGCTAGACACCATGGTCCAAACACCACCCTCAACTAATATTTCCTACCCTTGAAAAATATTACAAATTAAAACCTTCATGTATGATGCAAAACTTTTGTTATGTGTATCCATAAATGAGTATGATGTGTGGGATGTAGTAATTGAAATTGGATCTAAAGTTAATGTGATAACTAAGGATTTATTGATGGCATGGGGAGATTTCCCATGAATCCTTCCCCATGTGTGTTTTTTATGGATAGTAAGACCAAGGAACATTCCCTATGAATATCGTATAATGTGGAAATTGATATTATGGGTGTTAAGTTTTATGGTAGATCTAAATTTTTGGAGATATCAGAGGTAGATAATTATCTTTCCCTATTTGAAATACCTTTTATATTTTATATAGGGGTAGAGTGAGGTTTAAATAGTGTACTATGAGTTTTGAGACTTAACCCAAGCATATTATCATCTGAATGGACTCTACTAAGGGCCCCACATATGTTGAGTTTATGGGCCTATTGGTAGAGGATATTGATGACATATATGGGATTACCACACAACAAATTAATGACATGGATCCCACACATGATGGTGATCTTAACTAGGGAAATATCATCAATTCAAGCTTAGACATGTACTAATAAATATGGGTTATGTGTGGCCATGAACTATCAAAACACTAATTTACAACCCTAAAACATAATATACTTGATAATACCACTATATCAGGAAACCCTTGTATCTTGAAGCACAAACAAGCCACATTTCCCTAGTTTACAGAAGACTATGCCACAAAGGTAATAAGTAGGTAGTGCCCACAAGTATATACCCATATGATATTTTTAATGCTAATCAATGGTAAGATAAAAAAAATTTAGTGGGTTCCAAAATAACAAAGTATGAAATAAGGTGTGATGTATCAATAAATAATTCTTGACTAAACTACCTCATTATGAAGGCCTAATTTGTGCCCCTATATTTTTTTAATAATAGGAATTGTGTTTTCTGCATGAGAACAAGAGAATGATATTATTTACATGTTTCTTATAAGTTGAATTATCTATATGATGGGATACCATGAAGATACCATACAATAATGGGACTCGGTTAAGTAGACAATTATGGCTTGATTTCAATGTAAAAATATTAGTTAGAAACTCATGTTACCAATCAAGAGTGATACCATTATGACAATGTGTGCTACTTCTCACTCCTTCTGAAATAATGGAATCTCTCCTAAGTGTGGGTGACTTTTAAAGGGAGAGAATATCTAGATAAAGGATTGGTTCCCTTGATTCACTTATTAAATCTGATCCTAATCCTACTAACTACTGATTTCTAACCAAGGGAAAGGGTGAAAGGATACTACTTGTACTAGAATCAAAATGAAAAATTAGACTAAAGGTGATGCACCAATGTATATGACCATTTTTCATTATAATTGAAACTCAAAGGAAGGGAAGAAGTTTGCACATATTCTCTTCACTTTAGGTATATGACTTCTACAATAGTGTTTCATACAAAGGACTTGACAAAGTCACTCTTTGCATGAAAGGAATGAAAAGGTATGGAATTCACATCCAAACTTAGACTAATATTGAATCTAGACACTTAGTATTACTTGTATAAACTCATAATATATTGTAAGAAGGTACAAAAACTAGACAATAACATAGGAAAACTATTGATTCATAATGTTATATCAATGGAAATCACCATGCACTTCACACAAAACCTTAAAATGGAAGAAAAGAGCTTCTTATTTATTCAAGAGATGAGTTAAAAAAATTAGTAGCCTTTCAACATAGCCAAATTAAAAGAGTGATAAGGTAATTCTGGAAAAAAGAGTACAAATAAAAAATAATATGATAGGGGAGACAAAGCAGCCCCAAAATAGGGATGACTAACTTTGTCTTCAAACCCCTCAAATTAATACGTATTTTTTCCTAAAATCTCTCTTTTCATTCTTTCCCAAAAGTTTCATAGAGGTAGATTACCATTTTTTGGATAAACTTTAAAATTTCTTCATCATTGATTGGTAATATTGACCAATTTGAAGATACCTAAATCCTTGTTTGCACACCCTATATACTAGCTCATATGTCATTTTTGAAGAATAAGTCACCTCATTGAAAATAGGTCTTCATCATTTATTACACCCTCCATTAAAATATTCTCATAATCCATTTATGAGGTCTCTTCACCTTACTTTGGTTGTTGGAAGGCTCGTTGAAGCATCTTTGACCCTTTCAACTTGTTAGGCATAGGAGGCAAATAAGGTCTTGTTAGGAGTGTTAGAGACTCTTTCAACCATTTAAATGTTATTTGAAACTAAAAATTACTTATTTTTGACCTACAAGTGGTGTGGAAGAGACAAACAACCTTTTATAACCTCTTAAATAACTTGTATACATTGACTTAGTTGATTATTCACTTGAACTCCTCCTTACGCAATGCAGTGTAGGAAAGAAAAAACTTGTCTTTGATTTAAATTAGGAAAATATCTTCATGGATATATTCTCAAAATAATTTTTGACCTTAAAAAATTAACTTGGATCTATAAAACCCTCTAAAATATGCAATTTTTTTCCATTTGCTTGCTTTTTTACCTATTCCTTACAACCCTAAAAATAGGTAAACCTCCTTGTGCAGAAGAGTGTACAAATTATACTATAAAACTAAACACATTTTTTAGTACCTAGTATCCTCTTACATCTCCATTCCATGTTTTATGATCCAACTCTGAGTGTAAGTGTCTCCTTTTCTGTCATTTGTCTTTCTATTAGGCTTAATTATGCCTCTTATGGTCTTAGCAATGATTCATAAAGGACATGGGTCAATTCCAAAAACCAATGCTAGGATGTGGAATATAGGGGACCTACATAACACCTATAATGTCCATTTATCACCATGAATCATCTCCTTAGAGTTATGAGCAAAAAATAGTGACCTCTTCAAGTTCCTTCTCAAGCAAAATAAGGTTTTAAGTGTCCAGCTTCCTAAGTGATAGTTCATATTGTATAGATATTTAATCCATTAAATAATGACATGAAATTTAATTATGAAACCCTATATATTACCTCAAATATACATATACCACCATTCATTTTGTCCAATGAGTTCTAAGCTCTACAAGTCAACTTCTTAGGTAGATGTGACTATGTATGAAGGCCGAGAAAGGTCTTTTGGGTCTTAAGACCAGAAAATACATTCCAATGGAAAATAAGACCTTCAAAATGTTTTCAATGATTCACCATGGTAATACATAACACTGACCTTTTAAATATCCTAAAACCTTGACTTCTCACCATTTGAGGGTTTTTATGCAAACTAAGTTTGTTGACCTTAGAGGTCTATTCTTTGAGCCTTGTTCCATATCACTAATTAAAAACTTGATGTAAATATTTTTTAAGGTAATATACACCTTTATTAACCATCACACATCCAATCTCAATAAGATAAAAAAAAATCTTCACTTTGCCCTATTGGTGTATTTTTTTATCCATTATATGGTTTTCCTACACATATATTAAGCTTGCTTGATTGGAATCATTAGGTCACTTAGGTGTAATAATAAGGTCATAATTACACATGTTCATGCTTATTTTTAGTCAAAATGGTTTCACTATTCATTTTTCAATCAATATTGACATATGGGGCTTGACATGTTGCACATGGGGTTACTATTCACTTAGCTACTGAGTTGTGTTCTCATTTCCAAATAGATGTGGCTCAATACCTCTTCTCTACCTATATAAGGACCTATCCTCAAAGGCATTCATAATCCAATTATGCATTGTGGATTCTAAGTGAATCGTGTGGATTATTTTAGTATAGAAGCTTGTCTAGTGTAGAGTTCAATAGGTTGTTTATCTTGTAGGCCATTTATTATTGTGCCAGGGAGCACATTAAACTTTTGAGTTTGGGTGCATGCCAAAAATAAATTTGTAAGATTTATAGAGAAACCTTCTTCACTAATAAATGTTCTTGTTGTCTCTATTATGATATCATTCATTTCAACAAATTTATGTGTTTGATCTTCCAGTATTAGGTCTTAGACGTCTCATTAGCAGATGATTATAACATGCCCTAGAGTGGCCCTGTAGGCCTTTAATGGACTATATTTCTTGATTGAGTTATATTAGTCCTGTAACTTTTCATTGATTCTAACTTTATAGTGTTTCCAATAGACATAGATACTTTAAATACATTCTTTATCTTTCCCTTCCAACTCTCCAACAATTACTACACCGTCACAAGTATGACTTCTATCCACATTCTCATTCCAATAAAAGATTGCTTATAGGTTAATTATACTGGTTGTAGGTGATGTGGTTGTTTCCTTGGCCTATATGGAGAAATTAAATGCAAGAAGAGCTTGAATAGTTCTATGACACTTGTTCAAAACACATTAACAACTTATGAAGTTATCTAAACCCCTCACTTCTTCCTCTCACACAAGCTTTCCACATGTATTTTAGTAAATAGGCTTGACTGTAACCTTACCAGACCTGTGAAATGATTCTTTGTGACCTTATGTTTAACTTTAAAATCTCCTATGCATTTTCCTGTTCATCAAAAGCTTTAATTAGATTTTTCTTACTGTGAATGATTCTTTTTGACCTTATGTTTAACTTTAAAATATCCTATGCATTTTCCTATTCATCAAAATCTTTAATTTCACCTTTGTGCTTCACATCCAACTTCTTGACCTTAGAGACAATTAGGCTTAGTTAAGTTGACCTATAGGTGGTGATTTTGGATTTATTAGACTTTAATGAATAAGGTGAATATAATTAAGGCCTTTAATAGGTTTATACATACCTATTTAACCTCCTAATACCTTATGAAAATGTTACATTTCAACTTCTTCTTGATTACTTATGTCCTCACGTGATCACATATAAGCCAACCTAATTGACTGTGACTGTAGACTTCAAAAGTCAATTTTCCATTATCTGAGTACTAACCTCCTTTTTTGGTCCTCAATGGAGAGGGTTCTAGTCATTATCTATACCCTACTCATCCATCACATACATCTTCTTTCATTTGGAGACAAGTTCATATTGCATAACAAGCTTGACTAACTAAGCTAAAATATCATGGTTGTAGGTACACATTTGGTGCTTAACTATAGATATATAAAGCCACTCCACTTACCTTATTGCTCCCAAGATGAAAAAATATCATGTATATCATTTATAACTCTTAATTAAAACCATTTACCTCAATGACTCTAATATGATGCTTTCTTGAAATAGCCCTATTAAGTGACTATTGTAGGTGCACATTCTGCCTTTTTGGCCTTTGTATAGAAAGAGGAAAAATATGTGACAAGGTTGGTGATATGACAAACAGGATTCCAAAACCTTTACTAACTCTCCCTCACCTTTTATAAACTTATAAAATCATTAACTTGACACTCAAATGGATTGATCCATATGGAAACTAAAACATGATTTTACCTTAAAAACCTTAATCTCTTCTAAAATGTGATTTAAGGTCTTATTTCATGATTTGCTTGTGCCTTGGTGGCATATATATCATTATCCTCACTTAAATGGGCTTATATCATCCTAAATATTCATTTTACACTTTAATAATGCATCTTTAGGTTCACACAGTCCTTTTTATGATCTCTCTTAGTTGGTAATACACAGACTTGATTGTGTCTATTAGGCATATAAGACCTAATTGTATTCTATTAGGCATATAAGGCCTAATTAGATCCTAAAAATTTATTTAATGGTACTATTAACCTTTAATACTTTATGATCACTGAGAAACAACTTCATTCCCTCAAAAAAAACTTATTTATCTTTATGACTCCTCTTAGTTCCTGTCACTTGCCATAATGTTCTTCTAAACTACTCATTAGACGTGTAACTATTCTTTTGAGCTTTAAGAGAGCATGGTATTAGGATGTCATATGGATTGTATTCCTAAGGCAAATCAATAATTTCTCACCTATTATAATCTCACCTTTTATAAATCCTCCAATATCATGTTGACCTCACTAAGGTACTCTCATACATTAGAAGCTCATTGGACATGCAACTATACCTTGTGAAAGACACCATCTCACTCAAGATACTTTAAGGAATACCCTCTTCAATATGAAGGAAAATCAACCATTTTTTTCAATTTAAGAGGTGTATTATAAATTAAACATGAACTTAATAAATCCTAAATATGAAGACACTCAATTGATATATCAAACATGCTTGAAAACTGTTGACTTTAACAATCAACATAGGCAACCAATTTCCTATCAAAAGACTCTTTATCAAGAAAAAGTACCTAATGATTCCAAAATTAAAAATGTCCTATCTGAACATATAATCATACCAATATAACCATTTTTCTACATTTATTTCTAAAGTGAAAAATAGAGATAAACCTAGACCCTATTTGGATGACTAGGACATAGTGACCCCCTTACACTCTTAACGATTATTCATGAATATGGGGGTATTAATATGATAACCAACACCAATATTGAAGTAATTATGGTCCTTATAATTTTTCAAGATATTTTGACCTAACCATCTCTCTTTCTCCTGACCATATTGAGTAAAAACCAATAGCCCTTTTAGAGCTGTCAAAGAAGTTGATAGGAGATATAAATAAATTTTATACATTTTGGCACCTAAATATCCTTAAAAACCATGGATTTGACTTTGAAATGAAAAAATAAGATATTTAATATTCTTGGAGGTCAATTGGACCTTGAAGACCTATATGGACAACCTCAAAATAGGCCTTTTTGGCACTAAAACTACCATAACCACTTGATAAACCTGATGAAACTATTGTAAAAAGTATTCATTGGACCTTTTCATGTTTGAACAGGTACACTATGACCTTATTATATTATAATACTACCATTATCATGCAAAACCTACTCTAGAAGCTACAAAGTGATCCAAAATGTAACCAACTAGGTTATAAATTTATTCAAGCATATCACCAACTAGTTTGATCAATTGTAAAGCATGACATGACCTTAACATAATATATGAGACTTATCAATATGCTCTAGACTCCTTTCATCACTTAAAACAACTTAAAGTAGGTCAAGAGGTGATTAAACAAGCACAAAGCTATGATGAACACAACCTTAAACTCATAAAATTTACCTTAAACTTTGCTAATCAAGGTTTTAGATGACCATTTCAAAAACATTTTAAAAAAAACTTGACAACAAATTTTCAAGTTATAGGGTGACATTTTGACCTGTGAGGTCAAATAGTCAACATTTTGGTGACTCAGTTGGGAAGCATGCTTACTATGATTATGAACCAGATAATTGACATCTCTTTTGGACTCATGAGATCACTCTTACATTCTGAAATAAACACTAATAGATCTGACTAATGACTACAATACTCTTGACTTGAAACAAGACAATTATTTCTCCTCCAAAAATAAGGAAAGAAGACAAAAAAAATAAGGAAAACTAACTAACAAGACACATGTGCAAGCTAAGCACTTATTTGAAACAAGACATAATAAACTAATGTGTTAGGATAACACTTGGAGAAAAACAAACTAACTATGTAAAAAAAAACTTATCTCTCAATAGTAATGTTTCAGATATATCCCATTGACTAGGATTCGAAGCTCCTCACCATCCATCTTAGCAAGTTGAAAATCATTATGGTATTTTTAGCTATATATTATGTAAGCACCACTCCAAAGGGATTCAAACTTGGTGTGCCTGCATGTTTTAGTTTTGTCCTCATCCCACTTGAGAACCATGCCTTCTTCTTTGAAACTTCTTGGAGATGCTCCTTTGTCAAAGGTTCTCTTAAATTGTGCTTGATGAATTTACATGGCTAACATGGATTAATTTTTAATTTCTTCTAACTTCATAAGCTCAGCATACCTTACCTCCATTGGTTCATTCTCCAACAAATCTAGTTGATGCATTACTTCTAAAGCAAGAAACTCAAGTGAAATGGGTAGCCTTGCTTCTTTTCCATAAACCAACTTATATGGGGAATTGACTATAGACCTTTGGTAGGTGATTGTATTAGTCCATAGAGATAACTTAAGCTTCAAATTACATGTTCTCTAATTATCTTCAATGGTCCTTATGATATTTATAAGGTCTTTTTTGGTGGACTCAGCAAGGCCATTATCTTGTGGGTAGTATTTTGATGAAGTGCAGAGGTATATACCATGTTGAAAAACCCATTAGTTGATCCTAACTCTCAAAAAATCCATGATATTATTTGAAATGATGGTGAAGGGAATTCCAAATCTTATAATCAATCCTTCATAAAAATCTAACACACTAGATTCATTTGCCTCCTTCAAAGCTACTGCCTCTATCCATCTAGTGAAGTAATCTATGACAATAAGGATCCATTTATGACCCAAGCTTTAAGATGGATTAATGATGCCAATGAATTATAAACCACATAAGATAAAAGGATGATCCACTAAAATTGGTTAGAGAGGTAAGGCAACAAGTCTTTCTTTTTTTGTAAACATGGCACATTGCTTGCATTTCCTCACCCAAACATGGCAATCTCTAAATATATATGGCCAATATTACCCACCTATCATGATCTTAAGGGTTGTAGTTATTAATGATAAATGGCCTCCACCATGTCCATCATGGAATTCTTCAATAAATCTTTCTATTTGGCTTGGCTCTATTCACCTTAACAACATACCATAGATGTCCTTCTTGAAAAGCATGCCATCAATAAGGAGAAAAAGAATGGACTAGAATCTAAAATACCTCCACCTTGATGCACTTTAGTTAGGAGGATAGAAACCATCTTGTATGTACCTTACCAATTCTTGAAATCATATTGAATATGATGTATGATAAGCTATAACTTATTCATCATTTGGCACCAAAACTACCTACTTAGTTTCTTGAAAGTCTTAGGCTAGGTTTTCACATAATCATTTACCTATAAATAGTTTAGTGACCTTTATTTCAACATCATACTCCATCACTCTTGTTATCCAACCTGCCCTCTTCTCACTTATGTCTTTATTCAACAAGAACTCCTTGATACTTGGATGAGTAACCATTAGATATAGCTTGTTGTTAGATAACAAGTGTCTAAACTTTTTAAGAGATCTGATTATTGAAAGGACATGCTTCTCTATATAGGTGTACCTTGTCTTATATTCCTCCAAACCTTGATTGAAGAAAGTTATTGGTTGCTCTAAAGCTTATTTATTATGTTTCATGAGTGTACCTAAAATTGTGTCCACATTAGCATATGTATACAATATGAAATCTCTTGAAAAATTAGGATTAATGAAGGTATGAGCACTAGCTATTGCTTTTTATATCTCTTCAAAACTCTTCATGCACTCCTTAGTCCAACTGAAGCTCCTATTCTTCTTAAGAATGGTTATAAGTGGCTTTGCCAAAGTTGTAAAATTAGAAATGTATCTCTTTATAAAATTTAATTTTCCTTTTAAACTTTGCAATGCCTTCTTATGTTTGGGCAAAGATAAACCAAGTATGGATTCTATCCTCTTAGGAAAAATTCTTAAACTATGCTTGGAAACCACATATCCAAGAAGCTTACCTTCATATACTGAGAAGACACATTTAGTGTGGTTAAGAGACACCCCAAATTGTCTACATCTCTCAAACAGTTCCTTGAGATGAACTATGTATTCCCTTGCACTTTTTTAAAATATAATAATGTCATCTAATTATACAAGAATAAACATGTTGATTAGACCGTAGAATGTCATATCTATGGCTCTCTAAAAGGTTACTCCAGCATTAGACAAACTGAATGGCATTTTCCAGTTGGCAAAATTCCTCCACTTGGTGTTGAATGTTGGCTTAAATTGATCTTACTCCCTAACAAGAATTTGGTTATATCCACTATAACCATCAAATAATGAGAACCTTTACGAACTAGTTATAAGCTACAATATTTGTTCCATGGATGGAATTGGGTAATGATGTTTGAGAGAAACCTTGTTTAAATCAAAGTATAATTTCACCATTTTTCTTCCTTACTGGAACAAGGTTTGCCACCCAAGTATAATGTTTGATTGGGAAAATGATGGTTAATTCAATAAGCTTATGAAGTTCAGTTCTTATCAAAGGCTCAATTTTTGGATTGATTGTTCTTTGCCTTTGTCTAGTATATTTTGTATCAACCTCTAGCTCAATGGTGTGTTGAGATAAACTTGGATCAAATCCATTCAAGTCACGATATTTTAATGAAAAGACATCAACAAACTCCCTACATAAATCAATAAATAATTCCTTTTGAGATGGAGTACATACTTTAACTAGTTTGAGAATCTTTCCAAATGCTATCTCAATATTATCATAGTGTTCTTCCTTGGTTGATAATAAAGAATTATCTCTCCTCACCTCATCATCTCCACTGAAGATGTTTTCAAGAGTGACCAAACCTTTGGGTAGCTTATTGGACTTAAGTTGAACTTTTTGATCTCCATACTATTGTAAGAGCTTTGACTAATTTTTGGAAGAGAAGTCAGCCTCCTCTTACAAAAAGTGAACAATTAGATTTTCATCTTCAAAAACTTTCCATTTCTCATGATTTTTAGGAATAGAATGCCTTTCCACAATATTGATATGTGACTAATTTTTATCATTCTTCACATTAGCTATAATATTGAACTAAGCTCCTATGGTAGCCAATCTATTTGCATGTTGTTACTTTCTCTTGACACTAATTTAATATCAAAAGCCTCAAAATATTCAAAGAGGTCCTAAAATCCATGTTTTTAAGAACTTAGTGAGGCATTATTGCATACATTCATCCCTCTCACTTGGTGAACTACAAGTTCACTATCACCAAAAGCTTGTAAAACATTTATTCCCATATTTCTATCCCATTGTAAACCATGAACTAGAGCCTCATATTCTACTAAATTATTAGAAAAACAAAACTAAAATTTAATATCGAAAAATACCTTTGTTTGGTAGGTTATATAAGAATCATTCCATCTCTAGTACCATGCTTGTTCCTTGACCCATCAAAGTAAAGCTGCCAAAGGCCATCTTTTGACTCATCTTATTTCAATGTGGTTAGAATGTGTGCATCATTTTCATGAAGAAAATAGACACAAAATCCCTCCTCTTAAATAACTTTATATGGATCATTTTCATGAAAATTTGAATCCCATTCATTAATAAATAGATCAGGAACTCCTTTAAGAGGTGAGTTGGCTTCTACTTCACTAGTTTGTTCCACCTCATCTAAAATGACATAGTTTATGTTCAAAACACTTGGAATGTAAGGCACCAAATGAAAGGGATAAATAGGCTTATATTTAATAGTGACATTGGTACCATATCTTATTCTAAACATCAAATAATTCCAATCAGATGATAATTAACTATTAATCTTTAATTTGAAATCTCTAGACAAGCACATGAAAAAATATGGAGGTAAGTCCACCACCACTACATCCTATCAAATAATTACATTTTGTAAAGAATTAAATTTTATCATTACAATAATATTTTTTGGTGATCTATCTAATTTAAATACTCCTTTGGTGTTTTATTCATATACCAAACCAACCCTGTCTGTAATCTGCTTAGGCATAATAGTACTACTAACTTCGTTGTATACCATACAATTGTGGACTAAGGTATTAAAAAAAATAAAGAGAGATATAAGGGAGGTGTTTTAATATATTTTACCTAATATTTACCCACTTTTACCTCATTATGTACTTTTTTCACTTTTTGTCTCATTGAATGATCTGAATTTGCCAAAACTACACTCTCTTTCTCAGATAGTTTTGGAGATAACTTGAGGGCTAAAATCTCCTAAATAGTCATGTATTTTTTCCCTAGGATTTTTAAGTAATCCTACATGCTCATTATGATATTATACATCTTTATATGATCAATAATACTAAAATGAGTTGTACTCACCTTTGGTTGTACTCTTGGCACAACTAGTTAATTTTGCACTTATGGTACTTGATGAGATTTACCAACTTCTATGTTCTATTTTTTCAAATATGTTGGGAAAAAAAAATGATTATTAAAACCTTTAGGGATAATATGATTAATTATTAATACATGACCCACCTTATTAGTCTCTTCAATTACACTTTTTTATGCTCTAGTTATAGTTTCAACCACATTGTTTGAAGAACCAAAGTCACCAGCCTGATTCAAGACTACATGGTCATCAATTTTCCAATTCACAAAGGTTGAATCTAGATACCCTTGTTTAAGATTAACCTTATTTTATTATGCCATACCCTCACTATGTTAACTTTCCTGAAGAGAAGCCTCTTATTGGGTCATCTGAGGCATTACCATATATTAACTGACTAAGGCCTAATTTTGTATATCATTTAGATTAGATGGTTACAAACCTAGATATGGCATCATATTATTATTTTTTGTCATAGGTAAAATTAATTTTGATAAATATGGAAAATTAGGATCAAATAATGCATAATTTTTGGCCTGTGTGATAGCTCCTTGAACTTGATATGAGGGTCTTTCTTATCTGAAGCCTTAATAGGGAGGTATATTATATTTGAAAGGTTGATATGTAGGTTTATTAAGAGATTGGTGATGCCTGTTATAGCCTAAAACTCCACCCTAGAGAATTCAAATAGACCTTCTCAATTTTAGGATAACATAGAACTATCTCTCCTCAAAGGCAAGCTACTATTAGAGATAGATCTCTAGGTTTGAAAGGGCTAGCTCCCTTGATTTAATCTTCTAAGCTCACAATACATTAAGATAATCATTATTAGGGGTGAAAATGGAATAAGGAAACATAAAATAAACTTGTTATAATGAGGTGATACACCAAGATAACTCCACACAACACACTTGCATCTGCACTTAAGAAAGAAGACTAAGAAAACTAACTTCAACTATATGTCCTTCTAGCATAAGTATTTCTCATAGAGGTAGATTATTGTGCCTATCTAGAGGTGGGTGAAGATAAGGTCTGATACAAGACTATAATATTCCCTCTAACACTTCAAGACACACTTAACAACAATACACTTTATGAAACTTGTTAGAAGATATATCACTCACACAAACATGCAAGAGCAAAAATAAAAGCAAGGAGAGCATATTCGTCACTTGTCAACCACACAAACCACTTAAAACACTTAAGAAAGAAATTATGAGGAATGAATCAAATTTAAAAACAATTATTCAAAGTAAAATGAGGTGTTAAAACTAGTAGGGCTTCACCATACCAATTGTGGATCCATTACAAAGCCAAAAGGGTTTGAATATATAGAACATATAATAGGAGAGAGAAAAAGTGAATCTCAAAGGTCACAAGGCCAAGTGTCAAACTATGATAAATAGTTAAAATTCCATGGAATGAAGTGGAAAATAATTTAGGAATCTATCATGAACATGTGTCAATCTAAAGTAGATCACCTTCCTCAAGATGGCATGAAACTCTTCATTGTCTTGCTTTGAAACTACCTTCATGATGGTGAGGGGTTCACTTGATTGTCTAAAACTTTGATAAGAAGCCTTAACGCATATTATATGACATGAGAAGGGTAAATTAGGTTATTATAGGTCATCTACACCTCCCTAATTGACAAATTCATCCTTGTCACTTGTCATTCACTACCTATTATCATTCATCACTAGTCTCCTAGGTTTGTCCTCACACTTGTCACCTAAGTGACTTGAATTTTCTCATGGATATGCATTAAATATGATGTAGGAATTTTTTTTGGAACCTCTTTTCCTTCCACCTCATCAGGTAAACCCCAAAATTTTCAAAGTCACCATTCTCACTATCTTACTAGACAGTCACATTATCTTCTCACTATATTATTTAAGACTTCCTATGATGAATGATCTAGAAGAGGGATATTCATGAATAATCAAGGTGAGTAATGAGTTTTATGATTTATTAAAATTCTCTACATACCTCCCACAATGATCTTTACTTGCCCATTCTCTTATGTAACTAAAAAACACCTCAATTCCTAAAAAAGACATAGTATTAGGTTTATCTGTACAGATGACAGTACAAAAAAAGTGGATGTCAAAGAGCCTGAGGGAGTTAAAAACATGTTCAAAATAATTTAATGTCCATTTTACCTCTCTTGGATGCATCTCCATTTGTTTCTTCTTCATCAGGTCTAAGGAAGGGTTTTGGAGGGTTTTTGGTCTATTAAACTATTAATGATTGTTCATAAAATATTGATGTCCAACCTTAGAACCAATTCCAAAAATTTGGAGTATAGGACCCCATTAAAATCTCCCAAATTTATTAAGTTATCTTGCACATGGTCCATACAGGTGTGATTGAAAGAACATGGCCCTTGAGCTCTACAGTACATTCTGGGTAGGCCTAATAGGAATTGAGGCCAAATTATTTGAATGATTTCTTACAAATTGATAGATGTTGCCAGCATTATAATTTCTCATAAGGGTTATAAAATGGTTTAGATAGTTCATTTAGTCATCTAGACAAAGTTTGAGGCCATGAGGGTTTAGGCCTAATAGGCCTAACTATGACTTTGAGTGTATATCCACCTGTCAAGGTTATAAATGTTTGTAGGTCCTCATCCATGTTTTTTTACATGTAAATCACCATTTCACACCATCTTACCATGATTTCAAGAGTCTTCCACTCATTTTTTTACTCTTCACATACTAGTCGATAGACTTTCTTGCTCAAGGAGTGCCATCTATCTAAGAAAAATAGAGGGAACATCCCCTATTTTCCTAGCCTAAAGGAGAATATGGGGAGATAAGTTGGGTCCTGATGATGCTCTATACCAGTTTTCATAACTCTAAACCCCTCAAACATCAAATTCCTCAAAACTGGTCACTAGGCTTATGATTGTAGGAAGGGTTTAGTTG
This sequence comes from Torreya grandis, assembly GCA_037957365.1. Taxonomy (NCBI): domain Eukaryota; kingdom Viridiplantae; phylum Streptophyta; class Pinopsida; order Cupressales; family Taxaceae; genus Torreya; species Torreya grandis. The sequence goes on from JARHVA010000863.1 coordinate 1,012,176, forward strand.
ACTATGAGTTGGGGTTCAAAACCTAGTCCTTGATCTATTTATCCTATACATGAAGGTAATATGGAAGCTATATCATAAATTTTAGGGTATATTCAACATGGTCATCCATTTTAAACCTCTACCCATTAATCATTTAGCATATTTCATTGCATGAGCTAGTCTATAGACTATCTAAAACTACAGGTGTGCATTAAGAAGAAGTTGAAAGGCTCCTGTAGGTGCTTATTCATAATTTAGTGTTGTGTTTCCACCTATATTTATCTCTTAGCTAACTAATACCATTACACACTTGGTTTATTTCATTTATTCCTTGAACTATGTATTCATGTTATTATCATCAATAAGCCATAGGTCTATAGTCAGACTATAGATATCACCCTATTCTTATGTTGGCATGTTATAACTATGTACAAACTGAAATAATGAAAACACAAGATTTACTTAAACCTCATAGACCTCCACCAACAGATGGCACTTTATAGATCAAAGCCCCTTCTTCAGAGAGATTAAGGTAAGTTGTTCTCATAAGAAAAATTTTCACTTTTACACAAAATATGATTATCTATGTTGAATTAGCTCTCAAAACCAATCTCTAATCCTTGAAATGGCTCAGTCTTATTATCTTCACCTTGAGATTCTTCATCATAACTTGTTGAAGGTCTATTCTCACTTGACTATACGTGACAGTCACAAAGAGATCTGATTATATATGTATTATGACTATGTTTTAGGCCTCCCCTTTCTTAAACTAGGCCTCTCAATGGTTCTACCATGTTTCTTATTATACATGATATATTATGAGTGTGTAAAATTTTTAAACTCATCCATACCCCTGCCTAAGCACTATCACACAATCTTGTAGATGACTATTGCAGGGTTACTTGACTGTATTTGTGATTTCAACCTAGTACTTAAATAATGAAATTTTTGAGACCAAAACCTCCATGAAGAAACCAATCACCATGATTCAATAAGTTGGAATAAGTGTGCTAGCTTGTATTTGAATTCATTTTGAGAGGACAAAACATTGCACCTGAAAACAACTATCTGTAGACCATTGATATTTATGCATCTCTATCACAAAGGAGTGATATTTCATATAGATCCACATTCACATGTGCCAAAATATATGATAAAAACAACAAAAGGAAGATAAATATCTTCAAATACATTTACAACACTTGGAAACATCAGACAATTATAAATAGATAAGAAAATTGGAGGCTATGGGGATGTGTAGGTAATTTGAAGTCATCAACAATCTTAGTAATTATTGATAGAGCATAGTACACCAAACCAAAAAATATTGCCATGAAAAGTGATTGAATGAAGTATACTATCACCCACCAAGTTCACTTTCTTGAACTCTTCTCCTCCTATCTGCACTAAGAGTAAATTGGTTGACCTATTTGACTTTGTCTAAGAGAGTGATGAGGAAGATGGATCAATTTTTGCCAAGTTTGAAATTTCTAAAGCTTTTCAAGCTTGGAAAAGACTTGTGGGGGCCTGTAGAGATCCTCTTGGAGCTTCCCACTTTCCAAGTGGTTGTCCTTGACAATACAATTGCCTTTAAACTACTTGAAACTAATGTTCTCTTCTTGAATCCATGTTGAACTTGCATTTCTTAAGTTTTAAACTAAATCCTGATATTTTTTGACATATTGGACATTGGAAAACACTTTGACACATCTGTATTTTCATGAAAATTATTTACAACTTCCCCTGGAATGACCTAAAGGAAAATTAAGATAAATGACACAAATGGCTAAGGTGAAACATATTAAATGAGCTTTAAAATATGTTTATACATTATTTATGACCTTTATAGCCATGTTATGACTTGTAAATATCCTAAAGGAATTTTCACTATAGAGGGGGTTGACCTGGTTTGTCCTAGGGTCAAATTTGGTCAACAAGGCCTATTAACTTAGTACTGCTACATTTTCAATTGAATAATTTTATTCCTAAAGGATTGAAACATTTCCTTGAGTTCTCCAATCTTAGTTGATTGACTAAGAAGGGATAAAACTTGTGCTTGGGGGGCTATAATGGGAGCCATTAGAGGAACTTGAGGGGCTAGAATTGGCTTTGTTTCTAGGGAATAGGGCATAGGAGGTCTAGGTGCCAATTTTCCAGCCTAAATCAAATTATTCTCTACTCTAATAGCCACTTCATATGCATTTGGAAGATTAGTTCTGCATATAGACTAAATCATGACAATGATGTCTGAGTTTAGAGCTCTTAAATATTATAAAAAGGCATACTCTGGATATGGCCTAATCATATGAGGTATCCTATTCCATGTCTTTTAGAATTTAAGGTTAAAATCTATCGTGAACTAATGGGAAGCCCTCTTTATGGTTATGAGTTGTTCAACTAGGGACATGTGGTCATATTTGTCTTCATACTGCCTATAAAAGGCTACACATAAGTCATCCTAGGAAGCACTAAAATTCAAAGGAAGGTTTATATACCATTTCAATGATTTTCTTTTGAAGGATGCAATAAGCAATAAAATACTTACGTTCTCCTGGATAACATTGTAGACAGAGCAAAGGTTGGATACATCTTTTATGTGTTCAATATGCATAGTTTGGTCTTCCCCTAAGACAAAAGTATTGCTCTTAGAGATGAAGCTGGTACATCATCATATTGGGCAAGATTTAGTGGGATTCCTTTATTTAATTAAATAAACACTTGGTTTCCAAGAAGAGCCATTTGGATATTCAGAATTGAACTATTTAATATAATGGGCTGATTAGGGGATTGAAATAACTTTATAGGATATGGATTTGTCTTTATAAATATTTTTCTTTTATATGAATTAGAAGACAACTCAATAAATTCAAAAGGAATACCTTTGTTTGATGATATTGTGGTAACCTTTGGCATGAAACTTGTGTTAGTCTACTACTAAGAATCTTGCAACTTCAATAAATCCTCTAGTTAAAAATATGATGAGTGTCCTCTACTACTATAAATGCTTTTATCTAACTCCAAACTTCAGCTATGTCAATGAGTATATGTCCTATCGGGCATGCCAAAAACTATTATCAATCAAGAGTGCTACCATTATGATAATGTGTGATGCTTCCCACACTTGGTGAAATAATGAAATATCTCCTAAGTGTGGGTGACTTTGAAAGGGATAGAATCTCTAGATAGATGGTCATTTCCCTTGATGCACTCATTAAATCTGATCCTAAGCCTACTAACTATTGATTTCTAACTAAGGGAAAGTGTGAAAGGATACTTCTTGCACTAAAATTGAAATGAAAACTTGGACTAAAGGTGATGCACCAATGTATATGACCAATTTCACTTCTAATTGGCACTCTTAGGAAGGGAAGAAGCTTGCACACATTATCTTCACTTCGAGTATATGAATTCTACAATAGTGTTTCATATAAAGGACTTGATAAAATCACTCTTTTCATGGAAGGAATGAAAAGGTATCGAATTCACATCCAAACATAGACTAAGATTGAATCTAGACACTTAGTATGATCTGTATAAACTCAAAATATACTATAAGAAGGTACAAAAACCAAATAATAACATAGGAAAACCATTGATTCATAATTTTATATCAATAGAAATCACCATGCATTTCAAACAAAACCTAAAAATGGAGGAAAAGAGCTTATTACTTCTTCAAGAGGTGAGTACAAAAATTTGGAAGCCTTTCAGCATAGCCAAAGCAAAATAATGATAAGTTAATGTTGGAAAAGAGAGTAAAATAATAATATAATAGGATAGGGGAGACAAAACATCCCCAAAATAGGGATGATTAGCTTTGTCTTCAAACCCCTCAAATTGTTACATAGTGTTTCCTAAAATCTCTCTTTTTCACTCTTTTTCAAAATTGGTGTAGAGGTAGAGTATCATTTATTTGAGAAACCTGAAAATTTATTCATCATTGATTGGTCAAGCTTGACCACTTTGAATATGCCTAAATCTATGCTTGCACACCCTATATACTAGCTCACATGTCCTCTTTGAAGAATAAGTCACCTCCTTGAAAACAAGTCTTCATCATTGATTAATCCCTTAATTTAAATCTTATCCTAATCCATTTATGAGGTCTCTTCACCTTACTAGGGTTTTTGGAAGGCTCCTTGAAGCATCTTTGACCCTTTCAACTTGTTAGGTGTAGGAGGGAAAGAAGGTCTTGTTAGGAGTGTTAGAGACTCTTTCAACCCATTTGAATGTTCCTTACAACTAAAATTGACTTATTATTTACCTAAAATTGGCATGGAAGAGAGAATCAACATTACAGATCCTCTTTAATAAGTTATATGCCTTGACTTAATTGATTAGTCACTTGAACTCCTCCTCAAGCAATGTGGTGTAGGAAATAGAAAACTTGGATTTTCTCTAAATGAGGAAAATTTAATCCATGGGTGGATTCTCAAAATAATTTTAGACCCTCAACAATGCACTTGGATCCATCAAACCCTCTAAAAGATGTAATTTTGTTCCATTTGCTTACTTTTCTACATATTCCTTATAGCCCTAAAAATAGGTAAACCTCCTTGTGTAAAATAGTGTATAGACTTTAATGGAAAACTAAACACATTTTTTAGGACCTAGTATCCCCTTAAATCTCCATGCCAATTTTTAGGATCCAAATTTCAGTGGAAGTGTCTCCTTTTCTATCATTTCTCTCTCCAATTAGGCCTAATTAGGCTTCCTAGGCCTAAAAACAAAGATTTGGACCAAATGGCCACCCACACATGTGAAACCTACCAAATATATTTTATTCACTTTACCTAGCCTAAGACTAGGCTCCATGTTAATTTTCAAGCTATGAGGCCTTGTGTAGATGGGCAAACCATGAAATGGCCATTGGCAAGCCTAGATGCTTATGTATGCTTGAGAGGTAGTTTGAGATGTTTTTCATGAAACTTGAATGTTTTGGTTCTTTTAAATGACTTTTTTAGACCTATAACACCTTTATACAACTCATTCCTTGAGATTTAGGTCTCTTATTGCACTCATAGACCTTCAAACAGGATTCTTGGCTTGCAAAGCTAGGTTTTTCTCTCCGTTTGATCAAGTGGCCAACTTGTATGGATAGTATAACAACTTGAGAGACATATTTAAGAGTTTGGATGATATTAAAACCTCTATCAAGCTCCTATAATCCTCTGTAAATGATTTATATATCATTCCATAACTTATACCTCCATAAACAAGCCTTAAACTACATATTTAGCCCTATATTGTATGGTATTGTGCCTACACATATGAACCAACACCTTGAAATTGAGTTTAGGAGAGTCATGAATGATAATAGGATCATTTAGAGGTAAAACCATGACATTTTAGGATGTTAAGAAACACATTTTATCCATCAAGTCAGTTACAGGGTTTAGAAAGGTTTATGGTCTTAGCAATGATTCATAAAGGACAGGGGTCCATTCCAAAACCCAATGCCAAGATGTGGAATCTATGGGAACTACCTAACACATCTAATTTCTATATATCACCATGCATCATCTAATTAGAGTTATGAGCAAAAAAAAGTGACCTCTTCGAGTTCCTTCTCAAACAAAATAGGGTTTTAAGTGTCCAACTTTCTAAGTGATAGTTCATACTGTACAGGTCTTTAATCCATGAAATAATGGCATTAAATTGAAGTAGTAAAGCCTATATAATACATAAAATATCCATATTCCACATTTCATGTTCTCCAAGGATTTCTAAGCTCAGCAAGTCAGCTTCTCGGGCAGAGGTGATTATGTATGAAGGCCGAGAAAGGTCTTTTTGGGTCTTAAGACCAAAAAATGCATTTCAGTGACAAATAATACCTTCAATAGGTTTTTAATGATTCATTAAATTATTAAACATGATACACCATAACCCTAACCTTTCAAACAACCTGAAACCTTGAGTTCTCACCATTTGAGGGTTTTTATGCAAATTGAGCTTGTTGACCCTAGAGGTTTATTCCTTGAGCCTTGTTCCATACCACTAAATAAAAACTTGATGTAAATATTTTTTAAGGTCATATACACCTTTATTTACGATCACATATCCAATATCAATGAGATAAACTTGTTCTCTTCACTTTTCCCTAGATTGGACATGTAGGTCTTCAATGGACTATATTTCTTGAACGAGTCAACTTAGTCCTAAAACTTTTCATTAAGTCTAACCTTCTAGTGTTTATAATGGACATATTTAATTTAAATAATTTATCTATCTTTATTCTCCAACTCTCCAACAATTAATTCACCATCACAAGTATGACTTCTATCCACATTCTCATTCCAAGAAAATATTGCATGTACGTTGATTGTACTGGCTATAGGTGATGTGGTTATTTCCTTGGCCTATATGTATGAATTAAATGTAAGAATACCTTGAATAGGTTTGTGACACTTTTTAAATACACCTTAATACCTTTTTAAAATATATAAACCCCTCACTTCTTCCTCTCACACAAGCTTTCCTCATGTATTATAGTACATAGGCTTGACTGTAACCTCACTAGACCTATGAGTGAGTTCATTCTTGTTGTGAATGATTCATTTTGACCTTATGTCACAATTTACAATGTCCTATTCATTTTCCTATTCATCTAAACCTCCAATTTCACCTTTGCACTTCACATCCAACTTCTTGACCTTGGAGACAATTAAGCTCAGTTAGGGTGACCTATAGGTGGTGATTTTGGAGTTATTGGACTTGAATGAAGAATGTGAATAGTATTAAGGAATTTAATAGGTCTACATATACCTATTTCACCTTTTTAAACCTTGTTAAAATGTTACACTTCAACTTCTTATTCTTGCTTATTTATGTCCTCACATGATCACATATATGCCAACCTCATTGACTGTGACTGTAGACTTAAAAAGTCAATTTTCCCTTATCTTGGTACTGACCTCCATTTTTGGCCCTAAATGGAGAGGTTTATATTAATTATCTATAACCTACTCATCCATCACGTCCATCTTATTTTTCTTGGAGATAAGTTCATATTGCATAACAATCTTGACTGACTGAGCTAAAATATCATGGCTGTAGGTACACATTTGTTTCTTGACTATAGATGTAAAAAGACACTCTACTTACCTTATTTCTCCCAATATTCCTAAATATCATTGATATCATTTATAAATCTTAATTAAAACGATTTACCTCAATGAATCTAATATGAGGCTTTCTCTAAATAGCCTTATTGAGTGATTATTGTAGGTGCACATTTTGCCTTTTTTGGCCTTTATACGAATAGAGTAAAAATATGTGACAAGGTTGGTGATATGAAAAAAATGATTCCAAAACCCTTACTGACTCTCCCTCACCTTTCATCTACTTATAAAATCATTAACTTGACACTCAAAGGGCTTGATCCATATGGAAACAAAAACATGATTTTACCTTTAAAACCACTACAAAACTCTAATCTCTTCTAAAATGTGCTTTAAGGTCTTATTTCATGATTTGATTGTACCTTTGTGGCATATAAATCATTATAATCCATTAAAGGGGCTTATATGACCCTGAATACTCATTTGATACCTTCATAACACATTAAGCCCCTGAATACTCATTTGATACCTTCATAACACATCCTTAGGTGCATACAGTCCTTTTTATGATCTCTCTTAGTTGGTAGTACACAGAATTGACGGTGTCTTTTAGGCATATAAGGCCTAATTAGATCCTAAAACTTTATTAAATGGTACTAGTCATATTTAATACCTTATGATCACTGAGAAAAAACTTCATACCCTCAAAAAAAACTTCTCTATCTTTATGATTCCTCTTAGTACCTATCACCTACCATGATGTTCTTTTAAACTACTCATTAGACCTGCAACTATTCTTTTGAGCTTTAAGAGAGTATGGTATTAGGATATCATATGGATTGTATTCCTAATGTAAATCAATAATTTATCACCTATTTTAAACTCACCTTTTGTAAATCCTCCAAGATCATGCTGACCTCACTAAGATACTCTCATACATTAGAAGCTCATTGAACCTGTAACATACCTTGTGAAAGACACCATCTCACTCAAGATACTTCAAATAAGACCCTCTTCAAGATGAAGACACGTGAAAATTTTGTTTTAATTTAAGAGGTGTATTATAAATAAATCATGAACTTAAGAAACCATGAAGATAAAGGCACTTAGTTGATATATCAAACATGCTTGAAAATTGTTGACTTTAACAATCAACATAAGTAACTAGTTTCCTATCAAAAAAATCTTTATCAAGACAAAGCACCTAATTAGTCCAACATTAAAAATTACCTATTTTACCCTGAAATCATCCCACTATAACCATTTTTATCCATTGAATTATGGAATGAATAAACAAAGACAACCCTGGACCATGTCTAGATGACTAGGACATAGTGACCCCCTTACACTCTTAGAGATTATTCATAAATATGGGGGGATTAATATGAAAACCAATGACAATAAATTCAAGATAATTAGGGTTCTTATCATTTACCAAGAGATCTAAACCTGACTCTCTTTGTCCTAACTTACTGACCAAAAATTGAAGGCCTTCCTAGAACTACCAAAGAAGTCGATAGGAGAGATAAATTGATTTTATACATTTTGGCACTTAAAACTCCTTCCAAACCATGGATTTGACCTTTGAATGAACAAATAAGACCCTGTATATTCTTGGAGTTCAATTTCACCTTGAAGACCTATATGGACAACCTCAAAATAGACCTTTTTGGCACTAAAACTGCCATAACCACTTGAGAAACCTGATGAAACTACTGCAAAAAGTATTCATTGAACCTAGTCATATCTGAATAGGTACACTATGACTTTCTTCCAATATTATACTACAATTATCATTAAAAACCTATTCCATAATCCATAAAGTGATCCAAAATGCAACCAACTGGGTTATGAAGTTAGTCAAGCATATCACCAATCAATTTGATCAATTATAAATCATGGCATGACCTTGAAACAAGCCATGAGGCTTATCAGGATGCTCTAGACTCCCTTCAACACTTTAAACAACTTGAAATAGGTCAAGAGGTGATTAAACAAACATAAATTTATGATTAACACAACCTTAAACTCATCAATTTTACCTTAAACTTTGTTAATCAAGAGTTTATATGACCATTTGAAATAAATTACAAGAACAAAAAAATAACCAATAGGGAAAACAACATGACAAGCAAAGTTTCAATTTATAGGGGTGACATTTTGACCTGTGAGTCAAAATTGTCAATAACTCCCATGGTGGGGTTGGCACTCTATAGGAGCATTTTTCCCTCTATGAAATAACATGGAGATAAAGTATTTAGAACATTGATTTATCTTTTTAGGTCCACTCCTTATACAATACTTTTGAGGGGTGGTTATGTGCCTCGTTCATCCAACAAAAGTTGCATGAGGAGATGAAAGATTGAGATATCTCTAAAGCCAACTTTATAAATTATTTACATTTATAGACATGGATTCATTGATAACCAAGAACTCCATATCATTTAGGAGATTATTTTTGCACAATATGACCTCTTGGAGGACCATCTATGTGTGATGTATAATGAGTATGATTATGAGCTTAAGTCATTAGACATCAAAGACATACTATAAAATATTTAAATAAAACACAAAGCCATCATTCCTTAACTAGTGCACCATGAGGAAAATGTCTTGACAAGTTCATTTCAACCTATGATGGATGTCCTAGGATGACATTGGTTCATGAATGTTGACAAGGAAGATACCATATGATGATTATATGTGGAAATTGAATGTATAAGTGAAATAATTAAAAATATGGGTATGATAAAAAATGATTCCTCTATTGAGGACTATTTAAATGAGCTACTAAAAAATAAAGAGGTGAATATTGGGACCAAGGAAGAGCCTAAAATATCCATCACTGGGGAATATAGGTGGATGAGGAGTAATCCAAAATGATTGAGTTGTTAAGGAAGTATACTAAATTGTTTCCTCATGGGTACTATGACATGCAAGGGTTTCAACCTTCCTTACGAAATAAGAAAATATAATTAAATCCAAGAGTTAAAGTAGTTGAGAAGATGCCTTATAATCTAAAACCAAAATTTTTTACCAAGGTAAAGGGGGAAATAGATAATATACTTAAATTAGGATAAATTTCCTTGTTTATGGGTCTAAATGTATAATCCCCTTTATTATTTCCATCAAAATGGATAGCCATATCTATATTTGTGTGGATCATTGGGTACTAGATTCTTCCTATCTAACTTATTCCTTCCCTACCTTATTTACTAAATAAATCTTGAAGAGAGTTATAGGTCATGAAGCATACAAATTTATAAATGGATTCTAAAGGCACCACTAGGTTCATACCAAATAGGAAGATAACGCTATAAACACATTTATTACAAAGTGGGAATCATTTTCTTATAATGTCAAGCATAAGGCCTTAAGAATGCACTTGATGTTTTCTCCTAGATTGGGGTCATCAATTTCAGATATTTCATCCATGAATTTATGTAGGTCTACCTTGATGACTAGATAGTCAAGCCTTTTGTGTGACCATGTGCAAAAAATGTTCCTCATGTTTGAGCACTATTGTTATATGTTGATCATTCTCATTTTAAATGATTTTTTTAATAACCCCATTTGTCACATTTCTTATGCATGACATTTGTTAAAATGGGATGTTGTTGGATGTTAAGATTGTAGTTATTCTCTAATTGGACATGCTTTAGACACCAAAATAATTTCTCACTTTCTTAGGCCATATTGGGTCTTACCATAAGTTCATCAAGAATTATACCAATATTTTGGCACCTTTTGAAGCATTTTAATGGGAAATGACCATTATTTTGGTGTCTCAAACAAAAAGTGATATTTTAGGTTCTTAAAGTTAAGCTAGTCTCACCCCTATTCTCTAATTTCCTAGTCAGGATAAGCCATGTCATGTTCACATGGACACTTACACCATATCTATTGGGGATATATTTTCCTAGCCTATCAAGGGTAATTTGGATCACCCTATGTAATTTTATAGTAATAATTTATCCTCTATAGAGCACAATTATACCACCATGTGTCACATGGATTTATCTATGGTGTATACCTTCAAAACAATTTGTCAATAGTTGGTCAAAAAACCTGTATTGCATGGTCAAACCCTTAGGTGGTTGATCATATTCTAGGAGATCAATTTAAAATTTTTAGTTAAGATAGGAAAACACCATTTGGGCCATGACCATCTATCTAGGATCGACACAAGTTAAGCTCCAAAGGGCACACTACAAGATCATTTTCCTAAAGCCTATTTTTTATATATAGATATTGTCTTCGAGGAGCTTAAGGAGATTATGACCTTCCTTAGTTTAGTTTAAGAACCTAAGAATTACAAAATATCCCACTAAAAATAGTTCATTGTTTGTGAAAATCCATTTCTACTTATCCACTATGACTTGTATAAAATGGGCCTTGATGAGGTCTTGTGAAGGTGTGTTCCAAAGCATGAATGTGCAATTATCCTTGCTAAATTCCATGAAGGGGTAGTATGTAGGAATTATGCAAGGAATGCTATCAAAATTAAAATTATGTTTTCTAGTTTATGATGGCCTATGAATGACAAGGAAACACACAAGCATGTCCATGACATTAAGATTTTTCAACCTACGGGTAAACTAAATTGATGCAAAGAGATTCCCTTGATGCATGTCCTCATCCATGAACATTTTGAGTATTGGGTGTTATATTTCATTAGTCTTATAAACCTAACTACCAAGAAACATGGGCCATGATATATCATCATTTAAATAATTATCTGACATGGTGGATCAAGTTACCACCCACCCATGATCACACAACAAAAATTATGTCTAGTTTCATCTATGAACATATCATTACTAGGTTTGGTTGCCATTTAAGAATCACTAATGACTAGGTCACTCAATTCATTTCTAAAACCATGCAGGTCCTATAGAATGAATTTATGATCCAACACCATACAATATCCCCATATCACCCCTAGGAAAAAAAATACCACAAAGGCCTTCAAAAATGTACTTAAAAACATTTTCATCAATGTTTACTTGGTTGTTAGAAAATAATAAGACGAACACATGCATGTATTTTTATGGGATTTTAGGACCACTTAAAAGTGTATAACTAGAAAAATAACTTTATAATTATTGTATGGTCATGAGGCTATTATTCCTATTAAGTTATTATACCAAGTCTGTGCATTATTTCTACATTGTACCTGAATGATTATCTGTCTATATAGACCCATCTACAAGACCTAAGAGTTATAAATGAGAAATGGATGCTCACGTAGTGGATCCAATGGGTAGAGAAGCTAATCTCAAATGTTTGGCATGACTGCCATATGAGGGGAAATGAACTTACTTTTGGCAACCAAGTTATTATGTATGACTTGCATATAAAAAAGACTCTATAAAGTTGTAGGTATGATGGTTTGGACTATTTGTGGTTACAAAAGTCATGAAAAATAGCAAAGCTAATTTGGTATGCTTGGATGGTATTGATATTTTGAGCTATGTGAATGAAATTCATCTTAGTCCATACTTCCTTCCATAGGCATCAAGTTTTTATTTCTACAAGAAATAAGGTCTTTTTTACTATACTAATGTTTTAGAATATTTTTGTTTGTTTTTCTTAATTAATAAACTTACTAAAAATAGAAATTATGATACAAGGTTTTAAAGGGATACTTATGATGAAGGTTGTGCACTATTGATCCAGTGAAGTGGGAACTCCTTTTTGGCTAGGAAGGATTACCCGCACACAAGAGACAACTCAAAAAATATTGATTGATAAGATAGATAAGTGGATTGCCTGATGCTAGATCAGTTCCAAGAAGTGGTACACTTCCTTAATAGGATGTCAGTCCACTGTATTAAGTAATTAAGCAAAAAATGCAATAATAAAAATTACAACAAAGCATATGATAATATAGATGTGATACTGAAATGAAATGGATTAATCTATTGCATAGATGTTATCAAATTAGTCTTTCTAATAAGTTATAACTAAATCTTCTTGTTATTGTATCACTTCTAATTGTTCAATGATTGCTTCTAGAGTAGGGGCAAAGACAATTGTAAAAAGTCCTAGCTCAAAGTAAATATCACTCTGATCTACTAAGAGTGAGTGAGGGAGTATGGGTAAATCATAGATGGAAGCCACATCATGTATAATGCCTAACAATATCATCTATAAGCAAAGATTCATGATTTTAAGACTAGAAACAACTAATTGAAATTACTTAGGACTATTAAATTAGCTTTGGATTGTATACAAGAACTAAAAACATAGGGATCAATGTCGATTATCTCAAAAAATTTATTGATTATAGTAATAAATGATGATTCATGTGAGGAATCATCAACGACTTGATAGTGGGGAAGGAAATCTCAGGATGGGGCCTAAAGGTGGGCTTTAAAGGAATTTTAAATGGCTTTAGGAATAGCTAATGAGAATCTAACCAGACTAAATACAATAAACATAATGCAATAAAAAATATATTCAAATGGGAAATATACTTACCTCTGAAATGCTTCCAATATTGTAGAGAAATATCACATTGATGAGGATGTTCTCAACCTTTGAATGAGTGGGATGGATTGAGACAAGTATGCCATTCTTTCGCAGGTGTTCCAAGATAATTTCTCCAGCATTCTAATGTATGAATTCAAGATCCTTATGATTGAGGATGGTTTGAGTGTAAATCAATGCTAATCCAAACAGGATTGATGGTGATCGCAGCGATCGGTGTCGATCTACTCTAAGTTTACCAAGTTTATTAAAATAAATCCAATTCACAAGGTTAAACTTATTCCTAAGATGTTTTAAATGAAGTTTGGCTAGTGAAATTTTGTTAAGAGGTTAAAACAACTTACTTATAATACATTTGGGGAGATTTGACTAGTGAAAGGTTGTTAAGAGGTGTAAATTTGTAGTGTCTACAACTAGTTTAAATTAGATGTAGTAGCTTATTTTCTTTGTTTGGTTCAAGATTACAATAGATTTAATCAAGTGTCCCAAAGTATGTACCTTTAGACATACACATACTTGATTAGAATAAATTATTTTTTCACTTAGTTCAGTTTATGGTGCCAAGGTACCCTTTTTTGTATTATTGGAAGTGTGTGTGAGCTTAGATTTTACATACACCATCAACAAGACATGTTTGACAAACAATGACACATTGACATCTAGCACCACCACCAAAGAAAGAGACCAAAGTAGATGAATCTTTACGTTTGGAGTTAATATATGTATAATAGGATATATAGGGGAGGGAAGGATGCACAATTAGTAGGCTCAAGAGGCAGGATGCGACATGTCAATAGAAAGAGAGTGGCATGGTAGATCCTCATTCAAGTAAGTGGGATCATGGCACACATGAGTAAGTGAATACACGGGATAAGGTTGGTTAATAGTAGTTGATGTGACTATTAAATACTAAGGAAGTGCAAACATAGGAATAAAAATGTATGGTAGAAGTGACTAGTGACACGTGTCATGTGATTTCAACACATGGGATGCCAAAGAGTGAGGAAGGATGAAATAATGACAAAACACCTATCATGACTATTGAAGGCATACAATAACTATAATTATGAGTAAATATTTTACATGTGATGTTCTATTTTCAACTTTAAGGTTTTCATGATTACAAGAAAAAGGAGATGAACATTTTACTATTCACGTAAGTGGCTTTGTCCCTATGAGTGTGAGGAGAATAAATTTCCATTACATTATTATGACACAAAAGAAACCACCTAAGGTTCAAAGGAAAGGACCTAACATTGCCCTTGGTCTTACACCCATTAAAGGAAGATTGTAGTTATGTACATGTGGCTAGAGATTAGTAGGAGACATTGTTCCAAGCAAACAACTAGTCTAGATAATTTATAATTGACTATTGATCTTATGCCCTTTCAACAAAAAGTGTATTGTTGTGGATGATATCCTTGGATGGTTGGAAATTGAGCAATCGACGAATATAACCATATGAAAACCACGTTTTGAACAAGCTTATGTTGTGAGCTATCAAACAAACTAGAAAATTATTATCCTATGTAGATCCTTGGTTGTGTTATACACTTGTCAACATCCTTAGAGATAATGGAGTGTTTTATCTTTTTGACTTGCCATATTTTGGAAGGGCATGGAGATTGGTGTTGTTGTTGTTGAGCCATTTTCACCACAATATTTTATATTTGGCTACCCAAACTATCATTTTGATCAATCCGTTCACTCTCCACCATCTGATCAGGTTGAATTATACCCTGACATGCAGAGGAGTCGTCCCTCTTTTTGCATACTTAGCCACCAACCTTGGGACAAACTAGAAAGTAAAGCTGGTTTAAAACTTAGTGTAAAGATGGAGGGGTGGTGGAGTAAACACCAATGACATTTTGAATGCTAAGGTTTGTATGGCCAACCAACTATTCACAACAAAGGTTATTCACAAGGCACAGTGCAAGGTAACTATATTTAGTGGCACTTACATGGAATATAAGATTGCCATAATGAACTTGTTGAATATATTGTCAATGATATGTTGGGTAGTTCATATGATGCAATTGATGATGAAAAGTTTTTCTGTTAGGGATCTTTGTTTATTTTGTATATATGTAGTGTATGGGATGATGATTGTGGAAAGTTATTATGTTGGGGATCTTTGTTTATTTTGTATATGTAGTATTTGGGATGCCTTTGTGGAAAGTTGTTCTGTTGGAGATCTTTGTTTATTTTGTATATGTAATATTTGTGATGCTTTTGTGGAGAAGACCCTGGTGACCCAACTATCCTGCATGTTTATTAGTTCGTGTGCCTATACTATCTTATTTATGTAGGGATGTACATGGAGAGAAAGCATTTTGGACACCTAAGCAAAATTCAAGAAAAAGCACCTAACAAAGGTCCCTCGTATTTTTTAAGGGTTGTGAAAACTATTCTCATAAAAAATAAAATTTCTAATGTTTAAATACCACACTGAACATTTGAACAAATTTAAACTAACTTGTTCAATACATCATCTTATCTTATTACTTTTTAGTGTTCTTAATTTATATATTATTTTTTTAATTCTTAAAACCTTATAATAACAACTCAATTTAACTTTTACACTAAAGCCAACCAATAAATATGAGAGGGAGACTCCATTTTTCTCAATACACATGCTTTGAATCTACCTAGTATCTCCCACAAATTAAATAGCCCCATTACCAACTCGACTACACAATTTTGTTTTTAATAATTAATTTCAATTGATATATTAAGAAAGTTTATTTCTGTTCATAATAAACTATAAGACGAAATATAATATCAATGGACAATTAACATATATTGCTTTTAATAGAAACTTATACAATGACATAAGTCATATATGTTATTATGATGAATCCAAAATTAAAGCCTTTTTAATGATTACGTGTCATCTTGGGACGTCTTTTTGCATAAATGCCCTTTACAAGTAATATACTCATTCTTATACATCATAAGATGGTATGGACACGAAACACTGATACGCTTAGCTCACTAAATCAAAACATTCATAATTTATTGTCTTTACTTAACTTGTGAATTATAATATAATTATTATAGAAAGTAATTTTATCTTAAAAATAATAATAAAATCTAATTCAGTATATAAAATAGTTAATGAAATGTAGGTATATTGGTTAAATAGTTTGATTGTGTTTAATCTCATTTAAATATTGTTTGATACATTAAGTTGGTTGTGATTGGTAAAAATATAATATTATTGATGATATCGATGATATTGACGATGTTAGTAATATTAGTGATATACGAAAAGGTTTTAGACCTTCTATTTATATTCTAAATTAATTCGTAACTTCAATTAATATTACCTATTTTTAATTTATAATTCTAATTTCTATAAAAATATTTATTTATAATTTAAAAAATTAATATATAAAATACTATTCATAATATGTTAAAATAAAAAATTTAAATAAATAAAATATTTTTAAATTAATTATATATATTTGATAATTTTAATATAATAATATTGAAAAGCAATTCCTATAATTAATATGATTTTTTTAAAATTTTCATATACTAATAATGTTGAAAAGTAATTCTTATGATTAATATACATTTTTTATTATAATTTTTTTTTAATTTTCTTATACCTACTCCCTAATTGGATGAGACACATCATTATACCATATTGTTTTATATACAATATCTTAGACAAGTGTCAACGCAATAAATGAAAAGTAGGATGAGTGAATACGATTACTTCCCTCAATTAATAGCTCTCGAATTTATTATCTTCAATTAACAATATAATTATAATGTAAGGAAATATAAAATGTGATCATGGATTGGGACAAGTTGACATTTTATTAGTCCATCTTAAGGGAGAGAACTATAAAAATAAAAGATTATTCGGGTAAATAATTTGTATGTTTTCATTAATATAAAGTTTTGATAAGATATATTAAAAAATTTAAAATTTAATAATAAAAAATTGAAATATATTATTAAGGAATATTTTTATTATTTATTGTCACAATAAATAATAAATATTTGATGGTTGCCATAAGATGTCACGTTCAAATTATTAGCGTTATAAAATGAATGTAGGTGAAAAAATCCCTTTTTAGAGTTAAAATTATTAACGAATTTTTTAATTGGGGTTATTAGAATTGGAAAGATACAAATAATACAATTGAATATATTATATGGGTTAAAAAATTAAAATTGAGGTAATCGTTGTCGTCGTCAGGGCCGTGCACTATGAAGTGAAGGGGACCTTAAAGCAACCTGCAAACTATAGATGTCCTATGAATAAGTACTATGTTCATCTAATGCATTTAATACACCTCAACATGGGTCTACTACATTCGCTAAAAACTGACATGATCCACACCAAAATGCATGAAGTTGCCATAGGACGAGATGACTGCCATGATCCACATGACTTAAATGTCGAGTAAGTAATTAATCTTCTCAAAGAGTTTTTGTATGACTTTTTTTTGTTATTTCTTCAATATCAAGGGGGAAATAAGATGAAGGGTAAGTGCACAAAGTTGGGGGACAAAAAGTGGTCTACCCGTGGACATGATTTTCTTGAAATTTTAGAAATCTAAACTTCTGTAGATAATTTGAGATATCTACACTCCAAATTTGAAGATAGTATAAGAACATAAAATGTAGCATTTCGAATTTAGTTTCCAAAACACTATTTATTTAAAAATGGTTAAGTATAACTAGGTCAAACATCTAAAATTTGAAGAAAAACTCTTATTTTTTTAAAGAAAATAAAGTAGATATAAACGGTTGTGTGGCACACCATTTTTTAAGCAATGTTTAATATTGTTTGAAACACTTCAGTGAAAATTTATATAAGATCTTCTAGTTTGTGACTTATATTTTTTTATGTTTTTTCAATGAATACTTTTTTTAATGAATTTTGCAAGTATATAGATCTTGAAAACTGACAAAAAAATGGATAGCCCTCCGTACAATGTGCTTAACTACCTCAAAAAAAATAAAAATCGTATCTTTTTTAAATGTATGTAGAAGTAGTCCTAGTTTGTGATCATATAACTTGTTTTGCACTTGGATCAATGAAAGATAAATTACATGAACATGTATAGGCATGTATGTTTGCGGCATGTAGTGGCCTAAAAAAGATATAATTAGAAATTAACATAATTTGAAACCTTAAATTAGTCTAAAAATTATAAAAATCATATTTTTGGAAAGAGGAGAGCGTGCTCGTCCTGATGGTATTAAGTTTTTGAATTTTACCATTGAAATTCATACTGTTTTTGGTGATCAAAGTTCAATTTTATTGTTTTTTATCAATACTCTCAAACTTGGTTGTAGATTGACAGGTCCAAGTCTTTAGCTCGAGAATCCAAGCCATTCCCAAGCCAAAAGGCTTGGTGTTTAAATTCCAATTCAAATAGCATGATCACATTATTGACATGATCACATTCATGTTTGTAATATGATCGCGTTAGTTAATAACGCAATCATGTTATATATTCATAACACCTAAAAACTAAAATCTTCTCTTCAGTTCAAATTTTATATATGTTCTTGAGCTCCCTAATAGTGGTGTTCTTTCATGTGATATGGAAAAGGTTCCTAACTTTGGACAATGAATTAAGGTGTTGTGGTATCACATTAGACTTCAAAAAAATTATGGGCATTTTAATATGTTAACTTGACTACTTATAATTACTTGATTTTAAGGTGTAACTCATTATACATTTTATGATATAACTGATTTTATCACGAGATGTCATAAAATGCATTTTTAAAACCTAAGGCCAAAACTTAGCCTTTGGAGTACCAATCTAGCTTGCATCTGAAGTAAATTATGGCTATTTCGATCCCCTTCAAACTAATTACATGACTACAAAATGTGATATGGGGGTTGATCAGCTCTAATTTCATTAACTCGATTGAAGCACAGAAATATTATTTATTTATATGCAAGTTCTACATGTACAGAATATGGTTTTGAGCTCAATAAAATTGAAGTCATCAACTAATGAATGCAAATGTCGATTAGTTCAATTGTGAGGTAATTCGGGTCAAAATGAGCCACATGAACCTATTTTAAATTATATATGATGTGATTTGGAGTGAAATTAACCCTAATGTCATGTAATATGTAATTAACCAAAGAGTTGATTCATTTAATCAAGGAGGCATTTGAGGCCAATTTGAACCCCTTCAAGAGCAAGATATGATCTAGGGTAAAATTAAGTTTGATTCTATCATGAATTGATCTAATTAATTAATTTATGTAATTAAGGGCATGATTTGGGCAAAATCGAGCACCTAAACCAAATTTATGGCTAATCGATTATATACATGTATGGATTAATTAACCCTACTTGTATCAAAAATGCAAACATGAAAGTAATTGTCATAAATAGGTGAACAAGTAGCTCAAATTTTCTTCAATTACCTTAGTGATTGGACCTTATATCCAATATCTTAAACCCTAAATCAAGTACCATTTAACTTAAACACTAAACCTTATACCATTTACCTTAAACCCTAAGCTATAAGCCCAAAACCCCAAACCCTTTAAATTTTAGACCCTAAACCAATAATTTTAGTCCCAATGAACATCTTTATATAATAAGAATTAGGTTCACAAGAATGAACTTTGTTAAAATCCTATCACTCATTACCATAATTGACTTAATTGGCTCAATCTGTGATGATGTGGGGGCTAATTGAGCCCAAAATCACATTCTTTACTCACAGATATAGATTCAAGGAGCTAAAATTTACCCCAATCACCTTCAAAATTGTACCATATATACATTAAAACCTAAGCCCTAAACACTATACCATAAATTGTAAACCATAAACTTTTCCTATTTATTAATTTATTTAGTCCCAATTAACATCTTTTGTAGTAAGAATTAGGTTCACATGGCATAGATAAATTAGACCTTATAGACATCCTTAAACCTAAACCTTATGCCCTAATCCATAATCCCTAAACCCTATGCATTAATTCCCTAATCCCTAATCCCTAATATATATTAAGTATAATGTGATGATGTTATTAAATAACATAATCACGTTACTCTTAATATAGACAAAACTTGCTTCTCAATGTCTATGTTTAACACAAATAGAGTATTAAGAATAATGTGATTGCATTATTCTTAATATAGACAAAACTCACTTCTTGACATTTGTGTTTAACCTAAACTGCTTATTGAGAATAATGGGATCATGTTATTCTTAATATAGATAAAATTTGATTCTCGACATCTATGTTTAAACCAAATTGAGTATTAAAAATAACACAATCGTGTTATTTCATAACATGATCATGTTATTATTAATATAGAATAAGCTCACTTTTCAACATTTATTTTTAACTCAAATCAAGAATTTTGTCCCCATAAACATTCTCTATGGGACCTATAGGACCTATGTACTTTTGACCCCACCTTTGAAAAGCTACCAATTGTCCTGTGTACCTCTGATGGGTGATGGATCATGTTAGAGGAAGAGGAAGATGTTGAATAACAAAACACCAGAAGAATTAGAAGAGTTGAGAGAGAAACACAAGATACAAATGCAAAAACTTCATGGTAGATAAGGTACAAACTCTAATCATGATGAACCAAATGCCATAGATAATGAGCCAATTGGCAATAATGAATTAAATAATGATAAAATTGACCATAATGAATTGAATAATGATGAAATTGACCATAATGAAATGAATAATAATAACATTGATAATAATGAATTAGATAATATTGGAAGTTTACATTCAAAGTTCCATGTTTCTGATTTTATTGATGATGAGTCTATATATGATGCGTCACCCCCCATGAATGAAAAAAATTTGATGGAAACAAATAATGATGAAATTAACAATCAATAAAATTTCATGGAAACATATAATGAATAAATTAACAATGAAAAAAATGTCATCCCACCTCTAAACAATGAAAGTAATAATGATTTTAAAACACCCTCTCAACAAATTCCACCATTAACAACACCTCTAAGACTAATTCGTAGAAAAGATAACTACTTAATTGAAGTCGATGAAAATATTTCAGAACCAATGCATAACAAAATATATTATCACCACTCAAGAAGACGAGCTCAACAAATTTAGGATAGCTTCTTTCATAAATTGGATTATGATAGTCAAAGATAATTATTTGTTTTATTCATAAAATTGATTAATATGAGACCTATAATGTACATATTAGTAATAAGAGCATCTAACATGGATGATGATAATAATTAAATTATTAAAAATCTACATGATGTATATCATATTGTAGGTCCCAAATCACACACCCAAGATTGTAATGTTGCCTGATGTATACTTATAATTTATGCAGTAAGTGAACAAATAGGGAAAAAATGAATGCTTTCAAAAATAAGCTAAACACTTAATATAAATCAAAAACATTAATTAAATCAATTTATATATGTGAAAGACTTAATGAACCTAATATCAATGAGCTCTGGCCATTCTCTAGTAGAATTCTATGAAAAGACAAGGCTATAGTCGATACTCTCAAAGAGTTACATGCTCAATTTTGGAAATATAATACAAGAGTTTTGCCCAATGCAAGATATGTAGTGAAAAGAAGAGTTAGTTCTCATAACCATGAGCCAAATCCAAAACATTTCTTGTAAATGACTCAAACACAATTATATTCTAAATTTTTAAAAAAATATCTACAAATTTCTATTTGTCAAAGATATTTTGAGATGGCCAAACCTTTTTTTGTAAAAAGAAAATCACACACACACCACTTGTTGTTGTAGGCAACAAGTTGAATTTTCAATGCACTATTATATTTTTCACCATATTTGTTGTAATTTACATACTAAAAATATTTTACAAGAATGTGGCATTGAATTTTCACCAAAATCAGCTAGGAAATTTATTACGACTATCTTTTGCAAAAGATCAGATGGACAATTATTTTATAAAAAATCATGTTTAAATTAAATTTGTCGAATTCATGATAGATTGACAAAATTAAAAATATATATCCATGAGGAGAGTACAAGTGCAATTGGATAGGAATTAGTTGGTTTAAGCAAATATAAATCAGTGATTTATCAAGTAAAAGATGGTAAAGAATCTAAAAGGTGTGAGCTTATTATAAAAAATGATACATGTTTCTAAATTTTTTGTCAAATTTAAGGAGAAAATTATTTATGAGTATGCAAGGCACACACACAGGGCTAGATGGTTGGATGAACATTTCAAGATAAGCAAGGATACTTTCCTACTTGGTTAAATTATTTTAGTAGTTGAATTTTCTAAAAATTATACATTCAAGACCCAAATAGAAGTTCAATCACAAACTCATCACAAATTATCATATTTGTGCATATAACATTAATGCATGCACCTGATAATATAAAGCAAAAATAAAAAATATTAAGGGAGTACCATTTCTATATCAGTGATGATCGATCACATTGTTCATAGTATGTGCAAGGTTGTTTTTAGAAGTTATATAAACAATTGAGTCAAAGGAACATTACTTTCAATCAACATTATATTTGATCAGACAATTTCACATCACAATTCAAAAATATATGGATGTTTTGTTGGTTGAGAAGGATACACATTACCACTGGTGTAGAACACATTTGGATTTTTACCAAGGTTGGGCATGGAAAAGGGGAGCATGATGGTGTTGGAGCATGTGTAAAAAGAGATATTATGAGGGAGGAGTTAAAATTTGAAGAGGGTGTTGATTTGATAGATGCAAAAACCATGGTTGAATGGTGTAATGAAAATATGTGTCATGGTGCTCAACCAAATTCTATTGTTTGTAGACATTTATATTTAATGGAGGAAGAACACGTGGAAAAGTATGAGGATTGTATAACTATAATGGGTTTAAGTGACCTTTACTCATTTCGTAGCTCAAATGTATGATCTTGTTATGCATGAGTGGACTTTATTTGGAATGAGCATAAGTCACATGAATAGGTGGATGATCAGAGTTCCAAACCTCTAATTCCAGTCAACACATATCAAGTTATAACAACATTGTAACTTAGAAATATAACATCATCATATGTATTTGACCATGTATATGATCTAGTGCAGCTAGGTAGAATATTTTTCATTATGTACAATTTCTTTTCATTATATATTCATATTTTCACTAAAAAATGTTTTTGTGATACAGTGAATGATTTTGTAATTATTAAATATGAGGATAATGAAGAGGTCACTAATTAATACTTGTGTTAGTGTGTAAAGAAAAAATAAAAATTGAGCTCCCCAATTATAGATGGAGAAAACATTGACTATCCCACTAGGTCAATGGTAGTCACTGAAACTTAGTTTCGATGATTTATTATAAAAAATTTAGATCAATGGTTTTGTTTTCACTTTAAATTTCACCCAATGATGATATGTGATAATCCTCTCCTTGTTCAAGTGAGACAATTTAACCACCTCAGGGCTGTGGGTATCCCTATTAGGAGGTGGATCTCTAGATTAGGGGATGGCTCCCAATGATGCACCACTAAAGCTCATATCATACTAATAATACTTATGGGATGAAAAGGGATAGGCATAACATGAAATTAAACCTTGTATACATGAGGTGATACACCAAAATATTTTCTCTAATCATACCTTTATCATGCACTTAGTACTAGGGACAAGTTGCACATACACTTCATCCAATGTCAATCTTCCCTCTCACATCAATGCTTCAACATGGAGTCTTGGAGATAAAATATTCTAGGAAGAAATATACAATGGGAATTATAAGAAACTATATTGATTATCCTACTCACTACACCTGCAATCTACTTTGTCACTTCTTGCTGATCTACAAAAGAGAGATTACAAACACACAAGGTACTAAGGAGAGTAACATGTGAAGGTAAAAAAAATTAAACTTGCACAAGACTAACATCCATTATGTACACTTAGTGAAATATTTTAATGAGGTAAAACACTTGTATTTATTATCTCAAATAAAAAATTTGGTATGGTTTCACCATACCTAAGCAGAGAGATCCATATAATAGCCAAGAAGGCTCAATTTATAGAACATGTGAGAAGAGAGAGAGAAGGGGAGTCCAAGAGTCACTTGGAAATGTGTCAACTTGATAAAATAATTAAAAATTCATGGGATATAGGTATGGTGAGATTCATGCAATGTCAGGAGTTACAAATGTCATCTCCACTCACCCAAGACCTGTAAAATGGTCAAGAAACTCCTTTCCTTGCACAAAAAATTGCTTCTCATGATTGGCCTTAAAAAACTACACTATAACTATAACTGATTAGGTATTATTATGGGTTTGAGTAAGATGGGTTACTAATAGTCCCTCACATGTATTGGATAGGTTCTTGATCATCCTTATCATTTTGGCCATGCATGATCATCCTTGGTAGTCCCAAAATAGATTTTTTCACCTACACCTCTCACACTTGGCACCTAAAAACTCTTAAATTTTACAATATGATTCATAAAATAAGAGTAAGGATATGTTTCTAAGGTTTCCATATCATTATCTACAAGAAAAAATCCTTAAAAGGCTCTCCAAATGAAGATTCACCATTTTTTCCTAAGTGTTCACTAGTTGCCTCAATGAACTAGCTGAAATGAGAGAGATGATAGGAACACTTAGGAGTTGAGATAAAAAACATAATGATAATGAGGACTTATAAAAATTCATAAAATCTCCCCCAAAAGTGGTTTTGTCTCTTGAAATTTCTCCATGCTTGCACAACACAAAAAATGGTCGAAATAAGCCTTGTTTTGCCCTATTCTATATAGGTCCGTACACCTAAGCCACATGTGGAGAATCCTTGGAGAGTAATATAAATCATCCAAGTATTTTCATGTCCTTTATTTAGCATTTGGATTCTCAAATTTCCTCATCTTCCCAATCGGGTCTCTATGGAGGGTTTGCAAGGGTTTTTGGTGGTTTAGACTCTTAACATTTGTTAATCAATTTTACACATTGAACATCTAATAAAATTTAACTTATGGCTTCATAATGACCCCCTTAAAATTCCTTGAATATCCTAAACCACCATGCAAAGTTTTAGATAAGTTCTAAGAATTTCTAGGTAGCCATTCGAGTCATTTTAAAGCATTATGCAGGGTTTGTGCACATCCTAATCCAAAAATGGCTTCTTGGAGACTTTATATGCAAAAAAAAGGGTTTTAAAACCTATTTATATGTCCTAAAAACATGATCCAATTCCTATAATAGCTTACCAAGAGCTATAAATGGAAATGATCCCTATTTTGAGACAAGGTTTATACCTTGTCAGTGAGCCTGCCTACTCCTTTGAGTCAAAAGACCACTATTTTAAATTAAAATGATATTTAAAAGATTTAAAACATAATTTATACCTTTATTAATATTACCCAAGTCATTTAGATGTTTTCCTAAGGCCCAAACTGAAAGTGACCTCCTATTTGGAATTAAGCCTATCCCTTGCCCACTAGGTATATATGTAGACCTTATTGTGTAGGGTACCCTGCTCAGTTTCCAACCTCCTAGAAATTTTTATCATGTTTCTCTAGGTGTGATCCAACTATAAAAACCTATATTTTATCTTTCTTGACCTCTAGTCCATCATTTGACCTCCTTCAACAAGTAAAATAGGGTTTATGTAAGGGGAAAAGTTCCCCCTATCTGAGACAAAATAGGGGGAAATTACCCTATATTTATTGAAAATATAATCATTGGAGGAGATTTATTAAATTTTTAGGGTATATTTTACAAATTTTTAGGCCTCAGTTCTAAGCATAAGACCTCTATCTCCTCAAATTCCTTAGGTAGACTTTGAAGAAGGTAGTCTGTGAGGGCAAGCAGGGTATAAGCTTATTTTTTTGCCTTTTAAAAAGTTTTTTTTTAATTTTGTTTACTTAAAATATTTCCATTTTCATTTTTTTCCATATATAAACTCTATTTCAACCATATCCTAATTTTATCCTGACTAGAACACTCACATACTCCATTTTTACTAGACTGGCTTCTTGCTTGTCATGGATTGAGACAACTTAAATTCCCTACTTGTAGATTAATTTGGCCTTGTCCACCACTTTATGAGGTTTTTATAGGTCTCATATGAGCTCCATGAGGTCACTCTTCATTTTTTTAATCCAACTTTACCAATACAATCTCTTTTGATGCAAAGGAGACCCCACATCTCACTCACTGCCTATATACCCTGTTTGACTGTGTTTCATGCATTGGCAGACACCTGCTTGTAGATTGATTTGGATAAAAAAGGAATTGGTAATGTGATGTTTATAATATTATTTAACCTCTATATGTCACTTAGCCATTCATTTTTCCTACATCCACCTTAAAAGAGTCATCATCTCCTCAATTCTGATGCCAAGGTCACTTTCTGTCTTGTTCACTATCTCAGTCATAGTGAACTGACTATAAGTTATTTGTCTCCTTAAAATATTTGATCAAGGTGATTATATAACACTTGTGGATCTCCTGACTCTTAAATTATTTTTTTCACCTTAATTTTCTCTTGAAAGTGTTGAAACACTCTCAAACACACCTTTATAGTTCACTGTCCACATGTGTCTCACTTTTTAGGCCTGTGTACGGACCAGGGGAAGTGCTTAGGGGTCAAAACCATGTTACAACCTTATTTAAGGTGATATTTGGTCATTGAATGTATGTTTGGGTTATTTTGAGTCATTTGAGCATAGGGCTTAGTCAAGGTATGCCTAATGTTTGAAGAAGGTCCCTTTTAGCAAGTTTTATGTAGATGTCATTGAAACTTTTTAGTGGTTTTTTGGCAATTTTCAAGGTGCTCAAGCTCCAACCTCTAACAATCCCCTTGACCCCATTATTATCAAGGTGATTCTCTATGTTAGAGACAATCCATTTAGGTCATTAAGAGGTATCAAAACCTCATCTAGCCCTGTCATATACCTTTCACAAAATGTTTAGGGGCCTCTATTTTATCCATTTTGGGACAAAAGGACCTCAATAAAATATAACCCCTCTTAACCTAACCAAATCATTATTATTCTTGTCACATAATATTATTCAAAATACTATTTGAAATTATTATTCAAAAGTACTATTCACTATCACTATTCATTGTGGGACCCACTATCACTATTCATGATGGCATGGCAAGTGGCATGTCATGTGACATGGAAAATGACATATCATGTGACATTTCAGGTGATATGGAAGGTGATTTGGGAGGTGATATGGCAAGTGACATGGCTTAGAAGTGATGTGGCTTAATGTGGGACATCATACCCCACCTGGGACCCTTCTTAAAGTGCTTAATGACATCATTTAAGCATCACAAGCCCACCCCTTAAAATATGGTGAATTTACCCTCAAGAGACCATAATTCAACATGTATTTTACCTTCACACATGAAATTAACCTCCAAAATAAGATACCTACCTCTTTAAGACAAAGGGCACCCATTTTTGACTTCTTAACCCAAATGGGAATCCCCACCCACCTCATTTTGACTAATTCATCCACCACATAGAAAATGGTGCCATACCTCTATTATTCCTCTTTTGGCATGACTCTTCACAATATATGCTATAAAGAACCTCCCCTCCTTCACCCAGGGTTAAGTTGGAAAGTGGCAAATTAGTATATTTTTTATTAACATTTTGTTGTAGGTTTTTGGATGAGATTACCCACTTGAGAATAAGGTCACCCTCATCTTGGAGGAGAAAAGATTCAAAGCATCAAATCTCTACCAGAATCACTACAGGATTTCATCAATAATATCATCAATAACCATCTCAAAGTTAACTTTGTTTTTTTATTTCATTTCAACTTATTATCTCCTTTGGCATCTTATCTCTTGACTTATAAACCCAATCCTTGGCCCATTATTTCTTGAATTCTAAACTATAACCCCTTTACCTCTTTTTTTTATCCCTTTATCCCATTTATCCCATTTACTTCATTTTCACCTTCATCCCATTCATCCTTTTGCCCCTTAACCCATTTGTCCCTTTTGCCATATTTGTCTTCGTGACCATTTACTTCTTTTCAACCCTTACCCTTTTACCATTTCATACACTTACCAACCTCAAATAAACCATACTTTTGACCCTTACTAAATTACCAAACCAAAATCATAATCCTTAACTTATCCAATTTTCAGCATTAGCATTATTCAAACTATTTGCTTAAGTTTAATCATCTTAGCAAAGTATTTTGGGTTATTAATTAATTTGTTGTTTGTAGTCTCAGTGTGCTATTATTTTTTGTTATCCTTAATTCATTCTATCAAATTTAACTTATTTTAAAGTAGGTGGATTGTCAGCCTCCTAGAAAGCTTTCGCTTTTAGGATCTAGCTTATGTTAGGCAATCCACCCATCTCCTTGTCTAAAAAACAAGTGTGTGGTAGTGTTTTATTATTTTCAGGTATTCTTCCCTAGCCAAAGAAGAGTTAACCATAATCATCTGGATTTAACACATGCACTTTTAATAGTTTTTTCTACACATCGCTTATCACTAGTTTCTTTCTTCCAAAACTAAGAAAAAGCTAAAAAATAGAGAGAAACATTTTGGCACGCCCAGTGGGACCCCTTATGGGTTAGTAGTTTTATAGGCATATAGTTGCATTTAGTGAAAGTTCAAGGCTCTTTCATTTCTATTATGTCTAAATCTTGAAAAAATAAAAAAATTCTTTCCTTTCTTCTTTTCCAAAAAAAAAAGAGAGAGAGAAAAAAAAATTTCATCCTAGGGATAGGTTGCATTTTACATCTTACATTTAAGTGCATTTTAGCTATTCCTTGCTTGCATGAAAAGACACCAAACTCTTATTTTAGTTTAAAATTGAGTGAATTCATTGTATTTCTTGCTTAATGATTAGCTCATTAAGATTAATTAAATGCATTATGAATTAATTGCAACACACATATGTTACACTACAAAACCACATGCGTAAATTAAACATCAAAACTTATTTGAGCCAAAGACTATTGAGATTTCATCACCCTTTAGATCACCTTACCCTACTCGGTGATCCCACTTGGATTTCATCACCAAGGGGAGGACCCACTCCATTCTCTGAAAGATTATAAACTCTAGACAAATAGTATATATTGGCTAAGCACTCGCACTGGCTACGGGATCATGAAGTGAGGGGAACAAGCCCCCAATAGCAGGCTACGTACCTAGTCTAGTGCAGATTATTTGAGCATCAAAATTTAACTTGAAATCATTCTTAGATGGATTTTATAGTACTTGACTTACAAGCTAATTTACTCTTTCACACTCTTTAATTCATAAGCCAAAAGTGATTTAAAATAAATAGTAGGATTAATTGCACTTTTAGTGTGTGCTTTGTTTACTTTGTTTTTTTTAATTTTTGTTTGCTCATTATGGGAGGTGAGAGATTCATTATCCATTTTTAAATTTCTCATATGATCTTAACCAAAAAACAAGTGAAAAATCAAAACAACCCACCACCATATTCTTCTTCATCCTCATCCATGGATTATACCTCAGACATTGATAGATCACCCTGTGCTTCACCACACCATTTTCCCCCACCTACAATGCCTTCAATAATCCCTGAAGGTGATTTAAAATTTTCCACCTTTTTGGACAATAATCTGATTACTCTACAACACTATCTTAATACCCTAGCCTACCTTACTTCGATAGCTTTAGTTCTTCTTGCAGATCCACCCTATGGTATGACACACCACCTCATGGTTGATTTTGTGTCATCCCAACCTTCTTTTAGTCAAGCTTCATCTTCTACCATTGGTCCATCTACCACCACCACCCAAACACCTATTACCCCAATCAATATATCTAATGTTGGCTCAACTTTACCCCTTGTCACTTATACCCCTTTTGCTGACATGGTGTCTTCCACACATGTTTCTACCATTCCCTTCAAATTAACTAATATACCAACCTCAACCTCCTTTCAGAACTTTGTACTCTCCATACCACAAACACTTCCCCCTATTAGCACTAGGGTCACTATCCACTAACAACCCATAAACACTTTAGCATTTACAACCCAAACCATGCCCCCATCAACTAACCCAAATGTGCCCCTAAACCAACCATTATTAGTTCCTCTACAAGCCCCCATGGCCTCCTATCATTATATCCCCAACCCATTGGGATATATTGTACCTTCTACCTAACCCTTAATGCCTATCAGTCTTGCAGGGACACTATCCTAACCTCAAATTACCACATAACAATATGTGATTGCTTTTATACCTCCTACCACATACCAATTCATAGCTATAACCCAACCTCAGCAAAACTTGCCATTGAATTATTCAGCTTCCCAACCCTAGCCTAACCTAATCAAAGTGCTTGTAAGTAAGATGACCCAATTCAAATCATCTATCTCTGGGTCCCATAATCTTTTATCCTATGACCAAATATGCAATGAACCTATCAACCTTTCTATCCTAATTCATGCTTATCCTCCTCAATGGGAGCTTCCAAAATTATTTAAGTTTTAGGGGAAGGAGGATCCTCAACAACATTTGAGGGTGTTTCACCATTCTTGTTACTTGATTGCCTATGATGATTCCCTCCTTCTCTAAACCTTCCCTATGTCTTTATTAGGGCCCACCTTGGATTGGTACATTGCCCTTCCTAGACATTTTATCTTCTCATTTCCCCAAATTTCCCAAATTTTCTTAGAACATTTTTCTATCAATATATCCAAGAAGGTCTCCATAACTAACCTCTATTCTATTAGGAAGTTTGATGATGAATCAATTATTGACTTCATTGCATGATGGTGAGGCCTCATTAATTAATCATCCTTTTCACTACCCCAAATGGAACTCATTGAACTTTTCTCTTAGGGATAAAATACATCACTCCCACCTTTCAGGTGCAAACATTTAGAAACTTTGATGACGCACTCACAATGGTGCGTAAACTCAAGAATTGAGCCATAGATGAAGGTAAATTGAAATTGCAAAATAAGAATTCCACTTTTAAACCCAATGACCCCTCTTACTCTAAAACAACTAACCAACTCAATTCTAAAACCAAAACATCTACAAATGTGGTTGTCTTGAAAACTGCCCCACCTCCATCAGTTAACCAGCCATATCAAAACACGCCTTCCAATTCTTCCTACCCACCAAACCAAAATCAATGTTGGGTTCCCCATAAATAATTCACCCCTATATGGGAACATTATGCCTTTATGTTGGATAAATTTATAAAATCTAATGTTATTCAACTTCCACCGATCAAGCCACCTCAACAATTTGACCCCTCTGGCCCTGTGCCTAGGTGGTATAATGAAAATGACCATTGTGCTTTCCATCGGGTCCTCAAACTTGAAATAAAATGGTGTAACACTTTTAAAAGTCTTGTCCAAAACCTAATTGACAATGGTGAATTACCATTTGATAACCCTAATGCACCCCCCCAACCATTCTCTCAATATTTTTTCCAAACCATTCCCTAACCATCCTCCACCTACCTAAACCCATGACAATCAATTTGAACCGTCTTCATCTCATGAGGCACACATAATCAATGTCATCATAAATGAGCACATGGAGGATGAACCTCACGTTCCAATTTCCTCTTCACCAACCTCACCTATGGAAGAAGCAAATTCACCTATTACCCCTTCAAAGACCTAAGTAAAAGGATCTATAACCCCCGCTTCTCCACTTGATAAAACCATATCCATGCCCACTTCTTTCATAAAACTGGATATTGATCTAACCGCCCCTTCCTCTACCCTACCAAGTGAGATGGTAGAGATCCCATCTTCTCCTTTGGATACCCTATCAAAGGAAAGAACCAAGACCATACCTACATCCTCGATCAAGCAAACATCCCCTCTCTTAATCACCCCAAAAGTAACCATTATTTTAGAACTTTCTAGCTCAATCAGAGATGAAGGAACCATCCCCTCTTCTTCACCCAAGGGCTTGGCATTTGAAACAATAGATCAAGGAACAAAACCCATTTATAATCCCTTCTCTCAGTTAGTGCAAATTTTGGAATTTGCTTCACAACCCAACCTAGATAAAACCACTTTTTAGCATCATTTGGGGCTCCCATACTAAAATAGAACCAAACCCTCGACTTCATTATCATCCACTTTCCAACCTATTACCACCCCATCAAACCTTTCTTTCCCCCAAGATATGAGGGAACCATATCACCTACCTCCACCTAGATCATCTCATAACCATCTATCTAAACCAACAAAGAATTTGGGTATCCTTTCCACACCTAGAATCACCCATCCCCCCATCAAATCAAGCCTAACCCCTCTAGGCCACCTAACAACCACCAACCAAGATAAACTAAAGGGTAAAATTACTTAAACCTCATCCTCAAGTTAGACCTATGTCGCCTCCTTCTCATTTTTGATTTATTTTGGGACCCCACCCCTCTACCATCCTAGTCAATTATTATGTTTCAATTAGACCAACAGCCTTATGTATGTCTACCCCTCTACCACCTCCACCATTGACTTCTTCATCATTCTTATCTAATTTATCCCCCTCTACTTTTACACCTATTATCAATCCCCCATCCTATACTTCAAAACCATCTACCATTAACCTGATCATAGCTAAGCCAACCCAATCTAAACCATCTACCAAAATTTCCTAACCACCAACCCTCTCTAAGGTTAAGACCACACCTAAGAAGGCTCTTATTTCCCCAAAAAACAACTCAACACCCTCAACACCTCTGAAGGAATCTTACTCTATTATTTTATAGAGTCTATTGCAAACCTCTTCCATTAAACTTCCACCTATTAAACCTTTCACCCATTATAACACCAAACCCTCTTGGTTCAATGATACTCAAATATATGCATACCATAGGACACCAGGACATAACATGGAGAGTTGCAAAGCTCTCTAAAATCTTGTTCATTGCTTATATGAGGATGATGATCTATCATCAGGTGAACCACTTTCACTTACCTTACTAATCCAACTGGTGACCCAACCAATCCAACCACTATCCCAACCTATGTTGACTTCCTCACTCTCACCTATAGGTAAGGGTGAGGAGCTAAAAAAATCACCCAATTAAACTGAGCCCATTATCCATATCATCCATATGATTACCTGATCTTGAGCACAACAGAGGGGTAAAGAAAGAGACAATGTATCCATTCCATGGACATATATCTCAAATTCTTAGCCTCTTAACCGAGACCAAACACCACCACCCAGACCATTACCGAGACCTAGAGTATCCATCCTAGGTGTACCTCCCACCAATTCCTCTACATCTATTCAATAAATTATATTGAAGTAACTTCATCAAGCACTAGTGAAGATGAGCCTTTACGACTTGATCAATACCTCACCTCATCATCATCAGGGATTAATAGATGCCTTACAATCCATTGAGGTTTAGCCAAATGACCCTCAACCCCTTTCCAACTTTGTTGGGAACCTCCAACATTCTACCATTGTCACCTTCCAATATTTTGAGATACCTTTATCACACTTTGAAGAATCTGACCCACCTCTATTTATCACCATATATATTAATCACATCCATGTCAAAAGGGTGATGATTGATTAAGGAGCTAGCATCAACATAATCTCCTCCCATGCTCTTGATCAACTACATTTACTAAAGAATATCATAGCCAAAATCATAGTGGTTCTTCGCTCCTTCAATGACACCATGGCCACTACCTTAGGGACCATTGTTCTTCAAATACGATTGGGACCTACACCATCCCTGAGCTATTTTATGTTATAGAGGGTGAATTAAAATATAACATTATAATCTGACACCCCTTTGGGACCTCACACGATCCCCGAGCTATTTTCTATTATAGAGGGTGAATTCCAATATAACATTCTACTTTGATGCCCCTAAATTTGAGCTATGAGTTGCATCCCCTCTACTTTACACCACTATGTTAAATTTGAACATGAAGGGTAAGTCATAGACATCAAGGCTGATCCCAGTCCTTTTACATATTACAACATGACCTATAGGCCTAATGATGTCCTTCTTCCACCTTCATCTCCCTCATAGTCAATGAAACCCATTAACAAAACTGCACCATCAACCACCACACATAATGCTTATACCCTCAATAACGATGAAGCCTTAACTAGTGCATCTATCCCTTCTTCCTAGATTCTCATTGAGGACTCCTTGACATAAACTTTCCAATGCCTTTCTCTTGGGGAGTACCAACTTTTAGCCTTAGATGCCTTTCTCACTCCCTAGGAATATGAGAACCTTCAAAACAACCTTTTTTATGACCCCAATATATGTATCATCATCCCCTTTAGACTTCCCAACAATTAAACATACTTTGTCTATGGGGGACTTGATTGACCACTCCTCACTCCTATCACCACTCCATATATTCAACCTTTCACTTCTTATTTCTCCTATCTAAGCAACACAGCGTTTGTAAGAACCTATCTTCATTGTTATGCTTGGAAAGGATTTGGTATGGGCCTATACAAATAAGGACCTCATGAATTTCCTATCATCAAGACTTAGAAACCTTGTGAATTATTTGGTCTCAAGTTTGAACCACTAGAAGAACCCACCTCACCAAAATCTATTGATATCCCCATGAAAGAGATTCCATCTTCTCCTAATACATATTCTCAATTTGGAGACTTCAACATCATCCCATCCAACTTTTTTTATCAATACTATTAGTTTAGGCCCACTGACCTATCAACATGGTGGCCAAACTAAAACCTTTCCTCTCATCCACCCCTAAATGGTCAATTATGATTCACCCACCATTTATACCATTCAGTGCCAAGATGACAATTCTATCCTCACCTACCTTGGTGCAGGAGACTCTCCCATCCATAAATCCCTCCCTTCTAAAAAATAGACCATGCTCAATGAATCAACTATTGACATTAACTTAGGAACCCAAGATAATCCTCATATCATTAAATTGGGCCAATCCTTGGACTCAAATGAGCAACATGATTATCCCACCTTCTTTTAGGACCATAACATCACATTCACTTGGTCTTATTAGGATATGCCCAGGATTGACCCCTCCATCACCCTTCATAACATCGTTACCCATCTAGGGGCTAAGCTAGTATGGTAAAAGATTCATAAAATGCACCCTTGTATATCTCTTTTCATCAAAGAATAACTTCAACATTGTGTATCCATCAAATTTATTCAACCCATCGACTACCCACAATGGGTCTCTAATATTGTTCCCATTACCAAGCCCACTGGGGGACTTCACCTTTGTGTGGATTTTTGAGACCTTAATCTTGTATGCCCCAAAGATGACTTTCCTTTACCCAGCATTGACCAACTAGTTGAGCTTATCGTAGGTCATGAGATGTTATCCCTCATGGATGGCTTTTCAAGATATTGTCAGATCTTGATCACCCCATCAAACCAACATAAAACCACCTTCACTACTCCTTGGGGAACCTTTTGCTATCGAGTCATGCCTTTTGGCTTAAAAAACGTAGGAGAAATATATCAATGGGCCATGACCTATGTCTTCCATGATAATATTCATAAAACTATAGAGGATTATGTGGATGATCTCCTCAAAAAATATAAACACCACAAGGACCATTTATCTATTCTTACTATCATTTTCGACTGACTGATCCAATTTTGTGTTTGACTCAATCCCAAAAAATGCAATTTTTGGGGTTTTATCTAGAAAGCTTCTACGTTTTATCATCTCCCTCCATGGAATTGAGATTGACCCTACTAAGTCAAGGCCATCCTAGAAATGCCTCCTCCAAAAAACCTTAAGCAACTTCACAGTCTACAGGGAAAACTCCAATCTATCTATCGCTTCATCTCTCAATTATCAAACAGATGCCAACCCTTTCACCACTACTTGAAGAAAGACACCTCATTTAGATGGACCAAATATTGTCAGCAAGCCTTTGATTCACTTAAAGAGTACTTGCTTTCTCCACTTATTTTTATCCCACTTAAGGATGATCAACCTTTCTACCTTTATGTATCCACCACTGATCACTCTTTTGGTGCCATACTAGCTCATCGAGATGAAAAAAACAAGGAGCAAGCCATTTACTATATCAATCACACACTTCTAGAGTATGAGACATGATATACCCATCCTAAAAAGATTTGTCTCACTCTCATTTTTGTTTCCTCTAAGCTTCATCGCTACCTTCTTAATCACAAAACATATGTTATTACTAACACCGACCCACTCAAGTATATACACTCCAAGCCATACCAAAATCAGTGTATGGCTAAGTGGATTATGTTTCTAGCTGAGTTTGATCTTGAGTTTCTTCACCAAAAATCCATTAAGGGGTAGGTAATTTCTGATTAATTCACTGAATCCCCTCTCCTAGATAACCAACCCATTCCATTAGCATTTCTCAATGAGTCTATTGTAACTCTTTCTCAAGGAGAACCCTCTTAACAAATGACCATGTATTTTTATGGCTCTAAATGCCAACATGTTAGGGGTGTAGTCATAATTATCATACCCTTTTATGTTGAGCCTCTTCCACTTCCTTTAAACTTGATTTTGAATGCACTAACAACATGGCAGAATACGAAGATTTGGTCATCGATCTCCAAATTACTCTCACCTTAAAAATCAAAACCATTTCTATCTTTAGTGATTCTCAACTCATGATTAACTAGGTCAATGGGTCCTATCAATGTAAAAAAGACATTTTACAAAAGTATAAGCTCCTCCTTGATGAACTCTTAACATCTTTTGACCATTATCAAATCTAATTAGTGCCTCGATTTACTAAAAAAATTGTAGACACAATGGATGCTCTTGTATCTCAAATACCCTCTCAACCTATGGAATATAAATCATTTGTCACCATCCACCATTTCATTATGCCCTCATATATCAATTTAAACCTTCCAACCATTTGTAGTGTGGAGGCATCTCCTTCCAATGTCTAGTATGACCAAACCTCTAATCACCTTAACGTGGGCATCATTCCACTTGACCTCTCAAAGAATGCCTAGAAGGCATTTATGCAAGGCACCTCTCATTATCCCATACTAGGGGAAATCTTATATAAACATGGCTTTGATGGTCTTCTCCTTCATTATTTATGTAATCACAAGATTCCTCATGCCATCAAAGAAACCCATGATGGAGTTTTAGGGGGACATTTTAGTGGCCTTGCTATCACCAAAAGAATCATACGCCTAGGTTATTATTGGCCTACCCTCAATCAAGACTATTGTGACTATGTAAAGAAGTGTGTTAAATTCCAACAACATGTTAACTTACATCATGCTCCTGCTCACAACCTTCAAGTATCCATGGATTATTGGTCCTTCTCACATTGGGGTCTGGATCTAATTGGAGAAATCAATTCTCACTCTTCTTAGCGACACTAATATATCAACACCGCTACAAAATATTTTACCAAATGGGTGGAGGCCATCCTCCTTATCTCCATCAAAGCCAAAAAAAATATTGATTTTATCAATCATCACATTATCTGTCATTTTGGGGTCCCTCACAAAATCATAACAAATAACAACAAATCATTCAAAAACAAAAAAGTTCAATCCCTTTGTGGTGATTTTGGAATTAAACTTAGCCATTCCTCACCTTATCATTTTTAGGCAAATAGACAAGCAGAAACCTCCAATAAAACTCTCATCAAAATGCTGACCAAAGTTTTAAGTGCTTCAGGCTGGGATTGGCACATACACATCCCATTTATTTTATGGACCTATTACACTAGTATTCAAACCACAATAGGTGCTACACCTTTTTCCCTAGTCTTTGACATAGAGTCTGTTCTACCTCTTGAAGTCTAGATTCCCTCTCTTTGTATTTCCTTACACAACATCATTTCTAAAGAGGATTATTGTCAAGAATGCCTCACATTCCTTGAATTACTTAATGAACATCACTTTGCTACCCTTAACCATCTTCACATATATCAAGAGCATATTACCCGTGCTTATAACAAGCATCTCAAACAACAAGAATTCAATATCAGAGATTTCATCCTAAAAGAAAACCAACATGTGACCAACATGGAGGAGAGTAAATGAGGCAAGTTTTCTTTCAATTGGCTTGGACTCTACATCATTACCCATAAGTATGGATCAGGAGCTTATCATTTGTCCTCTCTTGAAGTCAAATTGAAACCTGAGCCTCTCAACTCTTTGTATCTATGTCCATTTTTCTATTAAAGAAGGATCAAGCTCACCTATTTGTCTAACTTAATCTCATCCCTTGATTATGAGATTTTAACCTTCACCCACCTTCCTCAACCCCTTTTGAGGACAATTGATTAAAACATAAAACCATGTGATTAACTGTCACAGTCATGGCCTAATCCTAAATATGGGTATCATGGCTCTACCCATAACATGTTTCTCATGGATACTTTTTGTCTCTAACAAGATGGAATCACATGGTCATTATCTCTCAAAACCACACCCTTTCACATATCATTGACATTCTCATGCAAATTTTTGACCTCATAAAGGTAAACCTATGAACCTAATTAGATTGGTCCATGTCTAAACACATTTCATCTTGCAGCAATTACTTGGGTCAATATCTTAAGCATTATAGACTACTCCCTCAAAGGATAGCTGCCCAAAAACAAAATAAAAACTACCAAATGTAAGGTAGACTACTCCCTTGAAGGATAGCTATCAAGATCATTAACCAAAGCCAATAAACTTAGACCACTCCCTTGAAGGATGGCTAAGTTCACTTTGTCAAAATTAGACCAATTTCTTAAAAGCTTCCCACATCAATCAACTTCCCATTTACATAAATAAAGTAAAAGACCCACTATCACAACAAATTTTAAAGCCACAATCGGCTCTCCAACAACATAATAAGTTGGAAGCCACAATCAACTTCCACATGTAGACTTCCTGCATTGATTTGTCTATATCTAGCATACGACATGGACTTATCTATTATCATTCTTAGGTCACCTATAGAAGGGACAAATTAATTCACATGAGGTTATCATGCATATCACCCATTACCCTTCACACCACCCATCACCCATCTTCCCTTTAGATTATTTGTAAATCAAGGGATCTAGAGCTTACTTAACACCCTGTGATCAAGAAACATTTTTTATCGACTAACAACAGCTCATGTGTAGCATTTAAGGGGCTTATATTCATTAAACCGATCTCACTTTGGGTCTATTTTTAGTTATTGTCAAAAACAAAGCATTGTGCCCTATTCTTAATGTGTTTGGTTGGTGTTTTCCTCATGACTTTTACCATCTAGTGTTGCAACAACACTAATCATTCTTTTTACATTCAGTGAGATTATAATAACCATAACCATACCAATCATAACCATAACCATAACATTCATAAGTATCCACACAACCTTAGCATTGACACCATTCGACCTATGACATCCAACACATTTTGTACATAACAAACTATGCAATATTTTATTTAGGGTGTGAGGAATTGCATGAGATATACATAGTCATTAGATTATACATTGCCTAAAGCATATGCATACATTATTTTCCTACCTAAGCATTAGACCGATTATATGGTGATTCTATATTTATGTTCAGCCATCCTTATACTTGATTAATCCCAGGAATTACATTGACATGAATACATCAACATACCTTAAGAAGAAGGTAACATTTATAAAAAATTTGCCTCATGAGCTAGATGGTAGCATTAGTGTGGGATGAGGGGATGGCACTCATGTTCAGTGTTACTATTGTTATTAATGATGAGTGTGTTTGAAGATGGTAGTATTAGTGCATGGAGGGATTTACACCATAATTTGCAATGGAAAGTTGAATGATGATTGTGTGAAGGTATATATGCTTACATGAAGGACATGATATGATCCTTTACTAATCCTTATCTTGATTCTTTAAATATAATACCTACCCATTCTTCCTCATTGAGTTGGTTCTCCATTCTACTAACTAGGAAGGTCATATGATGTCATTGATTCCCTTGAACAGTCTTCCCACTAGACACAGTCATCTCTACCTACCTTTTCACATGGACACATCACCCTCGATATGATTGGTCATCTCGATAAATCCATTATGCACCATCATGATATATTTTTGTTGCCCTTATCATCCAATTCACATCTGATCTCTTTCTTTGCTTTGTCATCTCATGACCCTTGTAGGCCTGGTGGTCATTTGCATCATTATCACCTTTGGATTAGTTAACGTAAATTGGCTTCCAACCATAAGCCAATGTAACGATCATGCCTTTGAAACTGTCACTGTTGTTGGTGGTAGTAACTCCCAAATCTTTGCCATTGTAAAAACTCTTCCATCAAAGGTAGGCCACCATGAATTCACAATAATACATTCACCTTCATATCCCCTCTACCCTCCTCTTACTACCATCCCATTACCATAAGATCTGAACATTAGACCCCAACCATTGGCAGTACTTCCTCCAACATGGTAGTCTTTTCTTTTAAGCCAGCTAAACATTAATTCATAATAAGGGAACCATCATCTTCTCTTGGCCACACAAATTCTTGTTGGTTACACCCAAAATAGTAGAACCAATAATTGATTGGTTCCATGGAGCTAGGATAGAGGATGTAGACATGGCCACCATTTGTCTAGCCTACCCATGCAGCTCTTGGGTTAGACAAGGTCCATCATCTATCACTCACCATGTTACTAACTTCCTTACTTTTAAAATCTACTTGACCATCAAAGAAATTATTTGCAGGTCATCACTTCGCTATTACACTTAAAACTTGCATCGTAGTGGTAGACAATATCTCCAAACTCCTATCCTCACACAATTTTAGAAGGTGTAACCTCTTAATAAAGGCACCTCTTCTTTGGATTATCTCTATTGAAGATCTTTTGTGGTACTTAGCATTGTGTTCCCTTCTAATTTATCCTACCTTTCCCATATGTATCTATCATCCTACTAAATGTGGGATCATTATGGTAACTATTTACCAATCTACACCATTTACTTTCATCGACACCCTCACCAAAACCCAAAACTATTGTTTTACAAAGCCTTCTCCCTTAGCCCAAACTAACCCATGTAGTCCATCAAATTGGGGCAGCCAACTTGAACATCACTCACCCAACCCTTTTTGAACTACATTGTCCTGATGTCCATGGACGATGTAGGTGTTGCTTCACTTCTAAGGGTAGGTCGGCCACTAACAACTAATTCCCATCCCCTTTTTCTTTTCACTCATTTCCATCTCTAACAACACCCTCTTGCTTAGGGAATCCTACATCAAGGAAGCTTTGAATTATTTCTTTAGATTCCTTATGTTTTAACACCATCTAATACTTCCTTTCAAGTTTTTCCTCCATTGTTGGGAGAACTACATCGGTATGAGATCTTTTTAGACTATGTAGGTAGCACTCAGTTACTAAGGTCAGCTCGAACACATCCTTTATTTTGTTTTCCCTTCTCAACTAAAATCTCTTCCTCCACTTCTCTACCTATCCCCTCACCACCTCCCTCCCTTTATCTTTTCAATCTCTTTTAACACTTTTCTAGCTTGTCAATCTCTTTTAACACAAGGGTTGACAACCTTCCTCATTGGCCCCTCTTATCTCCCATAAAATCATCACCTACTCTACCTCACTAGCCTCCCCATCACCTTTCCTTGTGCATACTTCACAGCTCACTCCCTCACCCACTTCTCATGTTTTTGGTCTCTCTCCCCACTTATTACCAACCTTGTCCTTTATCCCTTTCAACTTCTTTCACCATCCTGATCATCTCCCCTCACCCTTGGCTAGTTGTTATACCCTCTTTATCACTCTCTTTTCCTCACCAATTCCCCATCATATTGTGCATCTTGTAAGCTTTATATTTATTCTATAATTGTACTTTTTTTTATGTGTACCACCACTCTCTACCATGTCACCATTTTTCCCAACGTACCCATTTTTCATTCTTCTTATTTGATTTTTTTCCATCCTTTCATCCTTTTTATCTTCTTTTTTCCTCCACAACTAGTTTTTCCCTAGGTATTTATCCTTTAAGAAGCCTTCCATAATTGCCTCTTTTTTCCTTCTCAGTTCTTACCTTTTGCATTCCCCTTTTCCTCTACCCATCTCGGTACTCACTTATCTTTTGCATCTGTGTGAGTATCCTTACTTTGTATCCCTACTTCAATTCTTCATTTTTATTCTCATCATCCCTAATCTTCATCCTTTATCTTCAACTCATTTCCTTTCATTGTTTTCCACCATCATTTCCCTTTTCTCCATTTCCTTTCATTTTTCTCATCTTGAGGACATTCCTTGTTCTTCCCAACCTTCTTTTTTTTCTCCTCCTATATGTCCATGCCTAGCTCTTTCCATCCTTCTCCACCTTCATCTTTATATGTGACCTCATTTTTTCATGTACCTATCCCTTCATCCATCTCCTGGTCCACCTTTACCTCATCCCTTGTTGGATGTCCCTTATGTTCTCCAATTCAACCTCCACCTCTTTAGAGTGTGGTCACCAGTTGTGTCACTTCTACATCTCCTTGTCTACTTCCTTGTGTCCTTTTCACCCTTACTTTAATGCAATAAATCAACAACCTAGTCCCTCATTTAATTAATATTATTATTCACCTCACTCCATATTCCAAAACCCCTCAACGTTTTTCTCTAAATTCCCTCAAAACTCAACACTTACTTATTTTGGGGTCCCACTAACTCAAGGGTCAAGGGTTAAAATATTTTTCACTTCTCATTTACCCACTCTGCTACTTTGCTTCCCTAAATTATTGAATCATACCCTTGTGTAGCCTATTAACGACATTATTGTGAAGTGTGCACAATGTCAGCTTATTTGGATGGTGATGAAAGAACCCATTAGGTCACCATGATAATTTTAGTAGTGCCAACTTGTCTAAATGACTTGATTGGTCATAACTAATGTAAGCTAAGTTTTTTAGGATCAATTACTATCCTGGATACTTACGACCAACATGGAGCTTGTCTAGATGACTTGATAGGCCTAACTTGATTAGTTATGACCAATGCTATGGACCGGTTATCCCTATCATGTGTCCTAAGATCAAAATTATTTTTACCAACATGGTAGATTTAGTCTCTACAC
Organism: Torreya grandis; assembly: GCA_037957365.1. NCBI lineage: Eukaryota > Viridiplantae > Streptophyta > Pinopsida > Cupressales > Taxaceae > Torreya > Torreya grandis. Next base: position 1,055,727 of record JARHVA010000863.1, read on the forward strand.
AATATTTATTATTGTGCTTAGGTGCATTTGTTAACCCATTGGCATTTCACATGTCTAACCACCTTGTGGCACCACCTAGTGCCTCCCCACCAACTGTTTATCAAGCCTACACCTAATTTGACCTTTCTTCATCGACTCTTGATTTGAGGGGGAACACCTCCTCACGTACTTAAGGCACCTTGACCTTCAACCAAGTGATTTGTTTTTATTTTTTATCTTATTAATTCAAAGCTGCATAACAAAAAGGGGGAAAATATAGACATTAGAAAACTACACACTTGCAATTTTCGATGACTAAATACCTCAAGACCCCCTCAAATTTATTAAACCTTAAAAACCACTCTTAACCCAATCAAATCATTATTATTCTAGTCACATAATATTATTTAAAAATACTATTTGAAATTACTACTCAAAAGTACTATTCACTGTGGGACCACTATCACTATTCATGATAAAATGGCAAGTGGAATGGCATGTGACATGGTAAATGACATGGAAAGTGACATGGAAGGTGATTTTGGAGGTGATATGGCAAGTGACATGGCTTTGAAGTGAGGTGGCTTAATGTGGGACATCATACCCCACCTAGGACCCTTCCCAAATTGCTTGATGACCTAATTTAAGAATCACAAGGACCCCCCTTGAAATATGGTGAATTTACCCTCAAATTACCATAATTAAACATGTATTTTACCTTTGCACATGAAATTAACCTTCAAAATAAGATACCTACCTCTTTAAGACAAAGGGCACCCATTTTTGACTTCTTAACCCAAGTGGAACACTCACCAACCCACATGGTAATCCCCACCCACCTCATTTTGAATAATTCATCCACCACATATAAAATGGTGCCATGCCTCTATTATTCCTCTTTTGGCATGACTCTTCACAACATATGCTATAAATACCCCCCCTCTCCTTCACCTAGGGTTAAGTTGGAAAGTGGTAAATTAGTATTTTTTGTTATTAAAATTTTGTTGTATTTTTTAGAGGAGGTTACCCACTTGAGAAGGAGGTCATCATAATCTTAAATGATAAAATATTAAAATCATTGAAGCTCTATCAGAATCACTCATGGATCTCATCAATAATATCATCAACAACACCATCATCGATAACCATCTCAAAGTTAACCTTATTTTTTAATTTCATTTCAATTTATTATCTCCTTTGACCTCTTCTCTCTTGAATTATAACCCCATCCTTGGCATATTATTTCTTGAATTCTAAAATATAACCCATTTACCTCTTCTTTTTATCCCTTTATCCCATTTATCCCATTTACTTCATTTTCACTTTCATCCCATTTATCATTTTTCCCCTTTACCCATATGCCCCTTTTACCATATTTGTCCTCTTGACCATTTATCTATTTTAAAACCTTACCATTTTACCATTTCAACCATTTACTAACCTCAAATAAAACATCCTTTTGACCCTTAACAAACTACCAAACCAAAATCATAACCCTTAACTTGGCCAATTTTTAGCATTAGCATTATTCAAACTACTTGCTTAAGTTTAATCATCTTAGCAAAGTATTTTGGTTTATTAATTAATTTGATATTTTTTCTCTCATTTTTATATTATTTTATTCTATCCTTCATTAATTTTATCAAACTTAACTTGTTTTAAAGTAGGTAGATTGACAGTCTCCTAGAAAGCTTTCGCTTCTAGGTTCTAGCTTACGCTAGGCAATCCACCCATCTCATTGTCTAAAAAATAAGTGTTTGGTAGTGTTTTATTATTTACAGGTATTCTTACCTATCCAAACAAGAGTTATCCACAATCATATATATTCAATCCATGCACTTTTAACAAGTTTTTCTACACACCCCTTATCACTAGTTTCTTTCTTCCAAAACTAAGAAAAAATAAAAAAATAGAGAAAAATAATTATACCACAAACATCAAGCATCTCATAGGTGATATTTGGCCAATTATCCCCCTATATAGGTATCCACTCCCATTTTAATTTTTCCAAATAATTTCTTACACTCCTAATACAAACACTAGGAATGACTTGGCCACAACCATATCTAGTGTCAAGGTCTAACATGTAGTATTGGTAGCCAAGAAGAGCTTTTTTGAAACTAGCAATTGTATGACATGGAGGAAAACTAGGTGGACTAGGTGAAGTACTATATGAATAGGGATAATCATAGGTAACATAGGGATCATGACAAGGTTGAACAAGGACTTGCTCATATTGAGGAGGAAAAGGCAAAACAGGATAAATTTCACCCACTTGCGTTAGGACAAATTCAACATCAAAGTAATCCATGAGACTTGTGAGGAATGTGTAGAGAAAGAAAAAATTCAATAATAATACCTAGGTTTATTTACTAGTATATTCATATGTGGAGTCACCATTGGTGTTTAGCAAACTTGCCTCCAAAAGCTGGTATCTTGAGAAGAATACCAAAAATTCACAAGGAATGGACCTCTTGTCCCATCGGGCATGCCAAAAAATATTGTCACTTGAAATTGAACCCAATGAGGAGATGATAAAATATTCTCATCATTCAAGTGAGACAATGTAACCACCTCAACGCTATGGGTATCCCTATGAAGAGGTGGATCTCTAGATTAGGGGCTAGCTCCCCTTAATGCAACACTAAAGCTCATATCTTACTACTAACACTTGGGGGATGAAAATGGATAGGGATAACATGAAATTAAACCTTGTATATACGATGTGATAAACCAAAATATTTTCTCTACTCATACCCATATCATGCACTTGGAACTAAGGATAAGTTGCACATACACTTCATCCAATATCAATCTTCCCTCTCACATCAATGCTTCAAGATGGGGTCTTGGAGATAGCATAGGATAAGAATAAATAGACAAGAGGAATTTTAAGACACTTTATTGAGTATCCTACTCAATACATGTATAATATAATTTTACACTTCTTACTGACCTATAAAAGAGAGATTACAAATACACAAGGTACTAAGGAGAGTAACATGTGAAGGTAAATAAAAATTACACTTTCACAAGACTAAAATTTATTGTGTACACTTATTTAAATATTTTAATAAGGTAAAACACTTCTATTTATTATCTTAAGGAAATATTTTGGTAGGGATTTTCTATACCCAGGTAGAGAGATCCATACAACAAAAATAGGGTTTATGCAAGGGGAAAAGTGCCCCCTATCTAAGGCAAAATAGGGGGCACTTCCCCTCTATCTATTAACAATATAATAACTAGAGGATATTTATTAACTTTTTAGGGTAATTTATACCAATTTTTATGCCTCATTTCCAAGCATAAAACCTCTATCTCCTCAAATTCCTTATGTAAACTTTGAAGAAGGTAGTTTGTGAGGGCAGGCAGGGCATAAGTTTATTTTTTTTGCCTTTTGAAAAGGTTATTTTTGCTTTCATTTCCTTCATAGATTTCCATTTTCATGGTTTTACATATATAAACTCTATTTCAATAATATCCTAATGTGATCCTCACTAGAACACTCACATACTCCATTTTTACTAGACTAGCTTCTTGCTTATCATGGATTGAGACAACTGAAACTTCCTACTTGTAAGTTAATTTGGCCTTGTCCACCCTTGTATGAGGTGTTTTTAGGTCATATATTATCTCCCTAAGGTCACTCTTTATTTTTTAAATCTAAATTTACCAATACAATCTCTTTTTATGTAAAGGAGACCCCACATCTCATTCATTGCCCATATACCATGTTTGACTGTGTTCCATGAATTGGCAAACCCCTACTTGTAGATTGATTTGGCTACAAATGGACTTGGTAATGTGATATTTATAAATATATTGAACCTATATAGGTCACTTATCCCTTCATTATTCCTTCATCCACCTTGAAAGAGTCATCATCTCCTTAATTCTCATGCTAAGGTCACTATCTATCTTGTTCACTGTCTCAGTCACAGTCAACTAACTATAAGTTATTTGTCCCCTTCAAATATTTGATCAAGGTGATTAGATAACACTTGTGGATAAAAAAACTCTTAAATTATTTTAATTCACCTCAAATTTCTCTTGAAAGTGTTGAAACACTCTCAAACACACCTTTATAGCTCATTGTCCACCTGTGTCTCACTTCCCAGGCCTGTGTACAGACCAATGGAAGTGCTTAGGGGTTAAAACCATGTTCCAACCTTGTTAAATTTGATATTTGTTAATTGTGTGTATGTTTAGGTTATTTGGAGTCATTTGAGCATAGGGCTTAGTCAAGGTATGCCTAATGTTTGAAGAAGTTCCCTTTTAAAAAGTTTCTTGTAGATGTCATTGAAACTTTTTAGTGGTTTTTGGGCCATTTTAAAGGTGCTCAAGATCCAATATATACTAATCCCCTTGACCCCATTATTTGCAAAGTGCTTCTCTATGTTAGAGAAAATCCATTTAGGTTATTAGGAGGTATCAAAACCTCATCTATCCCTATAATATACCTTTCAAAAAATGTTTAGGGGCCATCAAGAGGTCTAGGTTATTTTGTCCATTTTGGGACAAAAGGCCCTGAATATAGTCTAACCTTTTATTCATGATTTTGACACTTTCTTGTCAATTTAGCACCATCAAGAGGCATGTTTGGACCCTTATATGACAAGGAACCTAAAATGGAATTTATCAATTGTTAAAACACCTCTAGAAGGCATATTTTCATCTTATGACACCAACTGTAGATGATTATTATTTATACATAGGTAGAACTGAGACCATATTCCAAGTATACAAGTTTGTAGCACATATATGCCTCCCCCAAACACTTCAATGCATTAAAGAAATCCCAAGAGATTTAAGGACCATATTAAACCCTCCACATTTTATTAGTGATGTCAGCATGCTCCTATAAGTGAATTTTTGTGAATGCAGTATACAAGGAAAACATGAGAGAGCAAGAAAATACAAGGAAAGGCTTTTCAAGCACCAAAAAAATAATTGTCAATTCTTAAATGCCTAACATACATCAAGATAATCCACAAAACATCATCAAAATCCTTCCTTCAACATGAATAAATAATTTTCAAGGCAAATGAGATGACTGTAAGTGTAAACTAGGCATTTTGCAAGCATGTACAAGCCTATAAGACGCCTTCCCAAGTACTTGAGCTTCCAAAAAAAAGAATAAGCATGGAGATATCTTAAAAAACATGTAGAAACACCTAAAATACATAAATCCATCAAACCAAAACAATAAAACCTGAAATAGGCTCAAAAGGAGACCCCCTCATGGTTGTAAGTCCATAAAAAGTTACCTAGAGTGTTAGCCATTGTTAATAAAGGAGGCACAAAATTACAAGTTATTATTATGAAAATCAAGTATATTTAGATTATTATCAACTTATAGAATCACTCCTCCCAACTCCACTTGTACAACCCATGCTAAGTGCTTGAAAATGACCCCTTTTTGCTTGCCAAGAGAAAATAGAGGAAAAGAAGTTACAAATGGATTTTTTTGCATTATCCTTTTAAAAAACCATGAAAAAGAGTGTGGGGAGGTGAAGATTCACTCCACCCATGTTTTTAGCTGAAGATGAGTTCAAGGAATCTATACAAGTGCCCAAAATGGCCTAAAAATAAGGAGAAACTCCCATTCTCTACAAAAAAACTAACTCTTGGCTGACATCTGATTGTACCTAAAATGATCCTGACCTTTTCCATGTTGAAATTCATCTTGGTAACAAATTTTCTTTCATAAAAGTCTATACAAGTCAATTAATAGGCTAGAAAAGTGGCCAAATGGCCCTTTTTGCATATGAAACCTAACACATGATAAATTCATGACTTGAAAACAATTAAAAACATGTAAAAGACCATATAATGACATGTTAAGCATAATTTTGACCTAGTTTGATCAAATTTGACTTTGGTTAACCAAGCCATTTCAAGGGGAATGAGCTTAGACAAGGACTAGGACAAGGCCAAGTAAGATAATAGACCAACATGACACCCTTTATGACACATGGAAACCTTATTCAAAAGTTTAAAATGGTAGGGGTTGATCCCATTTGACTAGAACTCAAATTTGGTCAATAGGTTTTTTGAAGAGTTTGAAATGCACAGGAAGATACTACACTATTTAAATTTGATTCTTGGAATGAATATTCGATTATAAAAATATCATAGGAGCCCATTAAACATGAAACTATAGAAATTTTGAGATTTAGACCATGAAGTTATTCCTGATACTATCAAGGTTAGAGTAGATCTTAATGGTTCACTGAATTGAAATACGTAAGTATGTTGACTTTTAAAATGTAGATGTAATCAATTTTACTAAATATTTTGTAATTTTCTAGGTAGTACATATGAATTTTATTTTTAATTACTTATTTTTATTTTTTAGGTTAGTGGTGCTAGATAAGCTTCCACCTTCATGTGGTTGGCACTATCAGTGGGGAATTCTATATTCTTCAAGCTAAGAGAAGCTCCTGAACGGTAGTGAAAATACACTTTCAGGTGGATTTGAATGTTGTAGTAGTGTGATAATGTGTAATTTGCCTATCTAGATGTGATTTAAGTGATATATTATCAATTGGAGGTCCCATAGGTAAAAATGGTAGTTGGAGCTCAAGAAGTTGCCTATTTAATGCCAAAAAGTTACATTTTTGGACCTGTCATTGTAACTTGTCCAATAGATTGATCTGGAAGGTTCCAATTGAATTCTCTAGGGTGATATTAAAGGGTTTAAAGAGGTAGGGGAAGGATTTGATGGTTCATAGAAATGATTTATAGGGTTTATTTTATGCATGTTTGAACTTAGGCTAAAAAATTACATTTTTCTTGTATTGGGAAAGGCATTTGGGAGACTAGAATGGGTGATGGGTTTGTCAATCAAACCTAATGGGAGGCCAAAAACATGTTCCTAGATGTTATATTCACCCCTAGGATGTGTTTGTAGTGTTAGTTTTTGGTTAGGAAGCATAAGAACCATAGTTTTTCAACCATAACTTAAACTTTGAAAACATTTATTGTTGATGTTTTTATGCTCTTGAATAGTAGTAAAAATATACTTCTAGGTGGATTGTTGTTATAGTGTTATAGTGTATAATTTGACTATATAGATGTGACTAAAGTGATAAATTCTCAAGTGGAGTTCCTAGAGGCAGAAATGGTAGTTGAAGCTTAAGAAGTTGCCTATTCAATGCCAAAAAGTTACATTTTTAGACCCATCACTACAACTTGTCCAATAAATTGTTATAAAAGGTTCCATCTGAGTGATCTAAGGTGAAATTAGAGGGATTAAATAGGCAAATGAAAGATCTGATGGCTCATATAAATGACTTATATGTTTCATTTTATGCATGCTTGAACTTAGACTAAAAATTTACATTTTTCTTATATTGGGAAGGGCATTCTTGAGGCCAAAATGGGTGGTGGGTTTGTCAATTGGACCTAATGAGAGGCAAAGAACCTATTTTTAGATTTTATTTACCCCCAAAAAATGTTGTTAGTGTTAGTTTTGGTCAAGAAGCATTATAATTAGAGTTTTGCAATCACAACTTAAACTTTGACAACATTTGTTGTCAATGTTTTTGTGCTCTTGAACGGTAGTGAAAATGCACTTCCAGGTGGATTTAAACATTGTGGCAATGTGACAATGTGTAATTTTGCTATTTATACATGATCTAAGTGATATATTCTCAAGTGGAGGTCCCAGAGGTAGAAATGATACTTGGAGCTCAAGAAGTTGCCTATTTAATGCCAAAAAGTTGCTTTTTTAAACCTATCACTGCAACTTATCCAATAGATTGCTCTAGAATGTTCCACCTGAGTACTCTAGGGTGATATTAGAGGGATTAAAAAGGTAGGGGAAGGATATGATGTTTCACATAAATGAATTACATGTTTCATTTTATGCATGTTTTGTTAAGTTGTGGAGCTAAAAGCTTCATTGTTATGCAAATGTGGAGGTTGCTGGGCTTAGCCAGTAACTGGCATCGGAAGTATCACCGACATAGGTCAAGCATGGATCAGATCCAACTGACATCGATTAGGGATTGGCCAACGTTGGTCATATGCAGACTGACAGTGACTGGCATCGTTCACTTGTGTGTGTGTGTTTGCATGCGTTTCCAGAATTAGATTTGTTCTAATTTTAGGAGGACAGAGTGTTTGCATGTAAAGACTAATTTTAGTCTTGAGTCTGTGTTTCTAATCATTGTATGCCTTGGATCCTATTTAAGAGACCCATGGGGCATTTATTGTAAAGTAAGCGAGTAAGCAAGGTCAATTAGATCTGCAAGGTGCAAGATCAAGAAGATCAGCTGAAGCAAGGGAATAACAACTCAGTTATTGAGTTGATTGTAATTGATTGAGAGAGATAAATCTTGAGAGAAATACTGTACACCCAAGAGGTGTGGGAAGAGTGATATTTCTTCATTGTATTCTGGAAGATTTTAATACAAGATTGGTTGTTTCTTGTATCTCCTATTATTTGCTATTTTTGATTTCTAGTTACTTATTACTTTTGGTTCAATTCCATGTTTAGTTGCTTATACAAAAGTAATCAATTGTACTCCAAGTTCCTAACAGTTGGTATCAGAGCTAGGATCACTAATAAGTGGTAGAGCGGGTTAGTGTTTGTTGATTACAGGTTCAGTCATAGGGGTTTCTGATTGAGTGGTAGCAAAGTAATGGTAGAAGAAAGTAAATTAAGAATGGAGAAATTCAATGGCAAGAATTATCAATTATGGAGGATGCAGATAGGATATTATCTATATCAAAAAGATCTATTTTTACCGTTGGGTGGGGTTTCAAGTAAGCCCATAGATATGCAAGATGAAGAATGGAATGTTCTTGATAGAAAGGCTCTTGGATCTATAAGGTTGAACCTGGTATCTTTTGTGATTTTTAATTTATCACAGGCAAAGACAATGGTAGAGTTAATGGATACTCTAGCAAACTTATATGAAAAACCTTTAGCTTCAAATAAGGTATATCTTATGAAGCAATATTTAGTTTGCAAATGTAGGAAGGTGGATTTGTATATAGTCATCTTAATGATTTCCATGAAATTGTAAATCAGTTAAATTCAGTCAAAATAGTTTTTGATGATGAAAATAAGGCTCTCCTAATCTTATGCTCTTTACCTGAAAGCTGGCATAGCTTGGTAATGACAGTTAGCAATACTGCATCTACTTCAAATATCTTGAAAGTTGATGATGTTGTTAGTGTAATCTTGAATGAAGAAATTCATAGGAAAAGCACAGGGGAAACATCAGGTAATGATTTAAGTATTGAAAGCAGGGGAAGGCAAAGAGAGAAGGGCAAGCAAAAGAAATCAAGGTCAAAGATGGGAAGGAGATCCAAATCTAGAAATGGAGGTATAATCTACTATAATTGTGGAAAGAAAGGGCATGCAAAGAAAGACTGCTGGTTGAAGGATAACAAAGAAAATCAGCAAGAAGGTAATAAGGAAGCAAATATTGCAGGTATTGTTACACAGGATGCTCTTATATTTTCTTTGGATAGTCAAGTAGAATCATGGGTTTTAGATTTTGGTGCTTCTTTTCATGCAACCCCAAATAGAGAATTTTTCAATGATTATGTCCATGGAGATTTTGGAAAAGTTTATTTAGGGGATGGTGAGCCTTGTCAAATTGTTGGCAAAGGAAAAGTGTAGCTGAAATTGTAGAATGACAACACATGGCTGTTGAAAGATGTCATGCATGTACCCATCTTGAAGAGGAATCTGATTTCTATAGGAAAGTTGGGTGATGAGGGTTGCACAGTAACTCTCACAGAAGAATTTTGGAAAGTTTTCAAGGGTGCACTTGTATTAGCAAGAGGTAAGAGAGTAGGTACACTTTATCTATCTACTTGTGTTACTGATTATTCACCTTCTATTTTATCTACTTCAAATGTAGATGCAAAGATGTGGCACTATAGTCTTGGTCACATGAGTGAGAAGGGAATGAATGTTCTTAAGTCAAAAGGTAATCTTTTAGATTTGAAAAGCATAGATCTAGATTTCTATGAGCACTGTATTTTTGGGAAACAAAAGAAAGTAAGGTTTCTCAAAACTGAGTCAACAAAGAAGAAGCACAAGTTGGAGCTTGTTCACACAGACATGTGGGGACCAGCTCAGGTAGCTTTTATTGGAGGATCACAGTATTATGTTTCTTTCATTGATGATGCTATAAGAAAGGTATGGGTTTATTGCATAAAGAGGAAATATGATGTTTTTGACACATTTAAGAAATGAAAAGCTTTGGTTGAGAATGAAACAGGTTTGAGATTGAAGTTCCTTAGATCTGACAATGTTGGTGAGTACTACAGTAATAAATTCAATAGTTACTATTCTATGAGTGGAATACGTAGGGAAAGGACGATTCCAAGGACACCTTAGCAAAATGGAGTTGCTGAAAGGATGAATAGAAAAATAATGGAGCGTGCACGGAGTATGAGGTTACATGTTGGTTTGCCCTCAAAGTTTTGGGCATAAGCTATAGATACTGCAGTTTACCTGATTAATAGAGGACCTTCTACTGCTCTGGATGGTGGAATTCCAGAAGAGGCTTAGACAGGTAAAAAGGTAGATCTTTCATTTCTCAAAATTTTTGGTTCTAAAGCTTTTGTGCATGTTGATAAAGAAAATAGAAATACGCTGGATGCTAAATCTATGCAGTGCACTTTCATTGGTTATGGCTTTGGAGATTTTGGATTCCAATTATGGAATTTAGAAACTAACAAAATTATTAGAAGCCATGATGTAGTTTTCAATGAGAAGGTGATGTACAGTGATCAGCTCAAGATGCTGAATAATTCTGAGCAGGGCAATCTTGATTTGGATGAGGTAATGATCCAAAATGAGCTCACAGGTAAAAATCATCACTCATAAGAAAACATAGAGATCGATGTCAGTCAAGTAACTGACATTGGTGGTCAAGCAAGAAGCGACATTGGTCAGATAGTAACTGACGTTGGTCAGGTCGGTCAAGTGGAACCGACGTCGGTCAAGTGCAGACCGATAGTTGACCGAGATCGGTCACTAATAGAGATTTTGGGCAGACAACAAGCTATAAATGAGTCTCAAATGCCCATAAGGAGGACTGAAAGGGTAAGTAAACCTCCAATTCATTATTCCCCTTCTTTATACTACGTGTTGCTCACTGATGGTGGAGAACCAGAAAGTTTTGATGAGGTAATGCAGGTAGAATCCAGGAAATAGTGGGAACATGGCATGAATGAGGAAATTGATTCCTTAGAAAAGAACCAAACATGGGATTTGGTTGAGTTGCCAGCTAGAAAGAAAGGAATGAAAAAGAAATGGGTATACAGGTTAAAGGAAGGAGAGAATGGACAAATGAGACATAAGGCTAGGTTGGTAGTAAAGGGATTTACACAGAAACCAGGTATTGACTTTGGTGAAATATTTTCTCCTGTAGTAAAGATGACTTCTATTCGAACTGTATTGTCTTTAGTTGCTATTGAGGATTTGCATCTTGAGCAGCTTGATGTTAAGACAACATTTCTTCATGGAGATTTGGATGAAGAGATATATATGGATCAGCCGAAAGGTTGTAAGGTCAAAGGTAAGGAGAAACTTGTGTGCTGGTTGAAGAAAATCTTATATGGTCTTAAGCAAGCTCCAAGACAGTGGTATTTAAGGTTTGACAGATTTATGATAGAGCATGGCTTTAGTAAATGTCAATCTGACCATTGTGTTTATTTTACTAGATTGGATAATGGTAGTTATATTATCTTGTTGTTGTATGTAGATGATATGCATGTTACAGGTTCACACATGCAGGTAATTACTGAGCTAAAGGTAAATTTAGCTCACACATTTTCCATGAAGGGTTTAGGAGTAGCAAAAAAAATCCTTGGCATGAGTATTAAGAGAGACAGGAAAAATCACAAGCCGATTTTGTCTCAAGAGGATTATGTGAATAAGGTGTTGGAGAGGTTCTATATGCAAGATGCAAAACCGATGAGCACACCTATGGCTGGACACTTCAAGTTGAGCAAAGAACAGTGTCCTAAATCACATGATGAGGTTGAGTACATGAGCAAAGTTCCATATGCTTCAATAGTTGGGAGCTTAATGTATGTAATGGTATGTACTAGACTTGATATTGCCCAAGCAGTGAGAGTTTTCAGCAAATTTATGGCCAATTTAGGAAAGGAACACTGGAAAGTAGTTCAGTGGATTCTCAAATATCTGAGAAGGACCAACAGTAGGTATTTATGCTATGCAGGGTCAAACACTTCTCTACATGGGTATGTAGATTTGGATATGGTAGGTGACTTAGATGGTAGGAGAAGCACCACAAGATATGTGTTCACTATTGGTGGAACAGTGGTTAGCTGGATTTCAAAGTTACAGAAGGTTGTTGCCCTATCTACTACAGAGGCAAAATACATTACAGTCACAGAGGCTAGCAAGGAAATGATATGGATGAAATGGTTCATGGAAGAGTTGGGAAAGGAGAAAGAGAGTTGCAGATTATACAGTGATAGTCAAAGTGTAATTCATTTGGCAAAGAATTCAACCTTTCATTCAAGAACCAAACATATACAGCTTAGGTACCACTTTATTTGATAGGTATTGGAGGATGGACAGTTGAAGCTGGAAAAGATCCATACAGATAAGAACCCTGTAGATATGTTAACAAAGACGGTAACAAAGGAGAAGTTGAATCTTCATTCAAATTTTGTTGGTCTTCAAGATTGAACTTGAAGAGGGAGAAATAAGCCAGAGAAATAAGATAGAAGATGTTGCTGTACAGGTACAGGTACAGCTGTTTATCTCCAAGTGGGAGATTGTTAAGTTATGGAGCTAAAAGCTTCACTGTTATGTAAATGTGGAGGTTGTTGGGCTTAGCTAGTAACCGGCATCAGTAGTATCACCGACATCAGTCAGGGATCGGCCGATGTCAGTCATATGCAGACCGATAGCGACCAACGTCAGTCACCTATGTGTGTGCGTTTGCATGCATTTCTAGAATTAGATTTGTTCTAATTTTAGGAGGATAGAGTGTTTGCATGTAAAGACTAATTTTAGTCTTGAGTCTGTGTTTCTAATTATTGTATGCCTTGGATCCTATTTAAGAGACCCATGGGGCATGTATTGTAAAGTAAGCAAGTAAGTAAGGTCAATTAGATCTGCAAGGTGCAAGATGAAGAAGATCAGCTGAAGTAAGGGAATAACAACTCGGTTATTGAGTTGATTGTAATTGATTGAGAGAGAAAACTCTTGAGATAAATACTGTACACCCAAGAGGTATGGGAAGAGTGAGATTTCTTCATTGTATTCTGGAAGAGTTTAATACAAGATTGGTTGTTTCTTATATCTCTTATTATTTGTTATTTCTGATTTCTAGTTACTTATTACTTCTGGTTCAATTCCGTTTTTAGTTGCTTATACAAAAGTAATCAATTGTACTCCAAGTTCCTAACATGTTTGAACTTAGGCTAAAAATTACATTTTTCTTATATTGGGAAGGGTGTTCTTAAGGTTAGAATGGGTGGTGGGTTTGTCAATCGGGCCTGATGGGAGGACAAGAACCTATTAATATAAATTATCTACCTCCCCAGACATGTTTTTAGTTTCAATTTGTTTTTAGGAAGCATCAAAACTAGAGTTTTGCAACCACAACTTAAACTTTGACAATATTTATTATTAGTGTTTTTGTGCTCTTAGATGGTAGTGAAAATGCACTTTCGTGTGGATTTGAACATTATGGCAGTGTGATAACATGTAATTTTGCTATCTATATGTGATAAAAGTGATATATTCTCAAGTAGAGGTCCCAAAGGTATAAATGGCAGTTGGAGCTCAAGAAGTTACCTATTTAATGCCAGAAAATTATATTTTTGGACCCATCACTGCAACTTGTCCAATGAGTTACTCTAGAAGGTTCCACCTGAGTGATTTGGAGTGAGATTAGATGGATTAAATAGGTATGGGAAGGATCTAATGGTTCATATAAATGACTTATAGGTTTCATTTTATGCATGTTTGAACTTAGGATAAAAAATTGCATTTTTATTGTATTGGAAGGGCATTCTTGAGGCTGAAATGGGTGGTGGGTTTGTCGATTGACCCTGATGGGAGCCCAAAAACCTGGTCCTAGATATTATCCTCCTCATTGGACATGTTGGAGATGTCATTTTTTGGGTAGGAAGCATCAGGACTATAGTTTTATAACTAAAACTCAAAATTTGACAACATTTGTTGTTAGTGTTTTCATGCTTCTATCTCCCTTTTCTCACCCACTTTTGCATGAAAGTGTATTTTAAGTGTTCAAGGTGATTTAAAATCTAGAATATGTTTTTTATATTTTTAAATATCATTTTTAAAATATTAGTTTTAGGATACCTAACACCCTTAAGGGACAAGCCTAGAAAGTAATAGAATGTCAGGAGTGAGGTGTTGAAGGTGCTAAATGAGTGAGGTATTGAAGGGTCAAAAACCAATCTCAAGAACATGCATTAGGCCTATTAAGAAAAAGAACCCTTAAAGGGAAAGGGAAAATTTTCAAGAAATTTTAAATGAGTGTTTAGGCGTTTGAAATTATATTGAGTGGGTTGAATGAAGGTTGGACAGGTGGATATAAGAGATAGAGGAAGTGTTCTTGAAAGTATTAAATAAGAGGAAGACATCTAGGCATAACCAAGTTTAGTGAATTTATAGTGAGAGAGTGTGAAGAATGAATGGAAAAAAGATTAGGTTGGAGGATAGTAAAGGTTATATATAATAACCATAAAATACACGTAGAATCTATGTTGACAATAGTCTTAGTGATGCTCTCGGCTTGCACAAATTTTGAGTAAATCTGAAGTAAGGGTTTCATTGAGTAAAACACCTCTAAAACTCAAAGTATTGAACAATAAGGTCTAAAAATTTGTGAGAAGATAAGGAATGTATCTTAGAACTTATTAAAAGTATAATTGGGTTGACAATAGGTTTTAAATTCTAGGTATAGAGGATTGTTTTTATGTATGCCTATAGAAGACTATTTTTGAGAAAGTTGTGCATAAGGTAAGATGAGTTTTTGGTTGATTTGAGTTATATAAACTTGGGTAAGAGTTATAAAATGTTAAAATTGATAAAATAATACTATAAATATATATTTTAAGATCTATAAACTCTATTTTGATAAATTGACCTATTAGAGCAACAACTAGGTCTAGAGACCTAGAAACTTAAAAAGATAGAATTTGAGAATGAGAGCACAATCTCTTAGAAAATTATAGTTGGTTGATTTATTTTAATTTTGAAACATACAAAAATTATTTATTTTTACTAATAATTATCCAAAGTATCTTAAAAAATTATTATTAAAAGGAAGGAGAGTAGATCTGAGAGATTGGTGACTAGTCAAGAGCAAACCTAATGAGTAATTGACTAGTTTAAAAGAAGATTATTTGAGAGTGGATTTTTAATTGAGTTGAGTAAAAGAGTGGATAATTGAGGTTGAAGTTATTGGTATCATATATTACACCCTAGCTGAACAAGGGGATTATTTAGGTCCTCCTACTCAAATCTAGTCCAATATGGGAATGACCTTAGGTTGTGGTTCACCTAATCTTGGGTCAAACATTCAGAGAAGGTTAGCTTCCTTATGGATCTATCACCTAAACTAAACATAAATTAACACTTTCTTGGAAAATGGGAGAGAGATTAATAATAATCTATAAAATCATGTAAAATGAGGTGATGCACCAGTGATTTAAACTCTTACTAAACTTTGCACAAAACACACTATAAGACATATTCAATACTAAAGAAGATCAGTCCTCACATAAGTATTTCAAAAAAAGGCATTGATTAGCTATAAAATTAGCATGGGAGGGTATTTATCCACTTCCAAACTAATCAACAAACTATATATTGCACTTAGAATGACCTATGAGAACTACAAATCACTTCATGAAGGTGAGGAAAATCAAACAGAGATAATGAAAGCATACATTCACTTAATCAAAACACATAGATTCATACAACACACTTCAATTCAACTTGCAAAAATGAAGGAATTCAGTCTTTATTTCATTAAATAAGTGTTACAATACAAATCTTGGCATAGCCTGAGCAAGCCAAAGGCATAAGAGTCTTTTCTCTAAAAATATCAAAGATTTCTTTTCTAAAAATTTATAGAGAGAACCATAATGTGGAAGAAAATGGGACATATATAGAGAAAAGGGAAGAGAGAGAGAGGGAGTTGTGATGGATTAGCATTAATTCAAGGATGTTGAGTCATGATCTTATCAAGAGGGAACCAACTTTTAAAAGCTTTGTAAAAGAATTAAATTCTCCATTGTCTTTATCTAACCACTAAGTCTCCTTCTTGGGACTCTATTCCATTTTATACATGATATGATGATGAGGACAAACTTCTCATATCTTGTAACTAATAGAACCATGCCATCTCTACTTCAGGTGGTCATAGGTACTTGTTTGTAAAAAATGTGACCATATCAAAATATGAGACACTTCTCCATAATAATCACATAGTTTGCCCCTACTTTGAAACATGATCATAGGTCCATGATATATGAAAACCAATTTATTTATTGGTTTTCATATAACAATAATATCGATGAAAACCTAGAGATTACTTGAAATTATTACAACTGTTAGCTGCCCATCTTTGATCCCTATTAGGCCTAGAAAGATTTATTTTGCCTCTGAGCATTTGTAAAAGCCAAAAACTTATTATATGCATGAAGCTTCTTCAATAGATGATGAACACAGTTGCAAAACCATACTATAACTCTAGATAATAGACCCTATATGTTCTAAAACTTCAAACCAGAGCTTCATATTGAGCTTTAATGGTGACGAAGCTTCATCCTGACTGTATGATTGTATCTCATTACTTAACATTGCTCGTCTAAACTCTAATGGTGATATATCTCTTTGAAACACCTACTTTGGTTTGACCTCGACCATGTGTTTGACCTCTATATTGAAGCCCCTTAGCTTTTGACTTTCAATCTTTCTCATTGATTTACTTTTCATAGAATGCACATAATCCATTAATTTACTTGGTAGATAACACACTCATGACACTTGACATTATCTTGATCTTCCTTAGGATGCTCTAACTTATTGACCTTGATTGTACCATTTATCTTGATTTGTATGAATGAATGCATACTATTGATCTTATGCCAGTTAATGCGGTCATGACACTTGGTAGCTTCTCATCTGTACTGACCTTTTGACTTTAACTCACACTATTGGATTAATTTTGCATGATTAGATGTGCACTGTAGATTTTCCTAGACTCACTAAAATATGTTAGATACTCATGCATCATTGTATTTGATCTGATTTAATGCCGACCATTGATATTGATCATTTGAATTCAAATGACTAGTTCACAAAGCTTAAACTTGACATCGACATGAATGTCCCACTCTGCAAGTTTAAATTTAGAAGTTTATATATTGAGATAGTAAGCTCATCAAGACATGAAATTTATAGAGAATGATATAGGCATGAAGTACATCATTCCCATGAAATTATTTGACTCTGAGAGGATTTCTAATTGAACTTATAAAATGCTTAAATGAGCTGACCAATCTATTCCTGCATGATGTTTGATGATGGTCTGGTTCCTTAAGATCATCACATTTACACTTTCAGCCCACTTAAATTATTTAAAAAGGTTGAAAATGTTATGTGATCTCCTATTCAATTCCATACGCTCCTTGTGAATTTAGATCACTCCTCAATCAGGACACTGCTCAGCTTCTCATCAAAGGCTAGGCACATTTTGGTACGTAGGCCAAATTTGGCCAACAAGAATTCTTCATGATTTTAGAGCATATGAATAGAACTTTCATAGCCTTCTTAAACATAAAAAATCAAAATGTGCATTGGATGGTTTTAGGGGATGATAAAGGGTTTTGTCCAAAGATGGATCATTATCTCATGAGTGAATATTTTGTTTCAATTTAGTAAGGTTGCCTTTTATCAAACTAAAGACATTATAGTCAAGGTCAGATAGAAGTTCATCTTGTAAGTTTAGCAAAGATAAAGCTACAAAGATGAATAAGTAGACCATGTAAATGGTCACCAAAAGGAGTTGAGTGCAAAATAGGTATTGATAGAGATTACTCGATAGGTGAGGAAAAATATAAATGAACAATAATAATAGAAGGCATACAAGTAGTAGGCCTAGTTTCAATAAAATATAATAAAAAAGGAATTAGATCCAAGTGAAGGTGAAATATCGAGTAACTTGCAGGTATAGGTATCTGAGTGAGAAATTTGTAGGGATTTATGAATTATTTTACATCTTTGTATTGTAAAAGTATGAACATGATTGGGTATGGGCTTTAAGTGAAATAAAATTGTGTTAATATACATACAAAAAATTACATCTACCAATATAGTATCTAATTTCAGGTGAATGCCATATATGCATATACAATGCCAAAAATATGTAAATTTCTATATAGGCATAAAAAAGAAGCACATCTCATGTAAGACATCCTAATCATCAAATAACCTCCCTCTCTTTACCTTCCTAGAAAAAGACTCTCACCATGATCACTTGTTGGTAAATGGAGATCCCTCTAATGCCTTGGATTATTCAAAGGTCTGACTATAGGTCCTACGCTCATAGATCGCTTAAATATGAATCTATTCAAATATAAGTATTATTACAAAATTAACATCAAATACATTCAACCAATTATTAATAAATTAATTTTAAACTACAATAAAAAATCATTTAAACATGCACTTAGTACAAGTTCGCAGTCTTGCTCAATCTATTTTTGACACTCAAACAAGTTATCGGCAAGATCAACTATTCAAATAGGCATCTGAAATAGGGAAGAAACATGAGAAGTTGACCTACTAATCATCTGATTGGGATTATTAGATGTCATAAGATAACCCTGCATACACAATACATTCACATAATTTATATTTGCTCCAAGTATATATTAAAATTATTAAAACAAGTCTATTTTTATAATTCAAAATTATAAGTTAATATATACCTTTGTCAGTGCCTAGGCAGATGACATTGCAGTAGTAATGCCTATGTTTGTCTCAACTTGTAGTGATGGAGGAGTGTCTACTTGAGCCATCAACTAAATGTAAACAAGGTCTCACTTACTTTTCTATAAAGTATCAAAGATATATATGGAAAATTTTTATCCTTTATTAAACCAAGAGTGTATTTAATAATACTGTAATTGAATTTGAGATCTTTGATAGATAAATTTAACTTAATCTTACAAGGCAAATATACATAGATTAAATGTACATAGAGCATAAGATTAACTCAAAATTTTAACTCTTTATAAGTCAAATGTGTCATCATAATAGAGATAGATGCAGTAATGGATGGGCTAGCAGCTGGATCTAAAAATGTAAACAATGTCTTACATCCCAATTTCCTCACTCAGCTAATTTACCTAATTATCCATGGATTAATATGGTTGTTAAATTGAATTATTAATTTTTAACTAAACTTTAAGTCATATGTTGTTATGGGATAGATGTATGTTACTTAGATTCCATGATTATGAGTTGTCTAATTATGAATTTTGTACATAATGATTATGTTACATTGTTGTTATAGCATTGTTTTATGATTTATATCATGATGTATTGGAATAACTACCTTCTTGCTATGAGTTGGATGTAGGAGATTTCATCCCTCAAAGGACGATAGAGGGAGAGCATCATCGGAGAGGGTGGCGTAGATGGAGATAGTGCAAGATGATAGAGGAACTGCTAAGACCCATGCACACACCACATTAGATTTTCATATGTTATATGCATTGTGTGTTTGGATTAATGCATTTTGAAAGTTAATTGCAGTTAGACATTAGATTTGTGTGGTTTAAATGTTAGTACATAGATATGGAATAAATATTATATGTGATTGCATTTTTTATATTATATATAGACTTAGAGTTTAAATTATAGTATGATTATATAAGGTTACTTTACTCATGTTTGTGGGGAACGTAAAACTAATAGAGGATATCTAATTATTATTTTATATAGGCTAGCAAAATATCTTTATAACAATTTTAACATTAAGCTTGTTATTATTGATATTCAGGAATATCAATATATGCCAAGCTATTAAAATAATAAAAGATATATATAGTCTATATACACAGTAATGACTCAAACAATTATCTTATCATAATTGAAAATAATAACTAATTGGTCTATTGTTTTGAGATATAAAGGTTATTGATGTGTTAAAAGAGATAATTACCTTTATTAGATATTTAAGGAGTTAAACTATCCTAAAATACTAACATAAAAGAGATAATTACCTTTATTAGATATTTAAGGAGTTAAGATATATTAAATGTTTTAGGAATTAGGAAAAGATAGAGTTAATTTGGAATTAGGGTTTTTTAAGACTGGTTATTGGAAAATAATTGGTCATTGGTATCGGGTTGAAATGGTAAAATGCATATTTTTGCATGGACTATGGACTGAGGTGAAAAAGAGCATGAAAATAATGAATAAGAAATGGAAAATGATAAAAGGTTAGTAGTGGAAGAGAAGGGCATGATGAGGGAGAGGATGAAGGAGAATAAAGGAGAATATACAATAGAAAGAAGGATATTTATATTGGTTCAACTTGTTTTTTAATTTGGAAGAAACTTGGAAAGGTTGGTGATGTATTCTATTTATTGGTTGTTTAAGCTCAAGAACTCTGTGTATATTTTCTTATACATATTTTATTAGTTATTTTGTTGTGTATATATATACTTTGAGATAAGGATTTGGCCTTGTGAATGGATTGGCCATCCACAAAACCAAATCATTATCCTCAAACCCTTACGCTTGATAAATAGGACCATGTAATGATTTTATTCGATGGAATAGGTTTTTAAATTATGTGTAAATACTCTGAGTAAAATAAAGTCCTAGCTATGAGAATATAACTCTTAAATTGGGTATTAGTATATATACACATAGAGGACTGTGGTTTATTTGATTTTTTGGAACCCTTTTTAAAAATATGTTAAAATCTTAGCTTGGCTGGGAATAGGTTTTTAGAATAACCTATTATATGAAGACACTCTATGTTAAATGAAAACCTAAGATAGTTGTTGGCAAATTTATGAAACTATGTTAGGTTGAAAATATATATAGGAGTATGTAAATATTTATACCCTACTAAGGTACTGTGATATATATATATATATATATATATACACACACACACACACACACCAATGTATATATATGCAAAAATGTAGGGATCTATGTTATAAATATGAATTTGATTTAGTTAAACTATAGTGATCTGGTACATGTAGTTAAGTTTGAACAATCCTCTTTTATACAATAATATAGTTCTATTTCTCTGCATAATCCTTAGGTTCCTTTAAGGGCTGTGTTGAGCTTATGGTAGAGGGTCTGATATAGATTTAAGATGAATATTGAATCGATAGCACTTTTGATTTATATATCATTTGGTTATTTTAAAACTGAGAATTGTATGTCTGATTTAGAATATTTATTGATGTTTGAAAATCATTAAGAGTTAAATAAATTGGGTTTTTGTTAAGTCATTTGGTTTTTATATTTTATGGACTGTCAGTTTCATGTATTAAGTCTTTTATAAATAGATAAATATATATGGCAACATATATAGGTTGACTATATCTTTATGAATAGAATATACACATACAAATACCTACTATTGATTATGTGTTAACAATTATCTTAGAAAAATGAACATGTATATGGTTATATATATATAGAAAATTTGACTGTGTTTATTTGGATTAAATACTAAGATTCGAATACATATATACATGTGTTGATTTGACCTTATCATTTGAAATATGAGGTAGACTATATTATTACTCAAACAGGAAACAAAATTATAAATTTGACTAAGTTAAAGTCATAAATTGTCGATAGAATAGAGTATTTACATTTATTGGAAATATGACTGTAGGTTATCAGTCAAAAAGATTAATATATATACCTATATATTTATATATTTATATATCAAATATTTGAGGTTATAGGTTTTGTGAATATACATCTTTTGTCACATGGATGAAAACGCTATGATTATATACATGAAACAAACTATGTAAAATGGATACAAACTTATATGAACATTTGTGGATTAAAACAATAAGTATGTTTTAAATTATATATAGTATGGGGTGTATATAATAAGATCATATAAATATATGAAAAATAGGTATAAGAGAACCATGGCCTTCCTATACATGTATAGCCTATATTTATGTAATAGGTAGCGTGCCTATATTTATAGTAGTGACTAATCAGATACGTCATGAAATCTCAAAGGATAGGGAACTATAACTACATGAATGTAGCCTAAGTTAATTAAATGGATGAATAAGTGTATGTTTATTAGTTTATTAAAAATCATTATATAAGTTATGGTTGCTGGTTTGTATTAAGTAGTATGATCTTTCTATTATAAAAATTATGATTTTATATTTTTAGAATTTACTTAAGGAAAGTAGATTCTGTAGAATGAGTTCTATTTACCCATTTGATAAATATACTTGTTTGTCATGATTATTGTTTATGTGATGAATAATAAGAATGAGGTTCATTCATAAGTTTGATGGATTAAATGTATGTATAATAATTATTTCAGATATTAGCATGTGTTTTATTTGTTATTAGAAATAATTACATAAACCTATTGGTTATAATAATGTTAACCAAATCTAGCATTGTTGGTTCTAACTAAGTAGTGATATGGACTTCACTAGCTTAGTTAGCATCACCAATGTCAGATGAAGGTAATCCTATCAAGTGGCGTGTATGAATTTGACTGATCCTAGAGATCATTAGTTATTTGAAAAATTTGGCCAAAGTAATGTTAAATAAATATTGTCATTTCATATGTATGATTTACATGTTTGTGTGATATCATGTTAGAATATATTTTATTTATGATACACATCATGTAGTAGAAATCTTACATCACACGGGTACTAACGTGTCTCTCTAGATTCTTGCACTGTCACTATCTACCCATCTATGAAGGAAAGGCCATTCCCTATTTGGGGGATTGTGGATTGATGGTTTGTGGTTGGTGTGGAAAAGTTCTCAGATGATTCTCTCCCTCCCCACTGTAGTACTTACTTGGAGACTACACTTGAGATTATTAGAGATATAGGAGTTTGAGAGACTCGAGCTCCATAAAGCACTGTATCTATCATTGTATTAATATTTAGGCATCATGCCTATTGGAAATGTAATTGATTAATTATTGTACATTAAAAATAGTGGTTGTATTATTGTACTAGTCATGGCTGGATTTCAATATGATTACTTTCCTTATGTAGTTATGTTATGTTACATAAGATACTAATGATCAGTAACTATTATTGTTACATGTTTACTTATGTTTAATATGCTTAGTCAGTATGTTGAAGATCATTAATTAGATTATCATGGTGTAATATAATGAAAGAATAAGTGTTGAGTAAATATATATTTTTAAAATTACTGTATTATTCTAGTAAATCCTTGTGGGGATGTTACACAATGGTTGGGTCATATCAAATGTTGTAAATGTTGATCATGATGATGAAGGCACTGTCACCTCCTAGAGCATAAAAAATGACATATATATTATTCAATTTATATGTAAATTAATTGTTAGCTAAATTAAATTTGCAAATATAACTTAAATTTAATATGACATTTATATAAAATATACCTACATTTGTGTAGTAGATGTTGTCTGCACACTAAATGTGCATGAAAAAAACTCACCAATCATAAGTATATTATCCAATCCCTCTGAACCACCAACACCATTGTCATTAGAAGGTTCAGTGTATATAGCTCCATAAGAACTGCAAGGGTGGGGTCATGTATGCACACTAGGTGGCGTATCTCTAGCATTGGTCTATGAGAGCCTACTCATATGTTGAATGAGTGTATCAGCGAGTAAACTAAGTGCATGAAGAGTGTCTATATCCATGACCTAATAAACTATAGACGAGATCTCGAGTTCAAGTGGTTTTTGGATATGGATCCTTGTAGGCTGATTAAGCACATGATGTGCACCTGGTCAATCCTATACAAAGCCTTTCCCTCAGCCTTGAAACTCACTATAATCAAAATAGTTTAGAATCTCATTGAGTAAAAACTCATAGATTTTTCTTGAAAAATACAATGGGACTCATGGTTGTTACATGATGGATAATCAAACAACATCCACCATCGGTCCCAAAAATTGACTGTGATTAAATTATATGGGCAATGATGGATTGAAAAATGTTTAATAGTTATAAAAAATGGTAAATTGGTGGTTGGGCCAATGAATAAGGTGAAAATGGAGGCTTTTGATATGTCTTTGTTCTTGACCTCAAGTGCTGACAATTTATTAGCATAATAATCCCTACAACTATTCATATATGAAGCCCATTTATCAATTTGACTCATTATAGAATCAATTTGACCTAATAATGTCTCTAGAGAATAGGATAGATAGGTGCAGTGGGTGTTGGTGAAAGTGGAATCCCTCATTATTCCAATTAATTCTTCAATTTCAATTTTATTTTCCATAATGTGGTTAACTAGACTCTTTTGACTGCTTGGGGGATTTTGTGAAACTCTAGGAGGGTTAGGATGAGGGTAATACTAAAGAACAAGAGGGTTAGGTGGAGGGTTAAGAGGAGGAACAAGAGGGTTATATGAAGGGTTAGGAGGGTTAGGCATAAGAACAAGAGGGTTAGCAGGATGGGTTGTTTAGAACAAATAAATTACCAATTAAATAATGAAAATAACAAAAAAATACTAAACTTTAGGTTTAACAAGTGTAGATTTTTAGCACTTCCCTCTTCTATGTGGAGACATCATCAATTAATGGCTTCTTGGGATGTATTGTGGTAAGGTTTATCCTCACTAATGTAAAATGTGATTGTGGAATGGATAAGAGTGGGGAAAGAAAGAAAGATCGAATGCAAAATGAGGAAATTTTATGTTTGGGTTTAGTTTTTATTTTTTAAGTTACATAGGGAATGTGATCATGTTATTAATGTGATCATGTTAATTAAAACAATATCGTGACCATGTTATTATTTTAAATAACATGATCGCATTATGGATTGATAATTATCAAGTAATAATTTAAATAATGTGATCACGTTATTTAATAATGTGATCACATTATAGAAAATGTCTACAGAATTGTCTTCCAAATCCATGCAGTTACCTTAAATGCATTTATTTATTTTCTAAATTGAACTAGAGACTTCTCATAATGTCACTTAGAATGGGTAAAGTTGTAAGTGATGGTCATGATGCAATGGTTACTACCAAATGAGGAATATGTGAATGAATTCTATAAAAGAATGACCAAAACCCCATTTTTGATACTTTCATGAACATCATTGGAGATCTACTCAATCTATATAGACAAACCATGTTTGAGCATTTTTCTCCAACGAATCAATGTATCTCAAAATATAGGTTTTTAAATCCCTAGTTCTCTCAATACTCTATTTATTAATGATATTATATTTAAAAGCACCTAGGACTTTTAAGGATCCAACGTAATGTCGTAGTGGGGATTTATTACCTCAGGGATGTTATAGGGTGAACATGTTGGTGATCGATTAACATATGACTGACTTCAATCAAAGGAGCCTCCTTTACTCTTAAGGAAATTGATCTTATATATATTTATAATGAATCATATGAAATGAAATGTCCATCAATAAATCAACATGTAGACCCAATTAATGGTTGTGCTACTTAGCATTCCAACATGTCGTGATAACTATCATATAATAGAGTAATAAAATTTATCCACATTGTGTACACAAGATTCAAATAGTTTAACTTATACTACAGTTATAATATGATGTGTTTTATTTTTTTTAAAATTCAACCATGTAGTAGTGTTAGTCATACATGAAAAAAAATTAGTTCAAAAATTCAAACTCAACTTGTATCAGTCTATGAAAACACTAAAGAATACATAGCTTCCAAGATATCATGAACACTAAAAAATATTTACATATAATTTTTAATATTTACAATGTTTTTTCTTGTATTATTCTCTATTTAAATGCTATACACTCAACAAAACACATGGTTAATATTTATTGTGTAAGCATTTGAACCCATACAAAGTACAATTATAGTGGAAAGGACTTGTCGCTATGTGACTACATTCTTTATGTGACTAAACATATTTAATAAGTTTGTTTGTTAATCAATTTATATAATGATGGATGCGATGAAGAAGGAACACAATTGACATATTTACATGTTATTTATATTTATATTTATTTTTTGGTCACAAAATAATTCCTAATAGCTTATTATCACAATTATTTTCAAGATACACTTTTGTTTGGTACTATGACTCTTTGCTTTTTTATGGGAGTTATGAAGTCTTCAAATTGAGTTTGGAAATTTGTGCTCATTTTACTTACAATATTAAATATTTTTACATGTGATTGACATCAAATCTAAACCCACACTAAGCTTTAAAATCATTTGACTCTAATCCTTGAAGTTACCCACTTACAATTTTCTAAAGATTTGCATCTTTATTATGAAACAAGAGACTCATCTTTAGACCATATTAGATGCAAGATAATATGTTGAAAAAATTGTCAAAAAAATTTAGAAAATTATAATAAATATATAGATTATCATTTAATATTTCTTTATTTTAGTATCAATTATTCTAACATTTGATGGGTAATGTTTAATAAATAACTATCATAAAAAAATTCATGACAACTAGGGTCAACTGTCAAATTTAAGCTCTAGTTCTAACATGCATGTCGGTGAACTGACATGCTTACAAACTATATTTAATTATATCAATTCTTTGTAATTAAATTAAAAAACATTTAATGGTACAAATTTTTTTCAAAATTATTGTATTACATATTTATTTTACACTAATTTGTTACACTAATTTTAGGTTACAATTTTACATGCAAACTCAGCCATATACAAATTTTGGACATAACTCACTTAACCTCATAACATCAAAATTCAAAGAATAAGGAAAGATTATAATCGATTATTTACACTATTATTCATGCTAAAAAAATTATTCGTATAACAATAGAGATATAAATTGCATTATCAATGGTATGTGTAATTTTTTAGTTGTCACCACACACACACACACACACACACACACACATATATAATTTGGTCACTGATTTATCTATTTTAATGTATACATTCATATTAAAATTAAATGTATATGTTTGAAGTGAACATATATATATATTACACATTACTTCTATGGCATAGACTATAGAAACACTATATCTTTAAATCATATTATTAATAATTTTTTCTATTTAATATTATTAGTTTTTACGTATTATTTATTATTGCATTGAATTTTTATTACAAATTTACATGCAAACTCAACTTTAAGCAATGACAGGGACTAGCCACTACACAACCCTTTTTTAAATGTGGAAAGGTAAAATTATGGATAAAGGAGGATTTTAAATTGTTATTACATTGAAAGATGCTCTAAAATAATAGTTAGGGGAGTGTTATTAAGATGTAATATTTGTGAGTGTGTTCATTTTTAATTATAACATTAAATTAGATGTTTATTTAACCATCAATTCAAAATGTTCTTTTTTACTTGAAGAAGTTAATCAAAAAATTATAATAGCTTGGTCATAAAGTAGAGATTGGAGAACCTTTTTTTCTAGATTTTTTTTCAAACTTGATGCATTGGTATATTTAGATTGATACAATTTATCACCACCAAATAAGAAATTTTTAAAGAAAGCAATGAACTTTTTTATAGACACTCCACTTTCATCACTTCTGTGTCAAAATCACAAGTCATAATGATTTTCTGCAATAACATACAAATCACGTCATAAATCACTAAAACACTCAAATTTATCCACACACTTGATGTGCATATTCCAAAACACATTGGTGCATCCCTAATTTGAGAAATACACCGTATCAAATCATTAACCATGTTTAATTCATCATGGGTCAAATTGTTACTTTTGTAAGTGACGCTCTTGATCAATTAAATGGAATAATTACTCAATTTTCAACATTGTAAAAGTCACATAAAGTTAATCCAAGGTTAATTAACTCATTAAAGTAAATCAAATGGATAATCTAATTTTAATCATAAAATCCATGGGAATTGGCTATATTTGTATTTATGGAAATTCTAAAATTCAACATATATCTTCAAGTAACACTACCCGGCAAGTGGTTGATTAAATTTAATTAGAGTTATCCAAAGGTCAAACATTTAAAATATCAACATAAATACAACCAAATATCAACATAAATGTAACCCATGCTCCATAAATACAACCCATGTCTTAATCAATGCAAAATCAACCCCAAATATTAATGGCATAAATCATATAAAATAGACTAACCCTCAAACACGCATCTTGATCATCATCCAATCATCGAAAGAAGGGTTATTTACCTTTATAAACAAGTTTTTTGTTTAAAATTACTCTTTCAAAACTCAGAGAAAACATTCACCTATTTTTTTATTGTCCAATCAAAACATGCATAGTGCAATGGGAGATGCCATGACATTGATGAAAATTCCTAGTTATATATTCGGGCTAATCAAACTTGTATGTTAGTAAGATAAATATATCCAAAGAGAAGTTAAAATTATATTATTTATTTTCTTTGTGCTTGTTTATCTCTTCCTTTTCCTTGCCCAATCTAAGGGCATGCACTTAAATTTTAAGTTTTTATGCATTTCAATTTCAATTTCATATTAACAAGAAAACTAACTCCCTTGTACTTGTGTGTTTACATATGGCATACCCGATGGGAATAGCACACCACAATCCTATATAAAATGTTATATCATCTTCTAAATATGAATTTAGATCAAGTCCGAGCCTAACTTCCCTTCCTTCTCTTCCAAATTTTTATTTTTTGGTCCCTTGCTTATCAACAAAAATGCCCTAGTAATAAACAAAAATGCTTCCCATAATCAACGATATTGCCCTGTGTATTAGTAATGTCATTCTTCCCATGTTTCATCTCTCTATATTTTCATGAAAAACTTGGTATCGATAGTATCTCACTACAGATCAAACGCTCTCGACTGCATACAAATTGTGAACAACGAGATCAAAAACCCTAACAATAGATTCAACCTATGAAATGATAGATTCGGCCTACGAAGTAGTGGGTTTGACATGTGTATCGATGATATAGACCTATGAAATGGCAAAATTGTGAAGGTAACAGTCTATGTTTTCTTTATGTTTATCATTTTTAGAATCTGTAAGATTGCCCTGTTAATCAACATTATTGCCTTGCTAATTAGTAGAATCACTAGTTCCTTGTTTGTTATGTCTACTTTATATAAATTTTCAAAATTTTCTTGATAAACGGTAAGATCACCTTGCTAAATATGGGATCGATCTGTGTAATTTTTTTGTGAGTTAAATAAATATGTCTTCAACTTACTTTTACTTGTCAAAGGCCCCATTTAAACTTTAACTTATTTTTTTGCAAGTTATACTAGTAGAAAATGTGGTTATAGTCCCAAAAAACACTTTACAAACATTTATTTTGGTGCAATTAAAAAGAACCATCACTTGTATTTGGTGTTCTAAAAAAACTTACTTGTATATTCATTTACTAATGTGTTTAAATTGTTTGATTTTTTGTGAATAACAGACTGTGTGTATGCTCTCCCCTTGCCCCACTGAGGAATCCTGGGTGACCAAAAACACAAGTTATTATTGTCTCTTTTATTTGTTGATAGTGAGGGGTGGATTTCATCACCTTCTTGTAAGTCTGTAAGTCACAGCGATTGTGATTTCATCTCCCAGTTTACGTACCAACCTCATACATCTTATGAGGGATATAAATTGAGGGAATTTATCGTTAAAAGAATAGAAAAATTCCCTATAAAGGGTTTTGTGATAGCAAGGGGTTTATCCCTAATGCTACATTATTAGAAATCATCCTCAAAATATAATTTTAGATAGTACTTCACTTAGACATTTATGATTTAAGTGGTCGTGGAGGGACTAGACCCTCTTGAAAGTTGCCTATTATTTTTATTATTTAATGGATTTTGAGCCCCATGTACCATAAATTATATCAAGGAACATTTAGAAAATTATTATCAAAATTTTAGATTAAGACCTTTGGATGTAAATGATTTATAGTGTGAGGGAAACTAACCTCCCTCAAGATATCACGACATATTGCTTGAATTGAGGGTTAAGAGATTAATTTGTTCCCACTTCTTTTAAGGTAAGTATGTGAGTTGCAATTATATTACACACACATTTTACTATCAAAGACAAGACTTTTTTTGAGTACGTGTTATTGATTTTTTGTTATCTTATCCCCATCTTACATAATACACCTTACACATCAAACAAATCAAAAGTATTCTAAGTCCAAACATTGTCATTATAAACTTGCAAGATAAGGTGTTACTTTGCCTAATTTTTAATCCATTCTATCATTACCTAAATGTTATGTTGTCCAATTGAAACATAACATTGTTCATGTTGTATTGCTACATTGTTTATTTCAAGGCAAAGTCTAAATTAGGTTCATTTGAACCAAAATCCAATTCCAATCCTAATCCAAATCCACTTCATTGTGAACCAAATTTTTTAATTCTAAATCTAATGTCAAACAAAATCAACTTTTAAAAATGCAAAAAAAGTCAAACTTTCCAAGTTCAAAAGTCAACTAAGGTCAACTTTATTGTTAAGTCAACTTTGAAGTTTAAGTTTGAATCAAAGTCAATGGTTAAGTCAAAATCAAAGGTGTAAGGGAAATTTATGGATTCATCATGTAATGATTATTTTAAACCAATGTTTTGGACACCAAATGTGTGTCTATCTTCAAGGAAAGAGAGTTGAAATTGCTTGAAAAGGATAACAATGGACACCTCCATAAACTGAGAATAAGACAAGAAAAGGACAATAGAGGTGGTGATGTTCAGCGTCCTCAAGTAAATCTACTACCAAACAAAAATAAAAAGAATGGCACAAAAACCATAAAATCAAAGCATGTCTCACCCATCGTCTAAATTACCTTAGATTTTTAAATAATTAATAATCTAGCGCCATGATCCCCCAATCCAGTCCTATGTTTCTATTAAGGGTATTCAATTTTTGTTCAATCTCTATTGCCTCCCAGATATTTCTTTATAAAAATCACCCTCTCTACATAAAACCTTGGCCTGGTATAAACAAATATGGTGTTTTATATGGTGAGAGTGTTCAACAAGGGCAAAATTGTCTAGTCTAGTATACTGGATGTCTTTCGCATGTTCCTTGAGTCTAGTTTGAAATTATTTACTAGTTTCTCTAACATAAGGGACTCCACATGAACATGGGATAATGTAAACTCTTTTTTGTGCTATCATATTGACAAAATCTTTGGCAAAATCTAAATAAGTTCTAAGTGTATTGTGGGGTTTAAATGTATTTTGTATGCCCACCTTTCTCACAATTCTTGAAATATTTTACGAGATGCCTTTAACATAAGGAATTGTGATTCTAGGTGCATATGAATTCCCATTATTATCTCTTTACCTATGATTTCTCATCTTGTGAAAATCTTTTTCAATTTCCCATCTTGAATAACCGTTTTCCATTAATACTTTAACAAGATAATCTTTTTTTTTGAAAGTTTTTCAGATCTAAAACCTTAAAAGCCATTGATGCTAAAGAATAAAGAACAATAATTACATGATACATAATAAGTAATGACTACCATTATGTATTGGGTAATGAAGTAACTAATATGTGTATCCATATTGAATATGATTGCTTGGAAAAAAAAATTGATTTTTAGGTTTTGAATATTTTGAAATCATAAATCAAAGATCATAAAAATAGTAAATCATGAAACCATAGGTGAACTTAGGGATTGAAGACCAAATGTCATATTCAATAAATTTTTAACCCTAAATTTATATATATGGGGATAGGGTTAAGAATATATAATTAGTTCAAGCACAAAGGTGACAAACTAATATATAACAAGCCACTTAATTACAAACTCATAAATTAATATTTTGAATTATAATATTGAGATGTACTAAATATATAAAGTACCAAATTTGAAATATTTTTAATTTATTGCAATACCAAAGAGAAATAATACTTAGTTGAGTTTATTATGTGCATGAAGATTTAGACTAGAAACAAATGTAAACTATGTAGGATTAGTATTTTGGATTAGTCATCAAATTCTATAAATTATACTTTTGTGGCAGTGGACACTACCTTTGATGCTAGTGTTTGATTATGACATAAGTGTCCATTATAGAATAACGACTAAATATGGATGTGACCAACATTATTGTTTTGTGTTTTTTATCACAATTTTACTAATGTATTCAAATATGGGATACATGTCATCATTCTTTACTAATTGTTTAAACTCTATCTCTTCACCCTTGGAATGAGTTTGCTAAAAATGGGTTAGTGGGATCATAATGTCGAGCTGACCCCAAATACCCCTTTATCAATATGTGTTGCCTACTTAGCCAATACTCCAAAGAGGGCCTCAAACTTATGTAGTTTTTCCCTATGCGTAGGAATATGTGTGCACAAGGGTGAAATATACTATATGATGATGCATGCAGTGATTAAGATTTTAACTTGACAAATATCACTCATGGGCAAATCTTTGAATGCTTTAGACTAGTATTATGACTGATTATATGTTTGATATGAAAATATGGACAAATAGGGTAGAATAGCTTGGTTGTAAATTTAATTGATTTAGATTTAGTAGGTGTTTTCTTGGTATTTTCTAGATGAATAATGATAAGGCTTATACTTGTATTTATACCACATCTTCTGAAAATATCTCACGATAGGGTTCAATAAGAAAAATAGGCTAACTCATAGGTTTAGAAATATTTTCAATTTAGATGACTTTTAGCAACTAGACACTAGATAAGGATATACATAGTGATGTCAGTTGTAGTGTCCCTCTATGATCGATAGTGTTCAAAAGGCTAGAAAATAGGTATGGACTAAGATATAATTAATTAGGCACATTGAGATGACAAATGTGAGCCTTTTGGTAGCAGGGAGGTCTAAAACTGAAGGGTAGAGCCCTGATTGATATTTGTCAAATGTACAAGACTAAGATGATATAAATATTTAGTTTTAGTATATATACAAATGATTCATTTCTCACTCTCATTGAGGATGAATCTAATATTTCTACTGCCATGATTTGTCTTGCTTCTAGCTTTTTCTTCCAATGGCATAAAACTAAGTGATACAAATAATCTTTCCTCCCCTGACCTCCTTGTATGGCTTGCTATGAGTCAAAAATTCTTCAACATAATGAAACATTTAAGTTTTTGGGTATCCCTTTTGCTTTCTAGGCCTCCCCCTCTAGAATTTGGAATTATGCGATGGACAAGATGGAAAATAAGTTGTTGTATTGGATCACGAAACCATTATCATTGGATGGTAAATTACATGTTTTCTTTAAAGTGCTTGCGACCACCCATGAGTATTATTATTCTTGCTAGGTGGCTTATAAGTAGTTGGTCCAAAAATTTGAAAACTTACTTAGAGATTTCATTTGGACTAACCCATCTACTTGAAAAAATTTCCATAGGGTAACCTGGAAATATTGTCATCTTCCCCAAGAGGTGGATGGTATGGTATTGATAGATATATCTCATCAAGGTTTGGATCTTTGTGTTAAATGGAATGTCTGTGCCATTGAATTTAAAAACCTAAAAGGTGATCATCTGTAATTGTATTTCTCAAGGCCCCTTACGGTCATGAAACATGGAAAGTCTTGGTTTAGCTATGGTCATGAAACCTCCTTACTCTTGTTTCCCTTGTGAAAGTTTTGGGGTTGTTTGTGATAAAAAAGTATCTAGAAAGATTTGTAAAAATTCAAACATTAGCTATTATAGAATGAATATGGGTTTAGATATGGCCTCTCTATTAATTAACATTCCTTATGATGGTCCCCTGTCATTAAATTTCATGTAGTTCCTATTGCATAGGCACCTTAGATTTACTCCCTTAAATTATTTCGAAGGGGAATTCATATTTTGCAAGACTTATTTTAGAAAAACACTTACTTTTGGATCCTCTGAGATGAATTCAAAGTTAAATACAAACTTTACTCTATAGACAAAGAATCTTATGAGGAG
Organism: Torreya grandis; assembly: GCA_037957365.1. Classification (NCBI taxonomy): domain Eukaryota; kingdom Viridiplantae; phylum Streptophyta; class Pinopsida; order Cupressales; family Taxaceae; genus Torreya; species Torreya grandis. The sequence goes on from JARHVA010000863.1 coordinate 1,089,851, forward strand.
ATTGTGGAAGTTGTTCTATTGGAACTAATTCACAAAATCACAAGTAATTCTTATTTTCCCTTAGTAGAAAGATTGGAAATGGTATGTTGACACCCCTTTATAGAATTACATTTCTCGAAAAGGTTATGGATAGATTTCAATGCATCTACCTATGGTTGAAAAGCTTAATGGCCTTTGAAATATTCAATCCTCCCTAATAGTTTAGGGGTGATGTTTTCATATTGTTTTGTATGTTTGTGTTGAACCTAAGATGGCTAATTTTTATTGTGTTTGTTTTATCAAATGATTTGTATAGGTAGAAGGCTAATTTAATTAGGGCTTGTGTAGCTTTGATGCCCATTTTACAAGCACCTAGATACTGACATGCACCTTTTCTGGTTTTTTCCTAAGCCCCAAAGCACCTAAATTTATATGCATGATCTCTTCAGGGCTTTTTCTCCAAACTCCTTCAATTGGTTTCACACACTCTTGGTGATAACCTGCAAATGCCCCCTCAATTCACCCAAGTCTGCCATGCTTTCAAAGTGGAAATTCTATTTTGGATATGGAAAGAAAGGAATTCATCTTTATTCTCCAATCTTTCTGCTAACATTCACTTTTCTATATATAATAAGGCTATGGTTATTTCTAATGTGTTTTTGTAGATACAAGTGCAAATTAACAAAGTGGTTATGGAGATTGATCACTTGTAGTAGTTACTTCACCACTGGGGTGATGCCCCCTATAATGTTGCTTGTGTGCCACCCTTCTCACCTCAGAACACACCACAAAGAGGTGGGAGTGACCCTTGTCTGGGTGGCCCTCATCGCAATTTGTCTCATTAACGTTCTCACAACTTTGTTATTATTTTTCCACAGTGGCACCAATCTCCTCCCTCAACCCAGCGTGAAGGTTAGGGATCTTTGCCTCCTCGTCCTCCATAGGCCCATGAGTGGGATTGTCCACCTTTTGAAATCCAACATAGATGGAGTAACCTTCCTGGAAGTTCTCAAGGTCATATGCAACTGCCACGTCAGATAAAGGCTTCCCCAAACTCAACTTGGTGATTTCTTCCTATCACTTTGTCTAGGATAATGAAGTACATGAAGAAGCTGATCAACATGCCTCTGATTCTAAATGTGAGCCTGTTGTTGAAGAGAAAGATATTCTAGGCTCAGAATGGGGTAATCCTCGTGATCATAATCCCTTCTTTATTGGTATTTTTTTCTACTATTATTTAATTCTCTTTTTTATGTATTAGAGCTTTTCTAGGCTTGGCCTAATTTATTTCCATGCTTCTTGGCTTTGGCCTTGCTTATATTTCCTATGATGAACTTAGTATATTGTTGTGATGTCCTCTCTTACCGTCAACTTTTTTATAAATAATCTTATAAATATTGATATACTTATATTAATAATATAAATTCTATTTCATAAAATATATATAAACAAAATTAAAATGACCAAATCCATTATCACATTTTTGTAATTTGTTTTTAAAACTCTCATATTTTCTTGAGTAGATATTAATAAAGTTTATTGTTTTGCATACCTAATATGTATGAAATCAATTCATGAAAGAAAAGTGCCCATTTCACAACTTACTACTAAAGACTACTTCCTAAATTAAATTGTTGTTTAATTGAAGAATCCTAAATTAAATTGTTGTGTAATTGAAGAATGTGAAGATATAAATATATTACGTTTTTACTTGTTTGAATTTTATCAAAATAATTTAATAAATTTAGTTTTTTAATTTATGAAACGTTTAAAGGTAATTTGGATGTTGTTTTGAGTGAAATTATTCGAGATTAAAGAAGATAAATTCTTAAAACTTTTTAATTAAAATTTCAGATTTTTTTGTAATGATATTGTACAAATTCGGCTATTAAACATGTACTTAGTTTATATTTAATAATTCTTTAATAATATTATTTTACTTTCTAAGTCTTAATAAATAAAATATAATTATACTTGTATTTGAAATAGTATAATTTGAATTTAAAAAAAAAATTAAAATTAAAATTCATTAAAATTGATTTGTATTATATTCTTAAATCAAATAATATGAAAGCTTTATCATTTTTTTGCTTTCGTTTTTATAACATGAAATTTCATTTTTTATTAATGAAAAGGTTGTTATTTCTTTAATTTATTTGTAGATTCAAGTTAAAGTGAAAAAGATGGCTTTAAACCTCCACCACTTGTAGGAACTCCTCGATCATTGGAGGAGTACTCCTTGCACCATGAGTAGGGGTTTGCCTAATGGCCCACCCCACAGTCTGTCATCTCCTCCTCTCAGGGAGCGTCGAAGTAGAAATCAATCCAAAAATAGGGGTCACTTTTCTTCTTGCCCTATCTCTCGAGATGGCTAGAGGTCTCATGACAAGTTTAATGTTGGTCCTTCATAACAATCTCTAGGAAGCACTGTTGTTCTTGCATAGTTGACTGATAGTTGGCCTATCACTATTCATGACAACCCTCTAGATAGCTGAAAATCTCCAGAGATACCTGACATAGAGCTGTCTGCTTGGTCAGTGTTTCTTAAGGATGATCCTCTGCCTCCACCTCCTAGGACGACGGTTTGTGCATAAAAATCTGCTATCTAGTTATTTTTATTTTTTTGGGCCATGCTTTGATCAGCGATTTTTTTTAATTTCAAAACTAGGTTGTTCCTCCGAAAGAGAGTTTGAGCCATGATGTGTCTGGGTACTTCACTTTGTAACTTTCTGTAATTATTTTTTTTTGTTAATATAATATGAAGCGTTCCAATAGTAAATAATACGAAAGCTTATTTCCTTATTGATCTTATTATTGATAAGAAAAAGATAAAATTATAGACAAGAAGAGATTTTGAATTATTATATCTTAATAAAAGTATAATGAGGGTAATGAGATATGAATGAATAATTAATGTGGCTTGGTTATGTCCAGAACCATCTAGATTTAAATCTTAAAGCGTATGTTAGATTGGTTGTGATCATTGGAGATGTTCGTACGGTTAAAACTACTAAAAATAATGTTGTTAATAGCATCTTGTTAGTGATATTAGTGAGACCGATTAAAACCATTGATGATGATTATAAGAGAGATATAGATTTCTTCTTTATATCCCAAATTAATTTGTAACTCCAATCCAAAAAATGATTACCCATATTAAAAATAAAAATATAATATTTAAAAATATATATATAATAATAACTTATCTTGCGAAATGCAAATGTATAGTAAAGGAGAGTGCAAATGATTAAATGCTTTAATATACTTTCATATAAATTCGAATACAAACCATTCATCCAATAAAAAACTTTTAATATCGTATTATGTCATCTTTATTTATACATCATGATATGAGTCGTGAAAACATTTGATACGCTTACCTCACTATATCAAAACATCCATATCTAATTAACGTGCACATAATCACATCGAACCTAACATTTTGAAATTAATAATTAATTATATATTTATAAATAGTGTTAAATAGTAGTTTAGTGTTGACACGTAATTCTTAGAATATTAAATGGCGGTATATATACAATAAAAGTTTCGAAATATTTATTTTTACCTACTCCCGAATTAAATGAAACCTATCATTATAGTATTTATTTTCTAATTTTTGTTTTATATCACTTGACATGTGTCATTATCGACCATAAATGGTATGTAGAGACAACATTTGGTAAGATTACTTTATTAACTCATGATTTTTGTATTCATTATCTCCAATTAATTAGTATATTGTAATTATATTACAATGAAATATGAAATGTGATTTTAGATAGGGTATGAAAACATCCCAATCACACGTATAACCAAAAAAAATAGTTTTTATATATTAGATTATTATTATTTTGTGGTATTTTATTTGTGTGTTTGAGTTATTTTAAGATAATTTTTGGTAGATATTAAAAAATGATTATTTGATATTTATTTTAAATTATTTTATATGTAGTATGTATATGCTTTTATGTATGGGTGATTGGTTTAAATTTGATATTATTAAATTTTTATGATGATTTTTGATGGCTTGAAATTTTTTTAGTGTATTCTCGTGCAAATTTTCATATTTATTTCAATGGTTTGAATTTTTTTTCATACATTCTCGTGCAAACCTCTATATCTATCTCATGTTTATCTTATCTCGTGTCACATTCAACACAATGACTTTTTAAATTAGATAGATAAGGACATTTCTTTGGAAAGCCTTAAGATTGTTCTCACAAACCCATTTTGTGCATACCCTTAAATTAATGCATTTCATAAATTGATTTTTTTTCTTTCAAGATTTTTTTTCAAATAATTATTATGCATGATTTTCCATTTATTTTAAATTTCGTTCAATTATTTTTCCAAATAAATCATTTGCTTTCTATATATAATTCTATATTTTACAATCTTGTATATCAAGACATTTCAACTATAACATTTGACCCCCAAAATATATTAAAAATAATAAATTTAAATTTTCATACATTTCCTCACAATGTTCCAAAACACTCCAATCAACACAGGGTGGAAAGAAGTATTGGGTTCACACTTTACAAATCCACTTGCTTTAGTCTCCAAGGCCTTTTCAACAAGCTAATTGTGTACATACCCTGTAGTTATTGCCTTCCACGAGACAACATTTCTTTGAGGTATTTTGTCAAACATTTCACGATTGTGTATATGCCACCTTTCAAATAAAAACCCCTAGTGCAACATTAAATAGAAGTTTAATGTCAAGGGTCAGTTGATCCATACAATATTTACTTAGTTTTTACTTGTATTAGCAACACGAATTAAATCTGATAGAATACTTGAAAAGACTGAATTGATCGTAGGCCACTTCGAGGGAGCAACCTCCTTTGAGCAAGCTCAATACAATAATTTTGTGGACGTCTTCATTGGCCTCAACACTTATATACGAATTCTAATCTAATCAACTACTGCTTCCCATGAATGTGGGATAAAACAAAATGTTCATGGGATGACTTATAAAGCATATGCAGCCATAGCAACTACTATACTAACAAAGTAAAAACAAGAGATATCACGGGTTCATAACATCCATTCCCTCTTAGAGAAAACTTTGTCTTCAAAGCTTCAGATGTGGGACTTGGTGTGAATCTGAAATAGTGGTTCTCATATTGCATCCTCTAGTTGCATTCCATGTCAATGAATTAAAACCTTGGTGATGAGCGAGAGTGAAATTGGCATGTGTGTCTATCCAAGATTGCCTCTAGCTCAAGAAGAATGGATCTTTCAGTATCAAGTTCTAGTAAAATACATTGCAATCTGATGTTTGTGCCAAGAATTTTTTTCAAACAAGAGACATGAAATACTGGGTGAACTTAGGAAGGTGGGAGCTCCAACTTATAAACAATCGACCCAATATTTTGAAGAACCTTATAGGGCATATAGAACTTAAGAGCTATCTTATGACACCTTTTGAGTTTTAGGGAGGATTGCTTATAGGGCTGCAGACAAAGAAAAACCATATCACCTACTTCAAAAGTGCGCTCAAAATAGTGTTGATCTGCTTATTGTTTAATTTGATTTTGTTGCATATGAATATTGTCTTGTAGGGTACTAAGGATCTAATCTTAGGTTTGAAGAATCATGTTCATCTCTTGAATAGATGAACTATTGGGGATATACGAAAGGAGCACTAGTGGTGCTTGACCATAGACTGCTTCATATGGAGTCATTTTCATTGAAGTGTGGTAGGAGGTATTATACCACCATTTAAAAAGACGGAGCCACTTTGCCCACTAATTTTTTTGTTTAAGGTGAAGCAACAAAGGAAAGTTTCCAAGCATTTGTTGACAATTTCAATCTGGCCATTCGTTTGTGGATGATACTTAGAACTCATCTTCAGTTGGGTACCAGTGTGTCGAAATAGTTCTATCCAAAAATTGATGGTGAAGGTTGCATCATGATCTAAGACAATGGATGATAGAATGCCATGAAGATGAAAAATCTAATCCAAGAAAATTTATACGACTATGGAAGTAGTATAGGGATGGTTGAGGGCATAAAAATGACTATATTTGGAGAGGTGATCAACCGCAACTAAGATCATCATTTTACGTCTAGATTTAGGGAGCCTTTAAATTAAATTCATAGAAATATCTATCCAAATCCTGGTAGGGATGGGAAAGAGTTCGAGCAAGCTAGGGATGAATGTTGTTTCACCCTTATTGCATTGGTAGGTATCACATTCAGCCACCATCTATTGAATTGTCTTTTTCATTCCCTTAAAAAATAAGTTGCATCATGCCCACTAATAAGTTTTGAGAAACTTTGAGTGCCCTATGGATGGAGAAGAATGGATTTCATAGAATACAGTCTACTAAAGATCTGTGCTCTAGGGAAGCACTAGATGACCCTTGTATCATAAAAAGTACCATCCCAAGAATAATGTAATATAATTGAGGGGTTAGTGGCTAACTGATGAATGATTTGAGATAATGAAGAGTCATTGATAGACCCCTACTATATAGTGTCCAATCAATTTGGAATAGACATGGAAATAACTGAATGGGACACTTGATTCGTAAATATGCAAGATAGAGCATCAACCACAAAATTGTCCTTACTCTTCTTGTAAGTGATCTCATAGTAATAAACCATGAGTTTTTTGACCAATTTCTATTTTTATGGGGTAGAGATTCATTGTTCCAGGAAATATTTTAGACTCTGGTGATAAGTTTTGATGCAAAAATGATTTTCTAGTAGGTATGCATGCCACTTCTATACTGCATGCAAAATTGTCATCATTTCTTTCTCATAAGTAGAGAGAACTAAATTATTGATAGAAAGGGATTTGATGGTGGATTCAATGTGGCGTCCTTATTAGAGGAAAATAACACCAAGTCCATTGATGCAAGCATCACTCTCGATAGTGAAGGTCTTGGTAAAATCTGGCATAGCTAGAACAGGTGTAATACACATAGCTTATTTCAAATTTTCAAATGCAAACTTAGCAACTTGTGTCTAATTAAAAGCATTATTTTTTAACATAGTTGTTAGTGGAGCTACAATATTCCCGTAATCCTTGACAAACTTGTGATGGTATCCAGTCAACCCCAAAAAACCATGGAGGTTCTTGAGTGTCTGAGGATGAGGCCAATTTGTCATGGCAACTATTTTTTTAGGATCCACCTAAACCCCTTGAGCTAAAATAATATGCCCTATATATTCTACTTCATCTTATCCAAAATTACATTTGGACTATTTTGTACAAAGATGATGGTTAGAGAGTTGTAGTGTGAGCTCTAGATGTTGGAGATGCTCAGATCATGTTTTACTCTAGATGAGGATATCATCAAAGAAGACCATAATGAATTTTCATAGGTACAACTAGGATATTTTATTCATCAATGCTTGGAATTTTGAAAGAGCATTAGTGAGGCCAAAGGGAATGACCAGAAACTCATAGTGGCCATCATGCATGTGAAAAGTTATCTTAGGGATATCATCTTCATAAAGCTAGATCTGGTGATAACTAGAGTGGAGATCTAACTTAGAGAAAAAATGAGCACCATGAAGCTCATAAATAATAGGGATCGATAACTTATCCTTGATTGTGAGGTGATTAAGTGTAAAAAAATCAATGCAAAGGTGCCATGACCCATCTTTTTTCAAAAAGGAGGATTGGGGAAGAATATGGAATAGTATTGGGGTGACCAATGCCTTACATCAGTAAGTCTTGAATGAACATCTTGATCTTGATATTTTATTGAAATGGGTAATGATAAGGCCTGATGTTGCAAGGAATGCTTCCAAGAAGGAGCTTAATATGGTTGTCCTCTAGTTGTGAAGGTGGTAATCCCACTGGTTCGAAAAGACACATGCATACTTATATAGAATGGTTTGTAGATTAGGAGTAGTGGAGACTAGTGATGGTTGTAATTGAATAGAATGTAGCTGGGCAATGATGCCATGTGAATTATTTTTAAGAAGATTTTCTATGCAATATGAAATGATGATGCTAAGAGATCCTAGTTGTAAGCCTTTCAATGTGTGTTTTTACCCATTGTCTAAAAATTGCATCCAAAGTTTAGCAAAATCCCATAAGATGGGTCCAAGTGTGCATAACTACTAGGCTCCCAAAACAACTTCACATCCACCTAAGGGTAAGGAAAACATGTTGGAGCATGAGTTATAATCTCCAATACAGATACACACATTATGAAACTTCCCTATGTAAGGTAATGTTCCCCCATTGGCAATCATGACTTCAAAGTTGGAGTAAAAGTGAAACAATCAGCCTATTTGTCAATCCAATGGTCAATGAAGTTATGAGTACTACCCAAATCAATAATTATTGTGAGAGGGAGCTTCTTGAAGTAACCCTTGACCCACATGGTTTATGGGGTAGTGACTCTTGCTAAGGCATGGAAAGAGATCTATGATTGGTCTTCCTAAGAATTAGGTTCCATAATCGATTGAGCTTCTTCCAAATCATCTATTGTATCCTAAACATCTTCTCAATCTTTAGTTTTGAGTGGAGAGTCTATATCTAATAGGTAGAGATTTTGATGGACACATCAATGTCCTTGAGTGAATTTACAATCACATTAATAACATAATCCTTTTTCTCTATGGGCTTTCATCTTTGCTTCAATCAAATGCTTGATAAAAGTGGTTCTGGGAGCTAGTGTTGTTTGAGATAATTGGAGAACTATATTTTTGAATGGAGTAAAATTATATTTGAATCACTGTTGAGCTGTGATCTTGTCCTCTACCAACTTAAGAAACCCTAAGGCTTCTATCATCATGTTGGGCTAAAACATTTTGACCTCAATTCAAATTGTATCTTTTAATCCATTAACAAAATAGTTTTTGAATAATATAGTAGACAATCCCTTTATGTGATTGACCAATTTTTCAAATTTTGTTTGATATTCTCTTGCAATTCTTGTTTGGCAAAGTTTAGTGAGTGCCCTAGTGAAGTCATCAAAAGTAGTAGGGCCAAACCATTGTAAAATGAGGGTGAAAAAATTGGTCCATATGGGTTCATCATGAGCCTTGACATACCAATGATAACATTAAAGTGCTTCAAGTTCCAAATGAAAGGATGTAAGTGGGACCTTTTTGGCATCAAAAGTATTATCTAGACTAAAATATTCTTCTTCCTGATAGATCCATCTATTTGGGTCTGCACCATTGGATTGAAGAAAATTAAGTTTTGACCCATGATAATTCTTGGAAGAAGAAAACCCAGTCCTGAAGAAGACTCTAGATGTCGTCTGTTGTTCATGGTGGTATGTTGAAGACTGAGGCCAAGAATTTTTTCATCAAGATCTTTGATGTGGGTCTTGAGGGTAGCAATTTCATCCTCCATGTTTTTTTATCTTGTTTGGGTTACTACCATGACCCGAATAATAGATTTTTTTGGTAATAGATAGGAAAACTAGAGTTAAAACATGTTTAGTAAGAAAAGTTTTGAATTTGGGTGAAAACAGAAGGGGTAAAGGGGATTTTAATAATTTTTTGCATAGTGGGAGTATGATTGACGAGGGCGAGGGCAATTTTAGGAGTGCAAATGGAAAATTTTTCAAAGAGGGACAAAGGAGTAGAAAGAGATGATGAACACTATGGAAATTTTTTGAGGCAAACAGACAAAAATAGAAGTTATGGCAAAACCCAAAAAAAGGGAAAATTGAGATTTATAAGAATTAAGAGTGGGATTGAGATATGGGACCTCAAAGAATAAAATGTAGGGAATGAAATTTCAGGTGTTTGGATAAAGTTTGAGGATCAACGAGAATATAGATGAAGAGATATTGCAAAAAAACAAAAAAATACTTTATTTTTGTCTGGTGGTAAGTCCTCAAAGAGTCTACTGATACTCTATAGATGGTTTACGGATTATGTTTTCTATCAAATATCTGCTTACAAGTCCTCTGATAATCTATGGATGCTCTGTGGATTGATTTTTTTGAGTCTGCTAGAAATATTTTGAAACTAATAGAAATGGGCCCCAAGTTTCAATGGTTGCCTAAGGGTTTTAAAAATATCACTCTGGCCACCAATGCCATCTAAGTGAGTATTGTTATTCAAAAAAAATTTGGCCATAGATTTATCTCTCGATGAAAACTTTTGGTTTTCCTTAAGGATGGGAATTATTCAATTGGGAAGGGGATATTTCCCATTTTGTTCGTAGTTCCTCTCAATAGGCCAGCTACTTTGGGGTTCTTATGATACTCCTCATGATGAGTTTTAGGGATTTCACACAAACATTTCCCATAGTTAAGCGGTCAAGTTTTTACCTTGATCCAAAATAGATTATAAAAATTACTTAATTGAGTTATGTAGTAGAACTGAGTTAATATTTTCCAAAAAATTACTGAAATGAAGTATGTAGCAATATAGAGTTAAGACTTTCTAAAGAAAAAAATTCCCTAGAAAGCGCTATGATACTAGATGAGAGGATCCTCCTGTAATAATTAATAAAAATGCATAAAATAATAGGAATTAGTATCACAAATTAAATCTAATAGAACACTTGAAAATATTGAATTGATCATAAGTCACTTCAAGGTGGTAACCTCCTTTGAGCAAGCTCAATACAATAATTTCATGGATGCCTTCATTGGCCTCAACACTTACTTATATATGAATTCTAATCTAAACAACTGCTACTTCTCGTGAATGTGGGATAAAATAAAATGCTCATGGGATGACTTATAAAGCATATGCATCCATATCAACTACTATACTAACAAAGTAAAGAGAAGAGATATCATGGGTTCATAACATAATGGTATTTAAAATAAGAAAGACACTCATAAATGAATATTAGTAAATGATGTTAGTGGATATGATGCCCCCTCTAGGGGACATGTGGTGAAGAATGAGATGGATGACCACTCAAAAGAGGAAACAAGGGGTGAGATGTGATGAATAGACAAGGGGATAGGATACAAGATGTGAGATAGATGATGAATAAAATGAACTCAACCTGAGCAGTGAGTTATAAAGTGATGATGACCCTGGGAAAGGTATATACACAAGGAGTGTAAATGACTGTGTCATGGTTATCAACACATACCAAAGGAGAATCAACTGTAATAAAAGGTTGTAAGCTTTTAACATATCCTAAGCAAGTACACATGCATGAGAGAGCATCAAGCCAAAATAAGACAATAATTTTATAAGATTAACGATGAGCATATCTCAAAGCTAAAGTCAAGTGATATGATGAAGGATATGAGAGAGAATAATTGGTATGATCAAGTGACCAAAGAATGAAGAGGAAGAATTGGTGACTGAGCTATCTTTGGGAACTAAAAAGTGGCCAAGTTTTGTCTACATAGTCTTAAAAGACCTCACATTGATGTAGTTCTCACTTGAGATGATAGATCACAACATAAACTAAAGAAGGATGATGATGATGAATGTTAGACATGTTAGTTGTTAGATAAAGGATGTGACTTAGATGTTAGACACGAGGATGGAGGATTGAGAGAGATGATTAGATATGAGATGTTATATGTTATGACGTGTGGTTGGGTTAGATAATTAGACCTAGATGATCAAATTGATGATGGGATATAGATGATTAGGTAAGTGATAGAGGATAAGATAAATGATAAGTGTAGTCCATTTATCAAGTCATCATTATTCTATGTAGTCCAATGTAAATATAACACTAAGAAGTATGCTCTATGATATAAGTATGACCAAGGGGACATTGTGCCAAAGTGCATGATTATAAAAGGGGAAAATAACAAACTCTACATCATTGAGGGCACCTAAAAAACATCATTATGGCTTTTGGTGTCATCATAGCATCCTCATTTATTTCCAAATAGACAAAAATATTTATGATGCAACACTAAATATAAACATAGACAAAAAAATCATAAGACATTCACATATATATATGATGTAAACAAGTCAAACATCATAAAAATAATACACATAAGTATCTACATAGAGATGTGTTGTGATATGTGTCTTATCTTTTGTCTTGATGAGAGTCGAGGGGATGATTAAGGAAGATAATTTATTCCAACGAATGAGTATGGATAGAATTGCATTGATTAGGACTATGATGGAATAGGGTTGTGGATAGGATGTGTTAGGGGCTAGTCAACTTTGGGATTGGGCTATATTGTGATCTTAGATGATAGATTTAGGACTAATCACATGAAAGTGAGACTAGGTCAATGTTAGCTCAATATAGACTATATTTACCCTGATTCAAAATAGGGGATGAGTGATGAAGGGAATGGAGATGGATGTGATTGGGGGAATAGGCATAAGACAAGAAATCATGGAAGATTTTTGGATTTTTCTAGATTTTATGATTTTTATTTTTATTTTTGACATGTTTCAAGTTTTAGGGTTTTTTTTGGGATATGCATGTACACTATACAAAGATGGTTACTAGCAAAGGGAATACCAAGATGAGTGAATAGGATAAGGATAGATTGAATGATATATGGAATGATAAAAGGATGAGGGTGATGTCAAAAGGGGGATGATGACCAAGGAAGAAGGACTAGGGATCGCCAAAAACCACATTGTAATATCTAATTGCTCGAGTGTCCATTTAGAGGATATGTCAAGATGATTCCAAAACATTTATCAAGACATACTATACATCTTACAAAGGTCAAGACAATAGGAAAGGATGGAAATAATAGGGTCATATGATGGCATATGATGCGTAGAAATAATGGACATAGGGATAAGATAGACAAGGATGACAAGGGATATGAATTTTATTTTCCCCCAAGTGTTGAGGTATAATGCAAAAATTAGTCAATTTCACCATGACCCCAAAAACCAATTTTCATCATGGTACTTGCCCAAGACACCAGAAGACTAGTTTTCACCATTAGACGAAATGATTTTTTTTTAAAAATGGCATCTTGATTTATTAGATATGGGTGTGAGATGAAAGATGTAAATAATTTTGTGATCTTTAAACAACACTTATTTTAGATATGTGTGATGTTAGGACCATATTGTTGATGCTAGATTCATTAATGTATTTGTGACCTTCATTGATTCTTGATTTATCATCCTCCAAACATCTCAACCAGGTGTCTTAATAACCCTTACAAGAGGTGATGTTGCCTTGGGAAGTGACGTGTGGCAAGGATGGAATTGGATAGTTTTGATAGTGAGGTAAAGGGTGTGGATGGGTGATAGGATGATGAATAATGTTACTAGATGGAGATTGGAGATAGGGTTCAACAATTACATACAATGTTAGATATGGTGGAGGGGATATTTTTTATTTGTGTCATATGTTAAATGAGGTTAGGGGATTCAAGAATTTTTGACTTATTTTATCTTTGATTCATATATTAGGAGGATTATTGGCCATATTGCTATTATTTTTAAAAGATTTTTTACTTGCTAATATTTGACTTGAATTTTGATTACCCCTTGTGCCTGTAACTAGGATTCACTAGAGTAATCTGATCTTTGACTTGATATATGATGATTATTTTGACTTTGATGGTCCCCTATCACCTCAAGGATATTGTTACTAGAAGATTATGCCTTTTGACTTGTCTGATTATGAAATTTTTTGGACATTGATTGATTACTTTTGGATCATAACTAACTTGATTATTTGGCCTGATTAATTTATTATTAGCTTGGATTCTTATAGATTTGGCACATGATATTACATGCTAAGGGGAATCTAACGATGTACATTCATGTTTATCCTATTCAAGGAGTGGGATGGAGGATTTGTTAATAATAGGAGGCTGATTAGGGATGTGTGGTGAAAAGAGTGGATTAAAGGGATGATGGGCAAAATAGTCCTTATAAAATTTACTAGGAGACCCAACCTCAATGTCGAAGAAAGTGTCCTCAAGAATATTAGAAGGATCACTAGGACTCTTTGTAGAATTAGCATCTAAATCTGAGTCATATCCAACTTGATGATATTTGACTAATAAATCATCCAAGAATTGTGTTATGATTTCATCATACTAATATGGATCAAGAATTATGCCTTATGACTGGTCAACATTTGAATTTGAGACATATTCAAAGAGATAAGTGTCAGCATGACTTTCATTATTTGTAAGGGATGATGATTCTAACATGGATTTTGATTCATATGCTGATGTTGGATATGATCCTAGCCATTCTAATGTTGACTCTAATAGGGATGTTGATGAGGTGATGTCACCAATAAATTATTTTATGATAGTTGCCACATTATTATCTACAAGTACCTTTTTCCCCTTAGGTTTGTGAATGGATGCTTTAGGCTTAATGGACTTGTGAAAATGGTGGATTTGATGTGAATATGATATAGGGATGGTTAAATCAGGGATGTTTATAGTATGGTGAGGATTGAGTTCATGAACTTCATTGAGGAGGGAAGAAACTTGATCATGGTTAGGAAATGAATCTTGTCATACCCTTTTTTGCATACTATTAGGTGTAGATGTATTGGATTCAAACTCAATTTTAATGTCACCATTATCAATTAAGTTTTGGACATAATATTCAAAAGGGTGACATATATTAATAGAATGCCTAGGGACTTTATGGTATAGACAAAATTTCTCTACTTGATACCATGAGGGTGTATGTTTGGACAAATTTAGAGGTCTTGTTTTTGGGTAGACAATCATGCATATGGCCTCTAGTTTATAAAATAAGGCTTCTACAAATATTGGGAGAGGGGTATATTATTTGTCTATAGTGTTGGATGTGGAAATGTTGGACTTAAGAGTGGAAGAATGTGATGGTGATGTCATGATATTGGGAGATGGTGGTGTGTGAGATTGTTTAAGATATGAACAGGAATTAGATGAGGTTGACAAACTAGGCTTCCCTTTGCAAGTAGGATGGGGGATTTATGATGGAATATGATTGGTAAATAGAGGTATCAAATATGGATGGGTAAGAACTAGAGGTAAGGTTAGTTGCATGGGGTCTAAGCCTTTAAGAAGTTGGGCACCCATATCAAAGATCCATAAGAGGAATACATCTTTGTTGGAAAAAATATATTCATTAAATAAGGTAATGTTTTTATTAGTATATAGACTAGGAAGGTCATGACTAGGACTAGGACTAGTGAATGGGGGATCAGGATGGGATTGGTTGTCATAAGGATTGGATGTGATGAGGGTTAATAAGGCACTTGTTTGGTAGGTGACATTAGGTTTAGGGGTTATAAATAATTAGGAAGGAAGGAACCCATCTCCAATAGCCATAAATGTACTCATACCTATTGGAAAATATATACTTGTGATATAGGGCAACCTCATCACTCGTATATTAACTATGGTTATGATGAATGGATAATGAGTTTAACCATGGTGGTCTAACATGTGGGCTAGGTCTGGATGTGGATTGTTGATGGGGAAGGACATGGGACATTAATTTAGGCTTGACAGGATCAAGGTCTATAGGTAGGTGGGCACCCATTTCTAAGACCCGTAAAGGATCTCATCTTTGTTGGTGAATAGGTATATAAATAGAGATCCAACAACAACATCATAAAATCACAATAATAAGAGATATGAATAGATATGCATAAATAATATAAATAAAAATGTATGACAAGAAGACCAGATTTAACATGGTTTACCCAATATGGGATACATCCACCAAGAAATACTTGCTCAGATTTTATTACAATCCAAAAGAGTACAATCCACTCTTAGATCAGTCTTCTCCCAATTACAATTTATAAAATATTTTTTGGAGTGGTGCTTAACAAACCCTCTTGAATTTTCACCTAAATTCACACTCTATTCTTCCTTATCAAAAACCCTTGTTCTCGTGATGTATTACCTATTAAATATCCATCTATACATAATACATAAAATAACAAATTTATAAAATAATGGGTACCAAAACCATGGGCCAAGTCAATCCAAAATGGTTCCCCATTAAGCAGGGTCTAGAAAAATTTTCATGGGCTACCACCTTTGAACCCTCATTTGTCAGGGGCTACTACCCTCGAACCCACACTCAGGGGTTGCTACCCCTGAAAACCCATTTTCAAGGGCTACCTCCCTTGAACCCCTACTTAGGGCCCAACCTTGAACACCGATAATAATACATAAAGAGTGTATAGTACATTTTAAATGTAAAATATTTGAAATACATTATAATTTAGAAATAGGCTCCACAACATAACAATCTCCCACTTGGAGACTGATTTCCTCTAAGCAAGTTTCTTAACCCTTCACTATCATTTGTAAAGGCCAACCAAAACTGAACATAACTTCAATTTCTCCCTTGTGACAACCTTGGTCATCATGTCTATAGGATTCTAACTGGTATGAATCTTATCCAACTTCAACTTCTCTTCCTCCAAAGCTATCCTAATGAAATTGTATCTCAATTGTATATGCTTCATCCTAGAGTGGAAAGCAGAGTTCTTTACTAGATGTACATCACTCTAACTATCACTATATAGTTTCCCTTCCTCCTACTTATGCCCCAACTCTTAAATCAACTATTGTAACCAAATAATTTCTTTTCTTGCCTCTGTGGTAGCAACATACTCAACCTCTACGGTTAACAAAGCCATAAGTTTTTATAGTCATGAGATCCAACTCACCACTGTGTCACCTACAATAAAAACATATCCTATTATACTCCTAATATCTAAATATCTAGCCATTTATGAATCTACATAACCATGCAAAGTGGTGTCTATTCTACCATAGTTTAAAACACCAAAAGATCCACTTCACTGGCTTCCAGTGTTATCTACCTAGATCACTAATGTACTTACTTACTATGCCCACTGCATGGGCAATATCTATCCTGTTACACATCATGGCATACATCAAGTTGTCAAATACTAATGAGTAAGGTACATGTGACATGTATATTCTCTCCTCCTCTATCTTGGGACACTGCTCCTTTGATAAACTGAAATGTCTTACCAAAGGAGTCCTAATGAGTTTAACATCCTACATACTAAACCTCTACAAGACCTTTTTAATGTAATATTCCTAGGAAAAATTTAGCTTTCATTCCTTTCTATCCTAAGTTATTCTCATACCAATGATTTGTTTTGTTTTTCCCAAATCCTTCATAGAAAAGGAATTACTAAGTTTTTCTTTGATTACCTTTATTTTCTGCGTGTTCTTACCTACAACCAACATGTCATCCACATATAGATATAGGATAATGTAATCGCCATAATCAAACTTCTTGATATATATAATGGTCTAGATGACATGTAGAGTATCCCTACTCCATTATAAAACTATCAAATTTCTTGTACCACTATCATGGAACTTGTTTTAGGCCATACAAGCTCTTCTTCAAATTTGCACACCATGTTTTTCTTCCTTATGGCCTCATATGCCTGTGGTTGCTCCATATATAAGTCCTCATCCTCTAAATCACCATGAAAGAATGCAGTACTCACATCCAAATGATCTAATTACAAGTATTCTACTGCCACTATCCCAAAAATAGTCCTAATAGAAGTCATCTTTACCACTAGGGAAAAAATTTCATCAAAATTAATTCCCTTCTTTTGTGCAAACCCCTTTACCACCAATCGAGCCTTGCACCATTTCTTGCCTCCATAAGCCTCTTCAATTATATATACCCACTTTTTCTTCAATTTTCTCTTGCCTTTAGGTAGGTTTACCAAATCCCAATTATAATTTTTCATGAGAGATTGATGTTCTTCATCCATTACTTACTCCCACTTCTTGAAATTTTCATGTATTGCTTCTTCAAATCACTATGGCTCTCCATTTTTAGTGATTAATAAATAATTGAGAGATGGATAAAAATGTTTAGGTTCCCTTCTTACCCTAGAAGGCCTTCTCACCACAAGAGTTTGGGGTTTTAGTAGAGTAGGTGCCTAAACTAGTTGCTTGGACACTTTATCATCTGCAATGTCCTCCAATACTATGTACTATTTTTTAGAATCCTCTTTTTGATATTGTAACATATATATATATATATATATATATATATATATATGAATTTTGAATTAAATAAAACATCCCTAGATCAAAATATTTTCTTGTCTTTAAGAATCCAAATCTAGAAACCAAAGTCATCCTCACCATAACCAATAAAAGTGCATTTTTCAGACTTAGCCTTTAACTTGGTCCTATCATCTTTATCAATATAAATGAAGGCTTCACAAAAAAATATTCTAAGAAATGAATAATAAACCTTCTTACTAAACCAAACTTCCTCAGGTATGCCTCCATCTAAAGAAGATGAAGGTCCTCTATTATAAGATATACAACTATGTTTACTGCTTCTACCCAAAACTGAAGAGGCAATCTTACATGTAACCTCATACTCCTAACACGCTTCATGATAGTCCTATTCATCCTTTTTGACACTCCTTTATTCTATGGAGTTTTTGGAACCATCTTTTGTTTGCAATTTCTATTTCTTGAATAGTAATAAAAAAATTCATTGTTGTAATATTCCCTACCATTATCTGACCTGAGACATTTTAACTTGAGACCTATTTCATTCTCAACCAAGTCTTTCCATCTTTTAAATGTATCAAACACATCAAATTTTCTCCTAATTCCATACACCCAAACTTTCCTAGTTGTATCATCAATAAAAGTGACATAATAAGATGACCCACCAATATAAGATACTTGAGCCAACCCCCATACATCTGAATGAACTAGCTCTAACTTATTCTCCTTCCTCTTAGGTCCAACCTTGATAAATTTACCATTTTATATTTTATGAGCACAAAATATTCATAGAAATCTAAATCATACCCTTTCAATTTGGGAAATTGATCCTTCAAAATTCGCATGCCCTTTTGACTCATGTGATTGAGCTTATTGTGCCACAAAGTTACATCTACATCTGCAACAACTAAATTACAATAGTCAGAACTACTTGATAAGTATAGGGTACCAATATTGTTATCTCTTTCTACCATAAGAGCACCCTTGGTCACCTTCCAAGAATATACTATAAATGTCATTGTATAACCTTCACTACCTAGCTATCCTGTAGATACCAAATTTTATCTCAACTTAGGTACACATTTGACATCCTTTTGTATCCAAGTGTTCTCATTCTACATCTTGATCTGAACACTTCATTTTCTGACTATGTTTCAAGGATCATCATCACCAAGATAAACATGTCCAAAATCCCCTTGAATATAATCAATAAAATAATGCCTATATGGTGTAGCATGAAAATAAGCCCCTAAATCTAAAACCTAAGACTCAATAATATTATCAACAGAGAGAATTAATACATCTTAACAAACATCACCTATTTCCACATTCACCTCCTTTTTGTCTTCTTTATTTTTGATCTTGTTTTGAAGAGACCAACAATCCTTCTTCACATGCCCAATCTTTCCATAGTGCTAGCATACCATCCCAATCCTTAATTTTGACCTTCCAAGACTATTTGACTTTCCACACTTACTTTTTCCTGTAAATTGTCTTGCTCTACTCTCTACCACCAAATAATTACCTGAATAAGTCTCCCCAAATATATTTAATTGCATTTACTCACTAATGATTAATCCTATGACATCCTAAAACTTCAACTTGCCATTATTAGAGACTAAGTTGCTCACAACGATTACTAGGCTATTCCAACTCTATGGTAAGGAACAAAAAATAAGTAAAGACCTAAATTCATCATCAAAATCAATTTTTACAGAGTTCAACATACTCACAAACATATTAAATTCATTTAGATGATCAACAACTAAACCATTTTTAGACATCTTCATATTAAATAACTTTTTCATTAAAAATATTTTATTAGAAGTAGAGGGTTTCTCATATAACTTCCCTAATGCATTCATAAGACCTTATGTGCTCTTCTTATATGATATATTAAACATGACTGAAGATGCAAGGCATAACCTAATTACCCCAATTGATTTCCTATCAAGTAACTCCCAAGCCTCATCTATCATACTCACTGGTTGCTTTACTTTTCTTCCCAGTAGAGCATGGATGTTCTTTTGATAGAGGTAATCCTCCATCTGCATCTTCCATAAACCAAATTTTTATCCATTAAAATTTTCAACCTTTTATCTATGATAATAAGCCATATTTCCCACTTGAACTAATAACTGTTGATAATTCTGACCCCACAGGTCAAATTGTAACCTCTACCATTTGAAGCTCTATAGGAAAAAGACTTCAGGTTCTCAAGGAAGAAGAATTTGGGTTTTTTATTACATGCTGATTGAAGTATTCATTCTTTTGGGAAAGTATTTTCCAAAATCTTGAAGGGAAATTTTAAATAGTTCTTATACAAGAATTCTTTTGAACTTTTTATCTAAAGGAATTGTCCAGTTTTAAAAGGAGAAGTCGAAGATAGATTTCCTTCAGACTTTTTGTCTGAAGGAAACAATTGAAAGAAATAAAAGGACTTTTCAAAAAGTTTGAAGGAATTCTTTCAAACAAATTATCCAAAATAATTCTTTTGTAAAGCTTACTCATTCTTTTGGGAAAGCCATTTATAAGAATCCTAAAAGACTTGTCACAAAGTCCAAAGGGCAGTTTCAAAAATTTGATAAGGCATTCTTCAAAAGCCAAAGGGTATGTGCCCTTCGGAAGAAGGCAATTTCAAAATATAGAGGGATAATTTTGAGGAGGAATTCTCTTATTCCAAATCAGCTTTAAATTGGTTAAAGCTTTAGTTAAGACATCCAAGATTGGCATAGATTTCATGTATAAGGAAAATTAGTCCAAGCTTGAGCCCACCGTCCATTTTCAACGCCAAAGGGTTTTTCATGCAAGACAAAAGAGAAGAAGATATTATTAAAATACTTTATTATCTTGACATAACAAAAATTAGACTTGGTTAATGTAAGAGTTGACCTCCTTTTCTATTTTTCGTGCCAACCTCTTGGCTGTTATATGTTTTCTATATAAGTTGGCTTTTTTTAGCCTTGAATTGTATCCCTCTTTTGGAAAGAACAAATTTTGCCAAAGATTGAGTTTGTAACCTTTTTTTAGATTAATATAAGGACTATTTTTATTTTCCAAAATGCTAGTATAGTGTATTCACATTAGTGATTTGCATAAGTGATAGAATTTCTCTTCCTTATCAAGTCTTGATTCTTACCTAGTAACATAGTTGATCAATTTATATAGGTCATGTCCTGTATTTAATGTCTCTTGGCTGAGTTTACAGTGGATATAAGTGGTTGGTTAGTGCCTTAAATCAATTTTATTCTTTCATTTTGCTCAAGCTTGGATCAACAGATAAAAACTTTTCATGAATTACTTATGCATATTGGTCAATTAGAGTTGAAAGTTCAGCCCTTTTCTTATCTAAATCAGTGTTCGTAGGAGCTCAAATTGAGGGGATCAATAAAAAAATATAGGTGTATCACCATCATTAAATAGGATTTTTAATCAATTTTCTCTCTTTTCTCATTAGTTTTTAGCGTAAAGCAAAGATCCTAATTGATACACCAAGGGGAGCTAGTCCTTAGAATCTAGAGATTCAATCCACTGATTAGGTCACCCACAACCTAGGATTGTTTCCATGTTTCCATAGACTATTAAGGCCTAAAACTAACTTCATAGGGGTGAAAGTTTGATTGATAACAATAACCCTTCATACAATTCAACACTTTAGCAAATACAACCTGAATCTTTAATACCGGTTGTTAGGAATAAATAAAAAATTAATGCAAAAATAATTTGATAGAATTGCAATAATAAGAGATATAAATAGAGATGCATAAAGAATAGAAATAAAATATATAACAAGAAGACTAGATTTAACATGGTTCAACCAATGTAGGATACATCCACCAAGAAACACTTGCTCAGATTTTATTACAATCCATAAGATTACAATCCAAAAGATTATAATCCACTCTCAAATTAGTCTTCTTCCAATTTCAATGCATAAAATATTATTTGGAACTGCACTCAACAAAACCTCCTAAATTCACACACTCTATTCTTCCTTCTCAAAAACACTTGTTCACATGATGTATTACCTACTAAATATACATGTATACATAATCCATCAACATAGAAATTTTATAAAACAATGGGTACCAAAACCATGGGCCAAATCAACCCAAACTAGTTCCCCATTAAGGGGGGTCTAGAAAGTTTTTTGGGGGATACCGCCCCAGAACCCCCATTTGTTAGGGGCTACCACCCTTGAACCTTGATGAGAATGCATAAAGAGTGTACAATACATTTTACATCTACAGTGTTTGAAATATATTATAATTTAGAAATAAGCTCAACAACATAACAATAAGTTTGAATGACTAAGCTAGTATGATAGGTGATGGGTGAAGATGAGATAGATTAATTGGATTATGATATAAGACTATGATCAGATTTTAAACTGATAGTATGATAGGTGCTAACAATATATCAATAATGACTAGTTTTCAAGTTAGCAAAAGGATGGGGATTTGACTAGTGCCTAGATTTAAACTAGCAAGACAATGATTGGATGGGTGCTAGTTATAAATGAGCAAGATTACTAGATTAGGGATGACTAGATTGAGGATGATTGGATGCTAGATTGAAAGTAATAAAGTGGTAGGTTGTTAAAATGGTATTGACTAAGTATGAAATCTAACAAAGTGAGCAGGTGATGATGGTGGACTAGAGTGATATACAAGGAAAACAAAGGACTAACTCAAGCCTTAAACTGATTTTACTCAAGGTTAGATGGATATAGTATTGTGATGAAGGATAAATGGAGGGATCAAAGATGGTGGGATTTAATATCAAGACAAGTATATAAGGTTGGTGATATAATGATGATTGGGGGTATGGTAAATATGGTTTGGACAAGTGTGTGACCTAAAGAGCCAACTAGATGTGTTATAGGATAAAAAGGTGGGACAAAATAAGATGGGATTTGTCTAGATGAGGTAATGAGAAGATAATGAGAGGATGTCAAGACAAAACTAGGTTAGAATATGTCTAAGATGGGATGATGAAATGTATAATATAAACAAGATTATACAAGATTAAGGATATACAAGAGTAGATAAAGGATATACAAGATATGATGATAGGTGAAGTAGATAAGGTTATAAAAGAAGACTAAGAATGTATAAGATAGGGATATGGATATAATGTACAAGAAAATAAGTACATACAAGATGATGATATAGAAGGCCTAAAAATTCATGTATAAGCTAGAGTTGAAGGTTGACTCAGTTCACAAATAAGACTAGTCTAGCATGACATACACCAAAGCAAGCAGACCATAATCCTAAGATTATTAAACCCATGGGTGTGTAACTTGATGACTACACTATCCAATGGCATCACAGGTGAGGTTATAGGCTAGTGACCTATTATGGAATTTCCTAAAACCTCTCAACCCCATTTGCACATGACAATCATGTAGGATCTGATACTGACTCTGGCATCAAGTCAACTATTATGTCTAGTGGTCCTATTCTAGGCTATACATGCTCTTTAGGGGCATCCCCGATATATGAAAAGTATATGGGACCCAACTCTATATAGGGTGTTGTCTAATGCTTTGGTTAGAGAGTTAACTTTTTCCCTTCATGGAAGACCTGTATGGGTTCAACTGCTTGGCCTAATGATATTTGTCCCTAATATTTATACTTTGATAGAACACAAAATGTGGATTTGTGTGTGATGGTGAAGTCTACAGTCACAATCCCCCTAAGACTATGGAAAGTGTGTGGGATTCACTTCCACATCATATTTCCCATAAAAAATCAAAATTTAGGGGTAAAAAATAGGCATATAAATTTTTTATTTAACCCATTATTTATTTATGTAGGATTAAGACAAAAATAATAAAAGAGATATATAAAACAAATTCAATTTTTCAAATTTTAGACTAAGCCTTGATCTTAGAAAGAAATAAGTTAGCAATCTAACTTAGGGCTTCCTACTTAGGTGTCCTACACAAAACCTATTTTAGTTTCTTAATAAAATTCAAAATCACCTTTAGCACCTACAAAATCACTCTTACATACTCATATTTTCAAAATTGATTCCAAAGAGGCAATTCCACAACTTATAGGTCAAAATTGTAATTAAGAGATATGCGGTTTTGCAGACATTTATTTGATTATGATTATGCAGTTAGTCAAAATTGTCTATGATTATTAAAAAAAACTATTGAAAATCAATACTGCTAATTGAGAGGCAATTTTGTAGCTAATAGGAAAAATGATAAACCTTAGAACAAACTACAAAATAAAGTGTTTAGAATGCCAAAAGTGATTTTGTCTTGTTTAAAATAGGTTTATATTAGATACAAGTAGGTAAATGTATTTCAAAATTACCCTAAGTCAAAACCATAGATGGATCTTTAAAACCAACTTTGAGAATTAATATCGCCTCTATCGAGAGGCAATTTTGCTTCTAGGTAGATTAAAAATATATAAATTATTGGAGATGCTAAGTTTAACCTATATGGATGATGTGTACAAATTTAAATTGAATACTATATGCCTAAGAAAATACATATTTTAAAAGATGAATAACAACACCTATTGGTAAATATATTCAAAATCACTTATGCAACCTCAAAACTACCTATGGAAATCAATATCACTATTACAAATAGGTGGTATTGAAAAATATAGTCAAAAGGTTATTTTAGGGGTACTGAATTGGTCTAAGTAGAGTCTCTCCTCCCATACAATCATATTACAAGAAAATAGAGACAATAAAATTACCAGATATCTAAAAACATAAGACTTAGTTAATGACCTTGTGCCTAAATCAAAACTACTTCTTGCATATGGAAAACCATAGATGGGAATGAATATCACAATTGGGGAGAATAAATTTTCTTAATATAATAAACCTAGTTATTTGAGGGTGATAAAGGTTTAACTTATATCACTGAAAGACAACCAGGTTAGCTCAAGGTTAAAAAAATCATCAATAAGTCAAAATGCCTAATGTTTGACCTTAATACATTATATGTGCACAATCATAACTATAATATCAAAACCACAAATGCATCAAAATCACCTCTATCATGAATCAATTTTTCAAGAGGTAAGAACTACAAAATAAGTTAATGATTAGTGGTCAGATTCATATGGTTAGTTAGAAATTCAACTGGTATGTTCAAAATTACGTCTATAAAACCATAATTTATAGTGCAATACTGCACATCATCTAAAATGTGAAAATTTTCAAAATTTTGGAGCCCAATATTCTTCTAACCAATCTTAAAAATTGATTTAACACATCTTACACACACAAGGGTTAGTTTAAAGGAGCTCCCATTGTGGTCACCAATGTATGCTTGTAAATTTGAGCTATGTATTCAATATACTAAAAATAGTAACTTAGCCCAAAATTTACAAAATCATCAAAGGGAAAGAATATAGAAGCAATTAAAAATTGTTAAAAGACTCTTACCATCACTTAGCTTCTTTTTATCTTCCCTCCAAGATCTTCAAATAGATTCTTCAAGGATTTTGGACTACTTATTAATTTGCTTGATAATAGTAGCTTCAAGATGAAAGATGGATGCAAGAGGAACCAATGGCTTCTTGGATGCAATGGTATATATATGAAAGAATATGAAGGCTGATAAAACTTATGTGTATTCCAAAATTAGTCTAACCAAGATCCACGATTGGTTATTTATAGGGTGATGAGGGAGAATTAAAATTAATTTTAAATCCATTATAACCCTCTAGTTTTAGAGGATTATAGAAATTTAGAGAAGGTTCTAGATCTTAGAGGCTTCTAGATTTAATTAGGATTTAATAGGGATTAGTTTAGGGGTTTAGGGAGGTGATTATATGGGTGATTAGGGACTAGGGATATAGGAGAGCCTAAGAATAGGCTAGGGTGGGTGAGATTAGAATTTTAAATTCCAATATAATGGACAAGCATGGTTAGGATAAGATTAAATGATAAATGAAATATTAGATGAAGGATTGATTGAATTATGGGGTAGGAGTAAGTTTAGCATGATGTAGTAAATATATGATGGGGAGTATGATTTACTTATTTAATTAATATTATGGTTATAGGATTAATTAAGATAAATAATGGGATTAATGAAATAATTAGGGTGAGCAGATTTAGATGTATACACCAAGGTCCATTATTTTATGCTATCCATCATATGTTCTTAACTTAAAAGTACCCTAGTGATTAGAAAGTGGTAATAGATCATGGCTACGAGGTTCACTTTACAACCCATCCACACCAAAATTGATGATTTATAAGCTATACATACATCTATATCTGTAGTTCATTTTTGGCAAAAGGTCATCTTCACTACAGGTCATGTTTGACACTTTGTCTATCTACATTAATGGTTTTCTACTCAATATCCTCAAACCATTGTGTATGTGTCATTTGTTCTTACTATAACATTTAGAACAAGAATATATGCTACTAGTGGTGTACAACATTGCAAACATCAATTTTTGATAAGGATCTTCATTTATAATCTGATTGATCTACATTTTATTTTACTTCAATTCAATTGGGTTTGGATAATTCAACTAGGTTTGGCTAAAACTATGATCAATTACATTGTAATTTTTTTTGTTTTGATCTAATATTGGCCATATATCTAACAAACTTCACTCTTCTTATCTTTCTCTTTTCTCAATTATGATTTGGGTGTACCTGATTTGTTTGTATTTTCTTAAATTTGAAACTTTAGTTCTATTTTACGCCATTCCACCCACGTTCCCATTGTAATTTATTAAAATTTTAGACTTGGTTAGCCACACTACCAATAAATCTACTTATAGCTGAAACTAAATAGTAAAAAAAAGAGTATATACAATTTTGGCCCCCATAGGCTGACTTTACCATTGTGATTTTATCATTGTACTGATTATTCTAAGGGGTAATTGCACATTTTTTTTCAAATTCCCATACTTCAAATAGTGTTACCTACCCCCGCCCCCCGCAACTATTGCATTTTTTTTCCAAATTTTTCACATATGTGCAAATTACCCCATTGTAATTGTATTAAAAAAATAAATATTTTTAATATATAACTTCCATATAATTTTTTAATCAGCCTCTAACCCCCCTGGTAAATGGTCATTACCCCCATTGACACGATGGCCAATGATATTACTAAACTTCAGTCTGAACTTGATATTTTTGTCAAGATATATATGACCAACTCTTTAGCATCCATGCTTAAAATCATGCATTCAAAATTAATGAGGATCATTATTTTGATGGTAGTTCCTCTTGTACACCATTCCATGGCCCTAAATTATATTCTAAATTTTTTTATGGCACTAACCCCACTAGATGGATACACCATTCCAAATAATTTTTCATCTTACATCTTATGAATGATAAAGTCCCTATTGTTTCCTTTCGCCTAGAAAAATATGTTATTGAATGGTACCAATGGTATCACAAGTAACATACCAAACCTATATGGACTAAATTCACCAAACTTTTACTTATATGTTTTGGGCCTAGGGCCTATGATGAATTCATAGGAGCATTGACTAAATTGTGTCAATCTGGCACTATGTGGGAGTATCAAATAGAGTTCAATAAACTTTCCAATCAGCTATAGGGTCTCTCTAATGATTTTTTTTTTAATATTATTCATTAGTGGCCTCAAGGATGGCCTTTGATCTAAGGTTAAAATGTTCCAACCTCACACCATGATGGAAGCCTTGGTTTTAACCAAGCTCACCAAATACAAAATCACCTCCCAACATCTCAATTTAAATTGGGAACATCCAAGCCCTCTTTCCAATGGTCCAATACCAAGATAACCCACATCAAACATATTTTAGAATATAAAATTCATGTACATTATGAAAAAAGGATATGTTATAATTATGATGACAAATGGGCTCTACGAAACAATTACATAGAACAAAAATTGTACTTGCTAGATGTTGATTCTCCATTAAATACCAAAGGTTATGAGGATACAATTGAGAAGCTAGCACATGAAGTTTATGATTCTAAGACCTCATATCCCCCTCCTAAAATTTCCATGCATACTTTGGTTGGAGTCACTGCTCTCAAAACAATGAGTGTCAAAGTGTTTTTTAATAAACAACCTCACAATTCTCATTGATTCTTGTAGCACTCATAAATTCATTGACCTTGGGGTGGCTAACCAATAAAATTATTTTATACACCCTTGTTCGAGATTTTAATTCATGATTGCCAATGGGGGAACATTACCATGCAAAGGAAAGTATTACAATGTTTGCATCTCTATGGGTGAAAATAACCTCAACACTAACATGCTTGCTATGTCCTTAGGAGGATGTGATGTTGTATTAGGATCCTAATGGTTATGCACACTTGGACCCATTCTTTGGTATTTTTTAATTATGGATGCAATTCACTAAGAATGGCCACTACTACACTCTGCAAGGCCTTCTTACTATATCCATGATTATTATTAGCTCCCACCGTATGGATAAATTTATTAAATGGGGGTCTCATAGAATCATTGCCCAATTATTATCTTTGCACACTACTCCACTATATTCTAGCCAACCTTTAGACTTGAAAGATGTTCTAGTCAAGGATGTAGTTATTTTTGTAGAACTAATAGGATTACTACCTCACTACCCAAAAGACCATTATATCTAGATTATTCCAAGTAGTACACCCTTGACATTCATCCATACTACTACCCATTTCATCAAAAGTATGAGATTAAAAATATGATTCATGACCTTCTACAAGCATACATCATTCTCCCCAGCACTACTCCATATTATTCACATGTCTTTCTCATTCATAAGAAAGATGGTTCTTGATGACTCTGTATTGATTATCAAGACTTGAAAAAACTAACAATTAAAGATAAATTCCCCATTCTAGTCATCAATGAGCTCCTATATGAACTATAGTGAAATTGTTTTCTCCAAATTGGACCTATACTCTAGCTATCATCAAATCCATGTTCATGAAGATAAAATTCCTGAAATGACATTTTGTACACATGATGGTCATTATGAATTCTTGGTCGTGCCATTTGGGATTACCAATTCCCCCTCTACCTTCTAGAGATTAATGAACCAAGTATTTTGACCATTTTTGTGGAAGTTTATCTTGGTCTTCTTTGATGATATCCTCATCTACAACCACACATGGGAGGATCATCTCAACCACCTAGATATAGTATTGGGAATTCTTATTGCAAACCCCTTATGTGCCAAATATTCTAAATGTTCTTTTAGGAATTAGAGTTGAGTATCTAG
The DNA here is from genome assembly GCA_037957365.1 of Torreya grandis. Lineage (NCBI taxonomy): Eukaryota > Viridiplantae > Streptophyta > Pinopsida > Cupressales > Taxaceae > Torreya > Torreya grandis. Next base: position 1,118,970 of record JARHVA010000863.1, read on the forward strand.
GACATATTTTTACATCTAATGGTGCTCATGTTAACCCCACCAAAATTAAAGCTATGACAACCTAGTTGATACCTTTAATACTCAAAATTCTAAGGGGATTTTGTGGCTCAACAGGGTACTATAGTAAATTTTTCAAGTATTATGTAAAAATTGTAGCACCATTAAAAACTATGCTAAAAAAAAACTCCTTTGTATAGTTTCCAACATTTGTTAAGGCATTTGATAGAATCAAACAAGTAATGTGCAACACCCCTATTTTGGCCATGCCTGATTTTTCCCATCAATTTGTTATTAAATGTGTTATACTCATGTAGAAGGGTTGTATCATTACCTTCACTATCAAGACACTCATTGGGAAAAATTTGGCATGCTCCACCTATGATAAAGAGATGATGGATATTCTCCATGCATTTCATAAATGGCATCCATACTTGATTGGCCAACATTTTTACATCAAGACTAACCACCAAAACCTCAATACATTTTAAAACAACATTTATCTTCCTCAGATCAGCAAAAATGGGGTTTTAAACTCATGGGATATGATTATGAGATCACTTAATAGAAAGGAAATAAAAATATGGTCATCGATGCTCTCTCTCACTATTACAAAGACCCAATGTGCTTGTGTGCAGTCTTTGTTCCCATTTCCACATGGCTCCATGATATTAAAAAAGAATGGCATAGTGACAACCCAACCCAAAAACTCATTATTTAACTATATGTAGATTCAAATGTTAAACCTCATTATACTTGGGATGGCCACAAATTATGATATGAAGGTCACCTTCTATTAACTATTAGATCCAAATTTAAACACATCATTTTATAGGATATGCATACTTCCCCTTCAACTGGTCATTTAGAGTTTTTAAAAACATATGAGTGAGTTCATTGTAATTTTTTTTGGCTGGTAATCAAGTAGGATATCAATATATTTATTGTCAAATGTTATACTTACCAATGTAACAAAGGAAAAATAGTCACCCCACATGGCTTACTCTAGCCACAAGTCCACAGGGTATTAGTATATGCAATAGTTTTAGAATCTAAATTTAATTTGGATTTTTCAATATTAGGAAAATGTCGCATTACATATTCACATTAGATTTTTATTATGATGAAACTATGTGTGAAAATGGTACCATGTATATAATTCTACCACAAATGTATATTAGAATAAAAAAAACTGTCTTGGAGGATAGATGAAAATAAGTCTAGTGCCAACACCAGATGCACATCTAGAGCCATCAAAGAACATTATCCATGTGTCAGTAGTGGTATTATATGCTATGAAATCATCTCTTAAGTAATAATTAATAGGATTTATATCTATTAATGAAGCTTCTACCAATTTCTTTATGATGATTTATTCTTTTACAAATTTTTGTAATATGATTTTGAGGTCAAATTTGGTAAGTAACATAACCCATTTAGCAATACGACCCGAAAGATGTGGTTTTGACATGAGGAATTTTAAAGAATCAACCTTGGTAATGATATGTGTTTCATTATTAATCATGTATTGATAATTTTTTTGAATAGTGAATAATAGTTATAGACAAATCTTTTCAATTACTAGATAATTTCACTCATAGTCAACTAGTGTGTGACTGATGTAGTAAATTGATCTTTATTTATGCTGGTCATCATGTTGTACTAAGAGTTACCCCAGTGCATGATATGTCATAGAAAGGTAAAGTAGGAGTGGTTTACTAGGTATAGGTGGAAAAAATATGAGAGGGTTGAACAAGTATTACTTAAGTGTATCAAATTTCTTTTGACATGTGAGATCCCACTAGACTTGCACATCTTTTTAAAGTAGTCTAGTGAATGATTGGGTTTTATCTATGAATTATGCCATGAATCGATGAATTTATTACACTTAGAGGGACAAAAGTTGTTTCATATTAGTAGGAGGAGGCATATCCATTATTTATTTGACCTTCTCAGGGTTAACTTCTATGTCACATTGAGATATAATGAAGCCCAAAAGTTTTCTTGAGGAAACTCCAAATACACATTTATTAGGGTTGAGTGAAACATTGTATTTTTTAAGTCTTTAAAATATATTTTGCAAATTGATTACATGATGTTATCATTCTTTTCACTTTTCTAACAAATCATTGACATAATCTTCAACTATCTTATGAATGAGGCAATGAAAGTTTCATAGTGCATTGGTAAGTTTCACTAACATTATTTGACCCAATTAACATGATTATATAGTAAAAGGTGCCCCATGGTGTTTTGAAATAAGTATTTTCTTGATCTTATTTGACTATTTTGATTTGATTATACCCAACAAAACCATCCATAAAGGAGAGCATCTCATAGCTAGCTATGGAATTGACTATCATATCAATGTTTGGTAAAGGGAAATCATCTTTAGGACATGATTTATTAAGGTTTCTAGAGTCACAAAAATGTCAAATTTGTCCATTAGGTTTGGCAACTAAAATAATATTGGCAACCCATTGTGGATGGGTAACTAGTCAAATAAAACCAGCATCTGACAACTATTGAATCTCATCTTTAACAAGGAGAGCCAATTTATGATGCATTTTATGAATCTTTTACTTTATTTATTTGGCATAGGGATAAAATGTAATTCTATGTACGATGATTGAGGTATTAATGCTAGGCATGTCAAATATGCCTATGTAAATACTTTAGGAAAATTAGTTAACATTTGACAAATGTCTGTGTCTATGAATTTATGTAATATGGAAGCCAAGAGTATGATATAAGGATCGATTTGGGTGCCATGATTAAATTTGAATGTTTCTTCATTGAGTAATGTAGATCAATCTAAAGTATATGGTGATGTAGGGATTTTATCATTTGCATTAGGTAACATAAGATCTAAATCATTTGAACACTCACCAAAGTATGTTTGAGCACTTGTGGAATGAGGAAACCTATTCTTATGATATAAAGAAGGGAGATCCTCATATGCACCTAGGAATTCTAAGAGAGCTTCATCGTTAGCAAACTCATCAAGAATTATTAGATCTAGTGAAATAGTATCATTGATGAGGTTGGGGTATATGACTAAAAATGTATAAACATGGTTGACTATATTGATTGCTTATGGAATAGATGGATAAAATGTGATGTGTTGAGAGGCATTGTGAGAGGATCTGACACTAGATGTATCATTTATATATCCAAGTCCTTGTTTTCCCTATTGATTATATGTTTTAATGGGATTTAGGATTCATTATTCATGTTTACTAAGGCCCTGCCCTATGTAACCCATATTTTAAAAATATCATAATATAAAAGATGAAGTAAATTTATTGCCCTATGTACTAGAAATAGATAGTGGAGTTGTATGTGTCTTTTAGATTATAGCTTGGGGTGGTATAGTAGTAAAATCCATGTGTAATATAGTTATGTGAAGGCTCTATATGTTGACAATACTTAGAGGGTTCTTTATCCATAGGGCATGTAACATTGATGGAACTATGTGCATAGTGCAGATCTATGGTCTACCAAGAAAGAGATTGTACTTGAGATCATTTGGCATAACTTGGCATGTTTTAGGTAGTGTTTAGGGTCTAAGGGTAAGGTTTAATGTTATTTTAACCAAAAATTTTCATGGAATGTTGTCAAACCCTCAGATGTTCATATCAAAAGGATCCAAATTTGTACCATGGTGTTAAGACAATGTAGAATATAAATGTTGTAGATGTACAATCCTAATCCATTATCAACTAGAACTCATTTGACACCTACATCATTAATTAGTAAATAAATATAGATAGTTAGGTGTAGATCTATGATGCGATGATGTGGAGTGTCCTCTCTCTCAAAAGAAATATGTTCTTATGTCCATTTCATAGTGTTGATAATATAAGCGACATAGGTAGGCTTAGATGTGTGAGGTACCTGAGTATCATGAAGTGCCACATACAAAATATATTTGCATGTTTTGGAGTGATATAAAATATCCAAAATGGAAATTTTACTCAGAGGAATATTACTCTAATCCATAAAGCTATAGTCATAGGTGTTGTAAACCTAATGAGCTTCAAGACCACATGAGGACATCGTAACCTAGATCATAGGGTCTACCAAAAGCATAGAGCTAAAAGCAGACTCAAGATGTTGGTTTGATGTTTGTGATTGAGAAGGAAGGATAAGTGAGACCAATGATGTGACGGCATATCTAAGAATGATGGGAAAGGAATGAGAATGAGCCAAAAGAACAAAATACATCTAAGGGAGATTGATTGATTTTAGGTAGTATAACTATTATTCGATTTAGCAAGTTATCTATATATTGGAAGAAAATTATCTTAAGTGTATTCCATATAGAATAAATATAACATGTGAAAGAAAGAGTGCAACATGAAAATCATTTTAGTTGATATGAATCATCATTTATATATGTCTATATGATTAAATAATAATGTCTTTATTATTTTTCACATAGAAGAAAGATAACATGTGAAAGAAAGAATGCAACATGAAAAGCATTTTAGTCAATATGAAGCATCATGTATACATATGCTTATATGATTAAAGAATAATGTCTTAATTATTTTTCACATAAAAGAAAGATAACATGCTATGAAGTATGCTAGATATTGCATTTGATAATAAGCATCATATATACATATATTGATGTCTTTTATGAATTATTTCTAAATTAAAATGAATAAGCATGCAAATGAAAGTATTAAACTTTGAAATAAAAAGTGACTAATTTATTCTATCATTATGACCATGATTAGAGAAGAAATGTGAATCTAAAATTTAAATTCTGTAAATGTATACCCTTGGGTTTTGTATTTCTAGGGTTTTAAATTAGGGTAGGTTAAGCAAATATTTAAATAAAATTTAAATAAATGGCACCCTAATGTGGTAATGATTAGATGGGCGAGCTTATAAATAAAATATTAGAAAAAATTGAATTTATAACCCTAATTTGTAGTGTCCAGGGTTAGAGTTTTTATAATATAGGGTTTCTTTATATCAATTTAAATTAGATGTAAAATAAATTGAAACCCTAATATGAAATTGATTTTAATTAGCTAGGTTGTCTTAAAAAAATTAGAAGTATGCAACCCCAAATTTATTGCATAAAATTTGGATTAATGCAAGCTAGGGTTTGAAGCAATATTCAAAGTAATTTGGGTTCACCAAATGATTTCACATTTTATGGTTTAACTATGTAAGTCCTATGTTTAGATTAAAAGGTTGAGATGTATAAATTAGTTAAATAAATTATAATAATTAGCACTAATTTTTATAGCATTTAACCATATTTAAATTTCGAATAATAACAATAAATAGGCATAAATATAAAACTATCTTAAAAGTGACTATCGTAGATGATCTAGGTTCTAAAAGTTGAGTTCTGGACATTTATGAGTGTCGTCAACAAGATTATGGTGTTTGTCTACTCAGTGGACAATAATACCCCATATGGATAGTATCACCTTGATTGATTAGTGTCCTCAATGTGGTGATAATTTTCCTTTGTTTGGACTATTCCTATTTTTTGGGAGAACTTACACCTATGTTTTTAGGTCTTGTTCCTGCATGCATACAACCTAGAGCTTTGTGTTGTACCTAGAAAACTTGATTTAATGTGTAAACCCTAATCCTCATTTTAAGTATGGCATGGGAAATAATTATTTGTTAGTTAGGAGGATAGGTGAGACATCCTCAACACCTCACTGTGAAGAGAGTTTCTTACATACTAATACTCTAAAGAGGGATCAAGCTCGACGTAGTTCTCCCACCTAGTGTTTGATGCAAGTGTAAATGAATGTTAGAATGAGATTGGACTTGGATGCCTTGAATGTGCTTGAGCTTTTTATTTATTTGAAAAATAGGATTAGGGTTTTTTTACATTGTATTATGATGAATTAGGGTAGAATAGGGATAAAATACCTTAATTTTACTCAACTTATCTTTGGTTTGAATGTGTTTTTTAATGTATTTTCCATCCAGTGAATATAGGTCAAATAGACTTGTATTTATAGAGTTATGTAGCTTGTGTTGTTAATAAAATATTCTTAGGCCACCCTTAGGAGGGGATTTTTTTTGAAAAGTATCCATTGGAAAGAGTTAGATCTAAGGATAATAGTGCCCAATTAGGGAGACTAGTGCCATATAGTTGTAGTGTCCCAAATGTGGCACTAATGTCCACTTGGCAAACTACTGAGCAAGTTGGGTTGGGATCTAAGAATATAGTTTTGGATTGTGTTTTGGTTAACTATAGGTGTTTTTGGTTTACTAAATGATTGGAAAAGTTTTTTCTAAGTCTCTAGGATAGGTCTAGGGATAAGATAGGAATAGGTTAACTCAAGTGACACTCTTAGCATCTAATTACCACTTTTAGGTGATTACATTTGCCCATCATTTATGCTAGTAATGTAAAAAAGTAAAATTACCATTATAAAGGAAAAATAAGCATACCTGGACTTACCTTAAAAGTGAATCTTATGTAACTAAGTTTGAGTATTTGAATCTAGGTTTGCAAATGTGAAACATGATCTAGAGCAATGTCCTGTAATGAAATATGCAAAAACTAGTCCTTATTTAAGAGATGATCAAAATCAAAATACTATGTTAAAATAAAGTAACCGAGTAAAGTTGAGTAAAGAGTGAGGAAAGGAATAAATACACCTCATTGGGTACACAAATCAATGCATGAACTTAATGATAACCTGTGTTTATGTGTACATAGTTATCATATCATTTAATAACTTTTACTGAGCTGATGGCTTGTTTAATCCTCAATGGGTGGCTTAAGAACTAAATCTAGTTTTGACTCCATCATTTCCCACCCATTCTTAGTGGATCTTGATATGTGAAGAGCTTGAATAAGACTGTAAGTGTGTCTGACCCTCTCATATGGGTGGCTCAAGAACTCAAGTAGGCCATGACTCCATCATTGCCCACTCATGTGAAGTAGATGCATCTATAATTTTAATATACAAAGTGATAAATGTATATAATTGAATAAATATAACTATGTATCTAGGATTCATGGCCACTTGGGTATATTAGGCAACTCTGGGCCACTCAGAAATGCCAACCACTACAAATGGAGTAAGGCATGAATCTAGTGACAATCTAGAACATGACAGCAAGTGTATAAAATATAAAGAATGACATGGAGTTTACCATTCCATGTAATTAACTTATGTGTAACTGAGTATATGGAAACTATGTGCCATGTACATGCCCCCAATTTGGTATCTAAGTATACTAAATTTGAATTGAGTATGTAAAAGTTGAAGCTATATATCTGAACTGAATGTAGGAATGATAATGTCACACATAATACCCCAAAATTAAAGTAACTGGTATGAATCGAAGCTAAAATTAATGTATCTAAGAAAAATGTTAGGTTATGGAGTTAAAAGTTTCACTGATGTAAATGGAGGAGGATGCTGAGTTGTAGAGCAATCGACGCTGGTCTAATCAACTGATGTCAGTCATATACAGGGTGTAGAGTAGCTGACATCGATAGGAATCGGCCGATGTCAGTCATCCCCAGTTAGAGAGGGACCGACGTTGGTCACCTATGCATTTCAAAACTATTTGTTGAATGAATAGTTAGTTAGTTGAATGGCCAGTTTGCATGTTGAAGGCTAATTATAGTCTTGAGTTACGTGTCTAATTATTGTAATTAAGAAAGTCTAATTATTGCTTGCATGAGGTCTATTTAAGAGACTCATGGGATGTATTGTAATTAAGGCAAGAAAAGGATTTCTTCTAGTTGTAGGATCTTGGTCAGCAAGTGTGCAAGGCCACGTTTTGAGATCTACATGGTAAGTAAGATCAGGTTGATTTGCAGGTTGTTGCAAGATTAAGGAGATCTACTTGAAGTACTTTTGAGTGCTTGGTACTAGCAGTGTTGAGACTGACTGGTTGGAGGTGAACAACAATTCTGTGTGTGAGTTGTTTGTTGGGACCGTAGTTGAGAGAGAGCTTTGAGGGAAGATTATTGAAAGTCCTAGAGGTGTGGGAAGCCTTAGAGGTGGAAGAAGAAGTGGCATCTTCTTTATTGTATTTCCTTCTGAAGATTATTTAATACAAGAGTCTGTATTGTCTCTCAAATTTTGTGTTATTTTTTATTCTAGTTACTTATTGCTTCTTGTTTAATTCCACGTTTAGTTGCATAGTAATCAGTTGTGCTTCCATGGGTTCCTAACAGTTGGTATCAGAGCTAAGGTTGCAGGGAACAAGTTTTATGTTTGATTACAGGTCACTCTCAGGGGTTTCTCATTGAGTGGGAGTAGCAATGGCAGAAGAAAGTAAGCTAAGGATGGAGAAATTCAATGGCATGAATTATCAATTATGGAGGATGCAGATAGAGGATTATCTGTATCAGAAAGATTTTTACTTACCATTGGGTGGGGTTGCATGCAAGCCCCTGGATATGAAGGATGAAGAATGGGAGGTTCTTGATCAGAAGGCTCTGGGATCTATAAGGTTGAGCCTTGCATCGTTTGTGATTTCTAACTTATCACAGGCTAAGACAACGGTAGAGTTGATGGAATCTTTGGCAAATTTGTATGAAAAACCCTCAGCTTCAAATAAGGTATTTCTTATGAAGCAATTATTTAATTTGCAAATGCAGGAAGGTGGATTGGTACATAGTCGTCTTAGTGATTTCCATGGTTTGGTAAACTAGTTAAATTCAGTCAATATTGTTTTTGATGATGATATTAAGGATCTCTTAATCTTATGCTCATTACCTGAAAGTTGGGAGAGTTTGGTAATGGTAGTTAGTAATACTACGTCTGCTTCAAAAATCTTAAAAGTGGATGATGTTGTGAGTGTAATCTTGAATGAAAAAATTCACAGGAAAAGCACAGGTGAATCATCAGGGTATGCTTTGAGTGTTGAAAGTAGGGGAAGGCAAAGAGAGAAGATCGAGCAAGGGAGATCAAGGTCAAAGATAGGTAGGAGATCTAGATCTAGGCCCGGCAGGAAAATCTGCTGGAATTGTGGAAAGAAAGGGCATGTAAAGAAAGATTGTTGGTTGGTTGAAAATCAGCAAGAAGGAACTAAAGAAGTAGGTGTTGCAGGTATTGTTGCAAGTATTGTTGGACAAGATGCTCTAGTATGTTCCTTGGATAAAGTGGAATCTTGGGTTTTAGATTTTGGTGCCTCTTTTCATGCATCCCCAAATAGAGAATTTTTTCATGAGTATGTCCAGGGAGACTTTGGAGAGATTTATTTAGGGGATGGTAAGCCTTGTCAGATGGTTGGCAAAGGGAAAGTGAAGCTGAAATTGTAGATGGGCAACACATGGGTGTTGAAGGAGGTCATGCATATCCCAGTCCTAAAGTAGAATTTGATTTTTTTAGGAAGTTTGGGTGATGAGGGATGCACAATAACTCTCACAATAGACTCTTGGAAGGTTACCAAGGGTGCACTTATTTTAGCAAGGGGTAAGAAAGTAGGTACTCTTTATCTATCTACTTGTATTACTAATTCTACTTCTGGTTTATCTACTTTAGCTGTAGATTCAAAGATGTGGCTTAGTAGGCTTGGTCACATGAATAAGAAGGGAATGGACGTTCTTGAGTCAAAGGGTATGAGTTTAGATCCGAAAAGCTCAGATCGAGATTTCTATAAGCAATAGAAGATAGTGAGGTTTCTTGAGACTAAAGCTACAAGAAAGGATCGGGTTTATGGCACAAACAGGGAATCTGATGTTTTTGACAAGAACAAAAAAGTCTTGGTGTTTCAGGAGAAGATGACAGATAGAGATCAGTCACAGGGGTTGAATAATTTTGAGCAGGATAGTTTGGACAAGGGTGTGATTCAAAGCAAGGTTGTGGGGAAAAAGTCATCACTCACAGGCAAACACAGGTACCAACATCAGTCATGGAGAATCAACATCAAACAGATAGGCACCGATGTCGATCATGTGCAGACCAGAGGAGTCGGTGGTGTTGGGCAGGTTAAGACCGACGTCAGTCAGACAAGAATTGATGTTGGTAGAAGGGACACCATCATCGGTCAAGAAAATGGCATCAGTAGTTAGGACAGTCACATGGGACCGACGTCGGTCAGATGCAGGCTGAGAGGTGATCGACATCGGTCACTATTAAAATCGATTATGGGCAGACAACAAGCTATCAAGGAGTCTCAAATGCCCATGTGGAGGACTGAAAGGGTGAGTAAGCCTCAAATTTTTTATTCCCCTTCTTTAGATTACTTGTTGCTCATTGAAGGTCAAGAACCAAGAAGTTTTAAAGAAGCAGAACAGGTAGGATCCAGGAAATAGTGGGAGCTTGGCATGGAGGAAGTTGATTCCTTGGAAGAGAACCAAATGAGAGATTTGGTGGAGTTGCTAGCTAGAGAGAAAGTACTAAAAGATGAATGGATTTTGAGATCAAAGAAGAGAGAGAATGGACACGTGAGACGGAAGGCCAAGGTATATGGTCTTGAGCAGGCTGCAAGGCAATGGAGGTTTGACAAGTGGATGACAAAGCAGGGCTTTAGTCAAGGTCATGGTAACCATTGTGTGTTCTTTACCATGTTGGATAATATTAGCTACATTATCCTGTTACTGTATGTAGTGTGGATGCTTGTTGCAGGGTCACACATGTAGGGAGTTACTGAGCTAAAGGTAAAGTTAGTTCAGAGGTATGTCATGGAGAATCTGGGAGTAGAAAGATTCTTTGGCATGAGTTTTCTTAGAGACAAGAAAAGTCACAGGTTGATGTTGTCTCAAGATGATTATGTGAATAAGGTAGTGGCGAGGTTCAGGATGCAGCATGCAGAACCAATTAGCGCACCTATGGATGGATGGTTAATAGAGCAGTGTCCCCAATCACATGATGAGGTTAAGTACATGTGTACTAGACCTGAGTTTTCCCAAGCAATGGGAGTTGTCAACGAGTTTGTGGTCAATCTGAGAAAGAAGCACTGGAGGGCAGTTCAATGGATTCTCAGGTATCTGAGAGGGACTAGTAGCAGGTATACATGTGATGCAGGGTTAAACACTTCTCTACATGGGTATGTAGAATCGGATATGGCAGGTTATTTGGTTGACAAGTGTTACACCACAGGTTGTGTGGTGGTTGGTCTTCAAGATTGATCTTGAAGAAGAATACAAGCCCAAAGAAACAAATTAGGTGGTGTACAGGTACAGGTACAGGTGCAGCTATTTATCTCCAAGTGGGAGATTATTAGGTTGTGGAGTTAAAAGCTTCACTGATGCAAATGGAAGAGGATGTTGAGTTGCAGAGCAACTGATGCCGGTCTGATCAACCGACATCGGTCATATATAGGGTGTAGAGTAGCCGACATCGATAGGAATCGGTTGATGTCGATCATCCCCAGTCAGACAGGGATGAACGTCGGTCACCTGTGCGTTCCAAAACTATTTGTTGAATGAATAGTTAGTTAGTTGAACAACCAGTTTGCATGTTGAAGGCTAATTATAGTCTTGAGTTACGTGTCTAATTATTTTAATTAAGAAAGTCTAATTATTGTTTGCATGAGGTCTATTTAAGAGACTCATGGTCTGTATTGTAATTAAGGCAAGAAAAGGATTTCTTCCAGTTGTAGGATCTTGGTCAGCAGGTGTGCAAGGCCACATTTGGAGATATACATGGTAAGTGAGATCAGGTTGATTTGCAAGTTGTTGCAAGATGAAGGAGATCTACTTGAAGTACTTTTGAGTGCTTGGTACTAGTAGTGTTGAGATTGACTGGTTGGAGGTGAACAACAATTCTGTGTGTGAGTTGTTTGTTGGGACCGTAGTTGAGAGAGAGCTTTCAGGGAAAATTACTGAAAGTCCTAGAGGTGTGGGAAGCCTCAGAGGTGGAAGAAGAAGTGGCACCTTCTTTATTGTATTTCCTTTTAAAGATTATTTAATACAAGAGTGTGTATTGTCTCTCAAATTTTGTGTTGTTTCTGATTCTAGTTACTTATTGCTTTTGGTTTAATTCCGCATTTAGTTGCATAGTAATCAGTTGTACTTTCGTGGGTTCCTAACAAAAAATATAAACATAATTTTTGAACTTGTGACTATATTTATGCAAATCTATAATGTACCTATTTTACTAGTCTGAATGATCAAGACTATCGTAAAGCTAGGGATATTGGATAATAGTGCCCTATGGTTAGTGTCACTATCTAGGCATTGATTTTTTCCCAATATAAAATCTAGGTGATTTAAATTATTGTCTGAGACTCTATTTTTTTCCTATTTCTTCCAATTGTCTGATTTATCAAACTGACCGTGTATGCTGAAATTTTACCTATGAATAGCAAAGTAGGAGCTTGATCTCTATGACAAACCTTTATAAATTCCCCCTATTTTGAGGGTAATTTTTAAACTTGTGTAATAACTACCCTATAAAGAATTGTCTCTACAAAATGTGTTAGTTGGAGCATGTGTATGATATTCCAATATAATGTACAAACATAACATTAGAATGTAAAAGTATCTGAGCATGAGTAAGTAATGTAAGATGTATGTTGTAATCTATCATTTCACAAAGGTTTTAGGATAGATGTAATCTATGTGTATAATTAGTATAATTTTATTTGAAACTTAATATCCACAATCAAAGCATTCACATAAAAATGACATGGACTGACACCAAATTTATGTGGAAACCCTTTTGAGGAAAAACCATAAATGAATAACTACTTGGAACTACCATCCAAATCTAGTGACAAATAAAATTATTCCTAAAAATAATTTAGGCACCAACCTACTGGAGACACCAATCCCCACTTCTAAGCAATTTATAGGCACCAACCTACTAGAGACACCAATCCCCACTACTAAGCACTTTTTAGGCACTAACCCACTAGAGACACCAATCCTCACTACTAAGCACCAACTTAGAAAGAGACACCCATCTCTTTGATCTGAGGCATCAGCCTCCATTGAAATAATCTTTCACCTTACTATTTTTGCTTCATCAATGAATGATGGAAAATTCAATCTCCTCTTCTTCTTCTCCACAAAAATCTGCTTATATTTAAATGATAAAAATAATTAATTTGATTCTTCAAATATGCATATGTTTATATGATATATATTTTTATTCTCCACACAATTGATTCTTTATCTTATTCACATATCTCACACACTTTCAATTCCATATCTTTCTCAACCTTCATCTACCTTATATAGCCTTCAAAGGCTCTTCACAAAGGAAGTATCCCATCCAAGAGGCACCTCTTCACCAAAAGATGTGACTGTTAACATTTCCATTGACATTTCTATCAATAATTTTGTCGACATTTCCATTGATATTTTTTCCATCAATAATTCTGTCAACATTTCCATTTACATTTCATCAACATTTTTGTCAACAATTCTATCAATATTTCTGTTCATAATTTCATTGCCAATTTTATGGACATCAATTACAATTCATTTGACATCAATGAAAATATTCTAACACTCTCAAATATGTCTATATTGTAGGACTTTTTTTCTAATATATAAGTTACTTTGAGTCTTTGGTATATCTTATGGAATCCAGCATTAAACAAGCTCATTGGCTCATTATGCTTCCTCATTTTGGAAATAAAATGGTGATACAAGATAGTGGGGTCAATGGGGAGTTTGAAATGGTGCACAAAAAACATCTCTAACTTCGCCCAATAATTAAAACACCCATGAGGTATCCCTAGGTACCAATCATACATGGTTTCCCCTAAGGAGTATGGAAAAAATCTATAGCAACATCCTCATGTTGGACTTATGTTCTGATTAGTGTACCCTTAAAGAATTAAATATGCTCCTCTATTATTAGGATTCCTCCAAACATAAAATTAGGACAAAACTTGTCTATGTTTTTAGGTAGATCATGAGTTATGCTTAGGACAACCACAAGACAATAACCTCCTTTCCCAAGCTAGGCCATGGGTAAAGGTTTGGGACAAAAAAATGATTTAAAAAGGGATTAGTCATATTTGTTGGTGAATTACTAGATGAATGAACAAGCTAGGCCATGGGTAAAGGTTGGGAAAAAAAATGATTTACAAAGGGATTAGTCATATTTGTTAGTGAATTACTAGCTGAATGAACATGCTTAGCCTTTTTTTTTTTTTTTTAAAGTTGTAAAAATAATATTAATAAGAAAAGAGCATTACAAGAAGAATGGGGGGAAAAAACCCCCAGAAGAAAGCAGCATAAACTAAAAAACTAGGCACACACCCAACTAGACAATATTATGAACCTCCCTATCAGCCTCTAGAATTCTTTCCAAATCAGAATGCAACATCGGGGGGAGAGACCCCCAATCCTCAATGTTTCCACCATCCAAATGGTTAGACACCCATTTAGCCAAAAAATCCACTGCCCGATTCCATTCTCACAGAATATGAGAAAAATTAATGCTATCCATAAGCGAGCAAATCTGCAAAATCTATTTCACAATCAGAGATAGTTGCCAATTGACGTCCACCACTTTCCTCTTAATGAGCAGGTTAATCAAGACTTGAGAGTTTGATTCATAGATAATCCTATGCCAACCTAATGCTTGAGCCTTCTCAAGGGCATAAAGAATGGCCTGACCTTCCATCATGTTAATGGTTTGTAGCCCCTTAGGAACCATAAAAAGAAAAATCATCGTACCTTCAAAATCCCTTCTTGTCCTTCCAGTACCTGCGAGTCCTAGATTACCTCTGGAGGAACCATCCGTATTGATCTTGAGAATCCCACTAGGGGGCATCGCCATTGACCAATCCTGAGAATCTGCTCCTTGACCTACTTGCTCCTCCTGACACACACTGACTTACCAGTTAATTGCTGGAATCCAAGTCGTGCCACCACTTGAGCGTCCTATTTGGTCAAAGGAAGGCAGATCATGCTTTTTGCTTGGATAATTTCTTGGATCATCCCCACCACTTTCTGCCACACTTGCTACACCATGACCCTCACCCCCTAGAAAATTTCCCTATTTCTCTCAAGCCAAATCTACCAAAATAGAAAAATGGGGCCGCCTAACCATATGTCCTGCAAGAAGGACGTCCTTGAGGGGGGTTCTCCCAATCCATTCCAAAAATCAACCACAGATTGAGCATGAAGACATGGTCACTGCCAAACATCCCACCAATAATGCCAGAGTTGTAAGGCAAAAGGGCATCGTAAAAAAAGGTGTGTTGAATCCTCCTCGGCCGCTCCGCACATAACACATACTGAAGGGCCTTGGAAACCTCTCTTTCAAAGATTGTCCCAGGTCAAGCACCTATTCCAAGCCAGCATACAAGCAAAATAGTTGCATTTAGGCCATGTGAAATTATTCCAAACCTGTCTCCACCAATGCACTTCCCCCTGCCCAATCTCTAAAGAAGTAAAGCCTGATATCTAGATGAAATTATGTAAGCTCCCTTGGGATTGGAAGACCAAGCTAGCTCATCCTCCTCCTAAAGAGGAATACAATGACACTTGGAAAGGATGCTCAATAGATCTTCATTCTCTTCTTGCATCCCATTAATAGGCCAAGTTTCAAGAGCTTTCTAGTGAGCTACCTCCACCTATCCTTGTGTAATGTAAACTTTAAAGTCACTCACCTGAGACCAGCCAGCATCAAGGAATATCTGACAAAGGTTCAACAAATTTGGAAACTAAGAAATGATGGGAGGATATCCATCCCAAGATTCAGACCAAAAGAGAGTCTTGGATCCCTATTTACAAATCCAGAATAAGCCATTCTTGATGAGAGCAGCCCCTTTTTTGAGAGTACCCCATATTGCCAAACCTTTCCCAAGAAGCGGATAGTGAGGAATGTCCCTCTGAATGGTTCCAAAGTAGTACTTCTGTGAGATAATTTTGGCCCAAGCTTTGTCTTGTTTGGTGCATCATCACCAATAAAGTTTGGCCACCAAAGCAATACCATTTAAGTCCGTCTACCTCAAACCGAGCCCACCATATCATTTGGGGCTGTAGACAATCTCCCATCTAATAAGGCTCCATTTAGTGGAGTTCAGACTACTAGCCCATAAGAATTTTTTGGTAACCAAATCAAACTCAACAAATCCCATCGGGGCAACTTGGAGCATACCCCTGTAAATGGGTAAAGCCTGAACCACAGATTGGATAAGTTGAACCCAGCCTGTAAAGGATAACCACCTATGTGTCTAATGATTCACTTTCACCCAAAATTTCTCCAAAATAGTCTGCCAAGATTCTTTAGATGTATGGCCAGCCGAGATAGGGATACCCAAGTAAATCAAAGGGGGAGTCCCAATCTAAAAATGCAGAGTCCTCACGATCCACTATTAAATAGGGCCCAGAGTATTGAAGAAGAAGAAGATGGATGACTTATCTTCATTAACCTTTTGTCCCAAGGACATTAGATAAACATCTAACACCCTGTGTAAATTAGCAGCTTCAGTCATTAAGGCCATGCCCATAAGGGTAGTGTCATCAGCAAATTGTAGGTGTGATTGCACTGGTAATTCCCCTCCCCATCACCATCCTTGGTATGTCCTTCCTCTCTGTTCCTGCTGATCAACCACCCCAAACCTTTAGTAAGGAGAAGAAAAAGTTATGGAGACAGAGGATCACCTTATTTCAGCCCTCTTGTAGCACCAAAAATCTCTGTGTGTTCTCCATTGATAAGCACTAAGAAGGAAGCCAAGGAAATGCAGCTCATGACCCATTGAGTCCATTCATCCACAAAACCAAAAGCACGAAGAACCTTCCATAGTAATGACCATCTGACCCTATCAAAGGCTTTGGCCATGTCTAATTTAATGAACATCACCTTATCTTTTGATATGGTCATGGAGTGAATGGACTCAACAACAATAAAAATACCATCTAGGATTTGCTTGCCTTCCACAAAACCACTATGCTCTTCTGAGATCACAACACTCAGCCCTATTTTTAACCTATCTGTAATGATTTTAAATATAATTTTGTAAACCACATTGCAAAGGGATATAGGGTGGAATTGACTTAGATTATCAGCACCTTTGCATTTGGGTATGAGAGCAAGATGGGTTGCATTTTTAGCCTTAAGCATTTGCTTATTCTACTGATATTCTTAGACAATAGCTAAAAGGTCAAGTTTGATGATATCCCAAAATTCTTGGTAGAATTCAGTTGGGAAGCCATTCGGTCTAGCCACTTTCCCTTTTTTCATCTGAACAATGGTTTCCTCAAGCTCTCCAAGTGTGATTGGTTTCATTAAATTTTCATTCATTTCACACATCACCAACGACAAAATATAGAAGAGAACCTGAGCTTCTTCTGATGATTCCCTGTTAGCATCTTCCCTGAAGAGAATAGAGAAGTACTACACTACCTCCTCTAAAATTGCTGGAAAGGAGTTAAGCCACTCACCTCTTTCATTGACCAGGGCCAAAATAGAATTGCCATGTCTCCTGGCTTTGGATGAATTGATTTTAGAGCTATCCCCAAAAAAATTTGATCAATTGTTTATCCTTATATTTTCAAACGTAAGAGATGATTTAGCTCAGTAGAATTGAAGGTTTCTAAAATGTCTTAGTTCAAACTTTGGCTATGAAATCAACTCAAAGGTTCAATCCCTCCTTCTTGTGTTAAATATGTTGATCTATCCTTTGACATAGCCAATAATAGGTAGGTTTTTTAGGCTCTACCTTTCCTAAAAGGAAGAATATCATATAAATAAAATGCTTCCCCAAGGTATAAATGTACCATGTCTTGGTATGTTGGTATTCATCAAGTTAACTAATGTGGACTATTATTTTAAGGGGCCTATTTTATGAATTAAGGTACAGGTTGATTTGATCAAGACATTCATTAGGAGATTATATACTTTCTTGACAATACTTTTAAGGTTTAGTGTCAAATAAAAATTGGGCTTTCTTAGACTTGCATCTAAAAGGCACAACTAATTTCTCTACTAGTTTACCACATTCATAAATACAAAAATGCTATAATGGTGATAAACAAAACATGAAATAACAATCAAGATAAACATTTGATTGCATATTGATTTTGTTCATACCAAGTCCCTAATCTAACACACTTTTAAAATAAAATACAAAAGAGAAAGAGTAAAGAAAAAGACAACATGTTACAATGAAGATCAAGGTGAGATGTCTGATTGAATGAAACCTATGAAACTAATCTTTGGTTGAGTCATACTTATCACAACTCTAAATAAATTTGGTGTAAGAGTCTAGGGAAGTGTGAGTGTGAGAAGGAAAGGGTACAATCACCATAGAACATGCACAAAAAAATGTCCACACACAATCCAAACAGTCTTTAAATATCAATGTTTTCCTTTTTTATTAAAAAAGTTCAGAGCCTATACAATCATTTAACTACAAACTTCACCTCAATAAAAACAAAACTAAAAAATAATAGAAAATAAAAATTAATCTAGAAAGTTTTAAATAATCATAAAAAGAAAGTGTCTAGTTCTCTATCTCTCTTATAATTCACAAAGAGTCAGCCTCAAGAAAGGCTTTTGAACTCATACTTATAGGAGACCAAAAAAAATAAAAATTTGGGGATGCCAAGTTTTGACTATAGAAGTAGCTTAGTATTCAATGTGGATTTATAAATAAGGCTGAGAAATTCTATAAGAAACCATGATTCTATCAACATGGAAGTAGATTCCATAAGTCAAATGTGGCTATAAATGGTTTAAAATTCCTCAAGACTGCCATTTAGAATTGCCAAAACACATCCTTGCTGTACATAAAGCTCTTATTTAAGGTGGATTTATCCTTAGGGACTTTCTACCCTCTCCCAAATGTGCACTCCATGCTCTTCATAAGTGTCAATAGTTATATTCACACATTATTTGGCCACCTCTATCAATTCTAAGTAACATTCTATCTTAAATTTTTTCCATTGGTAGCTACCTTGTTGATTCTACATTTAATTCCACTTCTTGTAGTTGGAACTTCTATTTTGTATCTAAAAGATTAAAGCCAAGTGTAGACACCAAAAATCCACACACCACAATTATGAATGTAAAATCACCCCTTGACCACCTTAGGACCCCCTTGGGACCATTTAACCCTCTAACCCCTAACAAAACCTAACCCATAATCAATTTGAATAACAGGCTTAACCTATCCTTTACCCTAACTTTTGCCTATTTTACCCTTCACCCTTGGCTAGAGATAGTTAGGTTGACCATCGAAAGTCACCCTAACCATCAACAATCAAATTCCACCTCCTTAACAATTAACATGCAAGTCACCCACCTTGCTTTTCTAAAAATAAATTATCCTCATCCACATGTGAGCCATTGCATGAGTAAGTTATGATTAAGAATCCTAGTTCACATGCTATTACAACTCTCTTGCCTTTCCTATAAGAAGAGAGGATCAAAGAGGTGGAATCCATCTATAATTTTTATCAGGAGCTTGTACATCTAGGAGTTTTTTTTGTAGGTCAATCATTATCAGTAATCTAGCAAACCAGCTACCATGTTAGAGAGTTAATTTGTTGCCACCTCTCTACCAAATTTTTAGGTAATTTGACTCTATCAAAATCAAGCTATATTCTACCAATAGATCAACAACCTCAACCATCCACCCAATCAACTTTTGGTAAGACAAGTACTTATTTCTCATTATTCATTTACTTTATTTCCATTTTACAATTAACCCAGGCCTTACCCATATCTTAGAATCCATATTTTGGATTTCATCAATCAACTTTCTTACCAACTTAGATCCATACATATTAACTATCGATGGTTATCTCAAATGCCGATGGTCTTCCCAACCATCGACAATCACCCTAAATGTTGATGGTTAGCCCAACCGTTGACTATCACTGTGGTAGTGAAAACCAACAACTAATTTCACCTACCTTCACCTAATTATTTATGTTCCTACTTGTTCATAGATCCCTTTATAATTTTTTGAAGCATACGCAAACTCCTTAGCACTAGTATTGATTAATTTATCACTAATTTAATCATTTCTAGTCTATTTTCTAAGCAAGCATTCTTGTGATCAATTCCAGTATCTTTTGATTATTGATGTAAGTACCTTATTTTATAATTTATAAAATTAATTATTTAAAATGTGTGGATTGACAACCCCTAATGAAGCTCTCACTTCCAGGATCTAGCTATTGCTAGGCAATCCACTCAACTGTCTATCTAATGAACAAGTTTACTTTAGTGATTTCTTATCTGTAGGTCATCCTTCCAAGCCAAAGAAGATATCACAATATTTTGATTCAAACATGTGCACTATCAATCAGGTTTTTCAACCATACACACTCAATTTTTTCTTTTCCCTCTTTCTAATAATAATCACATTCTAGCACACCTAGTGGGATCCTTGTGTTTTTACTTGGGTTCTTATTTTCTTGAACTCTCTCTCTCTATTCTATGCTCATTAATGAAATCAAAAGTTTCTTTTAGGATTAAAATAAAGTGCATACATTGATCACTTGAAAGTTTAGTTTACATACCTTAACTTAAAAGCAAAGTAAATTTATCATAGCTTCAATCTTTATTTCACACACTTGACCAAACCACTTTCACAAATTAAACATAAAAAAAACTTGAGACAAGGGATGACTAGGATTTCATCACCTAGCAGTAACCTTACCCTTTCTTGATAATCCTACTTAGATGTCATTCCCAAGGAGAGAACCAACTCAGCTCTCTAGTTAAGTATAATATCTGGATATCAATATATATTAGCTAAGCACTTGACACCCTTATTGCTATGGTGTGTGAAGTGAGGGGGTCGGCTCCAATACCAAGACATGTATTTATTCCAATATAGATTCCTTTTGAGTGCCTAAACATAACCTAAAACCAACCTTATATTTCCTATCTAGTACTTGCTCTACAAAATAATTTTAGTCACACATCTTCTTAAGGCATAATCCAAAATCAAGATTAATTAAAACTTTAGGGCTTAACACATCTCTTAGAGTGTAATTTGATTTCTTTGATAATTTTTCTTGTTTTCTATTTATTTGAGTAGTAAGGCTATTTTTGATTTCTATCTCCCCTATCTTGTATGGTTCTCACTCATTAGTAGCAAAGAGACCTTATAGAGCAAAACCCATCACCAAGCCAACCTACCTCTTCTACCTCTTCATCCATGGACTATGTTTCCAAACTAGCAAACTCTCCTCATCCCTTGAGAAGTCCTACCTTCCATCTAAAGGTTCCTCAAGGAGAAGTAGATTTTTCCTCTTTCCTGGATAATAATCCTGTAACTTTGCAACATTATTTTACAATCATGTCTTACCATACCCAGGCTTCAGACACACCTGTAGATCCACCTTATAGCATGCCTTTCCACCTCATGGGGAGTATCTCTATAATCATGGTTATAACTCAACTATTAACTACCCAAGCCTCCTCATCAAACAACAACCCCTTTGAGACTACCATAGAAAACCAACCAACCCAAACTACCACTGACCTTATACCTTCCACTCCTACCAACCACTCCATAATAGGAGTGGCTACCTTTAGCACCACCAACCTTCCTTTAGCTACCTCCAATCCATCAACCACTACTCTAATTCAAATCCTTGTGGTATCCATACCCTCTACCTTGCCACTGATTAGTACAAGGGTCACCACTTTTCCATCAGTCACCAACTTAATTTCCACTCCTATCCAATAAGAACCCCTTAGACCAAACTTTGGCTACATACCTAATCTACAAGGGCATGTACCCACTACCCAACCACCTACATATACCCACCCTTATGTATCTTTCACCCAACCATTGACATCTACTTACCAATATGTGGTAGCCTCCCAACCATTAGTATCCACTTATCAATATGTGGTAGCCTCCCAACCTTCTACCTACTATCAATATGTCTCCCAACCATCCCAATAATATTTATCTTATAAACCTTTGGGTGCACAACCCTAAGTGGACCTAATGAAGGTGATTATTTAAAAGATGACCACCCTAGAGTCATCCATTTTGGGTGTTCATAACATCTTATCATATGACCAAATCTATAATGATCCCATCCATCTATTTGTACCTATTAGGCCATATCCTCCCTAATGGGAACTTCCCAAGTTCTCTAAATTTCAAAGTAAGGAGGATCCCCAAAAACATATTAGGGCATTTAGGCATGATTTCTATCTCATCACATATGATGATTCCCTCCTTTGTACCTTCCCCATGTCTCTAGCCAATCTGGCATTGGATTAGTATAGTACCATACTAAGCACTCCCTTTTCTCTTTCACCTAACTAGCTCAAACCTTCTTGGACCAATTTTTGATCAATATCTCCAAGAAAGTTTCTATCACCAACCTCTAATCTATTCGGTAGTTTGAGGATGAATCCATTGTTAATTTTATGGCTCATTAGAGGAGCCTAATTATCCAACTTTTCTTTTCCTTTCCTCAACCTGAAATCATAAAGCTATTTACTTGAGCATGTTCTAAGCATATCTCCTCTACACTGTGTGTCCAAATATTTTGAACCTTCAATGAATATTTTACCATGACATGTAAGTTAGAGAACCAAGCCATTGACAAAAGAAAGCTAAAGCTCAAAAACATAAAACTCAACCTATAAAACCAATGAAGCTTCTTCCTCTAAGTCGAGTAACCAGAGTAAGGGAACCACAAGTTTGGTTGTCCTAAAATCTATTTCTCCACCTTCCATCAACCAATCTAATTCCTCTAGCTCCTTAAAGTAAAACCTTAGGAACTAAAACTAAAACAACTAGAAGTAATTCACTTCACTTGGAGAATCCAATGCTCCCATCTTGGAGAAGTTATTGAAAGCCAACATTATTTAATTTCTTCCTATCAAGCCACCCCGATAATTTTACTCTTCTCATCTTGTACCTAGGTCGTACAATGACATGATCTGTGTGCCTTTCATCAGTTTATAGGACATGATGTCATTAGATGCAATACCTTCAAGAGCCTTGTCCAATCCCTCATTGACAAGGAAGAGCTTACATTGGATAACCCCAATACACCATCAAACCAAGACCTTGATATATTAGGAAAACTTTCCCAAACTATGCTCCTATAAATAATGAGAGCAAAAACATCGAGTAATCTCATGATACCCATATAGTTAACATGGTCCTTGATGCACTCATTACCAAACCACCTAGTACTTGATCTTTCGATCCTTCATCTCCATCGTCTATTGAGATAGTGGACTTACCTTACCTTCCCTCCCTTTAGAGACTCAAACCAAGGAAATACCATCCTCTCTCTCCACTTATTGAGGCAATGGAGTCTTTAGTCTCTTTTTTAGCTGATATACCAAAACAACCAACCATCATCACCTTACTTTCACCTTTAATTACTGAACAACCTACTCCCCCTTTAGAAATCATGCTCAAGGAGGAAACCCCCATGTCTAGTCCTCCCATTGAGGAACCACCTATTTTAACCTTGCATCTTTTGATTGAAGAAGTAGATGAGGTTACTATCCCTATATCCCCACCTAGGGGCCTATTTTTTAGGCCTACCATTTAGGGAATTAAGCTAACCTCTAAACCATTCTCTAGGCTAGTGTAGAAATTAGAATTTATCTCCAAACCTAATAGGGATTGAGCTACCTTCTAGTAGTAATTAGGGATACCTTATATCACCAAACAAGAACCTCCAATCGTGCCTTCAGTAGACAACCCACCACTTATGTCATCTGAACTTCCACCCTACCAACCAAACCAATAACAAATTTTATTAATCTAATAATCCCTCAACCATTTGAGACACCTAAACTCCAAGTGACCAAATCTCCTTCTCAAGCCAAACCAACCAAAATAATCAAGAACTTGGGCACTTTCCCTACACCAAACCTTAGTCACCCCTTAATGAAGGTGGAGCTTGCCTCATTAGAACGTATAACCAAATGCTAGACCAAAGAAACCAAAGAGGTAAAACCACACAAAGGCTAGAAGGGCCAAATTTTTCCTCCCTCAACCTTACCCTCAATTTTGGGGCCTCATCCCTCTACCTTAATCAAGAAGACAATCTCCTCTACCAAAACCCCACCACCTCCTTTGGTTACACCTTCACAGTTGTTATCTGATGCACCTCTTTTCACCATGCTAACAATACCTAAGATACATACCTTACAATATTCCACCTCTATCTCATTAACCCTCTTACCTAAACTGAGGTAATCAAACCAATGCATTATTCTACCCAAAACACCTACCACCAAACCCATCTCCAAATAACCTCTTACTTCAACCACCAAAGCAAAGATCATTGCTCCCATACCACCTTTAGCTGAGTCCTACTTGAATATTCTGCATAGGTTATTGCATACATCTTATTCAGCCTTACCTCCTATCAAAACCTTTGACCCTTTCGATTCTAAACCCATTTGGTACAATTACCACCATGTATGTTCTTATCATAGGACACCCGACCATAACACAAAGAACTACAAGGCTCTCCAAATTGTTATCCACTGTCTATATGATGAGGATGATCTATTAATATATGAACTTCTTATGGGCCCAATACAAATCCAATTGCCAACCATACTTACCTAGTGCTTACCTACTCCTCCACTATCACCTAGGATTGAAGATGAGTCTGATCAGTCCACCACATCAACCCCCCCTTCTATCCATACTATCAATGTGGTCACAAGATCATAGCAAAAGGATAAGGGGAAATTTAAGGGTCCATTCCATGGATGTATCTATTTTTAACCTCCCAATCAACCCACACCCATCCATCTCCATCTTTCACTAAACCTAAGGTGTCTATTTTAGGTGCCTCCCAATCTAATCCATTAGAATCTATTAGGAGAGTTATCCTCAAGCAATTTCCCTAGACCCTGATAAAGATGAGCTTATATGAGTTGATCTCTACCTCTCCCCATCACCACCAAGCATTAATAGAGGCTTTGAAATCCATTGAGATCTAACATGAGGACCCCCAACCTTTAGTAGCCTTTATTAGTGGCCTTTAAATTCCAACCTTGTTACCTTCAAGGATTTGGAAATACCTTCCATCCACATTAAAAACCTAGATCCCCCTCTCTTTATTACTACTTACATCAACCAAACCCACATCAAGTGGGTCATGATTGATGGGGGAGCTAGTATTAACATCATCTCCTATCACACCTACAACCAACTCAACTTATCAAATAATATTATGTTTGAATATTTGCCTATCCTTCATTCCTTAAATGATACCATCGCCACTACCTTAAAAACTATCATCTTTCATATATATTTAAGACCTTGCATGCTTCTCAAAAAAATTTCTATTGTTCAAAGTGAATTCCAATACATCTTATTAGGACAACCTTGGATCTTCTCCATGGGTTGCATTCCCTCTACCTTCCACTGTTACATTAAGTTTGAGCATGAAGACTAGATCATCACCACCCAAATCCTTTTCTAACATGCAACATGACCTATCACCCCAGTGATGTCCTCATATCCCCATCCAACACACCTTTAACAATGAAAACCCAATCTTCAACCACTAAACTGGATATCATATCCCTTTCTACTGACAAGGCATCAACTAGTTCCTCTATCCCTTTAGACCAAATCCCCACTATAGACCCTTTTAAATCAATGTTCTATCACCTTTCACTGGGGGAGTATCTCCTTGTAGTAATTGACACTTTCCCTACTCCTCATGAGTATGGGTAACTTACTAACCAATCGAGATATGACCCCAATGTTATAATTCTCATTCCCTTTGGTCCTCCCCACTATCAGACCCATTTTATCTATGGGGGAATTGATAAATCCCTCGATTATTCTACTAACTCTCTTCCACCTTGACCTCTCACTACTAATTTATCTTACCTAGATAAACCAAGCTTCACCAAAATATATCTCCATCTGTGTGTTTGAAAAGGCTTTGCCCTTAGGCAATACAAACATGGCTCACATGAATTTGACACCATCAAAACTAGGAAGCCATGTGAGAAACACAAACTTGGTTTCATCTTACCTAATAAGAAGAAAGCCAAAACACCCCACCATTACCATTATTGAGGAGGATATCCCTTCCTCACTGACCTCACCTCCCCTTGTGTGGGAAAATGATGAAATCATCCCACCTAATTTTTTTTCTATCAACATGATCATCCTTAGACCCCTAACTTATCAAAATGAGGGGGTGATCATCACCATCCCTTTGACCCATCCTCAGATGATAGGAGAAGACTTACCTACCATTAACACTATCTAGTAATAGGACGATGATTCTATCCTCACCTATCTTGGTACCTTAAACTATTTGATCCATAAATCCCTTCCTCTTGAGACCTTAACCATATTAAATGAATCCACCATGGATATCAACTTGGGTACTATGGATAACCCCCATATTGTCAAAATTGGCCAATCACTAAATGTCAAGGAACTTCAAGACTTGCCCTCTTTCTTCCAAGACCACATCATAGCCTTTGTTTGGTCTTATGATAACATGCCTAGAATTGACCCAACCATTGCTACCCATAACATAGTCACTCACCATGATGCCAAAACTGTCAAGTAAGAGCTCTGATGCATGCATCCCCACATAACCCTTCTCATCAAAGAAGAGATTCAACATCTTATCTCTATCAACTTTATTCAACCGATTAACTACCTCCAATGGGTCTTGAATATTGTACCTATCACCAAAACCATATGGGGACTATGCATTTGTGTGGACTTTCATGACCTCAACCTTGCTTGCCCTAAATTGGACTTTCCTCTATAAAGCATCAACCAGCTTGTTGATCTTACAACTATCCATGAGATGTCATCTCTCATAGATGGGTTCTTAGGTTATAATAAAATATTAATTACTCCCAAAGATCAACACAAAACTACCTTGACCACCTCTTGGGGAACATTTTTCTATAAAGTCATGCCTTTCATGTTAAAGAACACTAATTCAACTTACCACTTTGCCATGACCTATATCTTTCATGCCCTCATCCATAGGATTGTCAAATATTATATAGACAACCTTCTTGGAAAATACAAACTCTAAAAATATCACTTATCTATTCTTAAAATAATCTTTGAACACCTTATCCATTACCATGTTTGCCTTAACCCTAAGAAGTGCATTTCAGGGTCTTGTAGGGAAAGATTCTTGACTTTATTATCTAACTTCATGGAATAAAATTTGACCCTACCAAAATCAAATCCATCCTAGACATGATTCCTCCAACCAATCTTAAGCAACTCTATAGCTTATAGGGGAAGCTTCAATCCATTCATCATTTTATCTCCTAACTTTTAGACTAGTGCCAACCATTCCCTACCTTATGAAGAAGGATGTGTATTTTAAGTGGAATAGTGACTATCAAAAGGCTTTTGATTTGCTCAAGGAGTACCTTTTGTCTCCACTTGTCCTCACCCTTATACGGATGACTAACCCTTTTACCTTTATATCTCTACCACCAACCATTCCCTAGGGGTAATGTTGGCTCACCGAGATGAAAAATATAGAGAGAAAACCATCTACTATATTAGTTGCATGCTTGTAGAGTATGAGACTTGATATACCCATACTGAGAAGCTTTGCTTGGATTTAATTTTTGTGGCTACCAAACTTTATCACTACCTTCTTAACCACAAAACCTACATCATAACCAACACTAACCCACTCAAGTACATACACTCCAAGCCATATAAAAACTAATGTATGGACAAGTGGCTCATGCTCCTAGTAGAGTTTGACCTTGAGTTCCTTTAGAAAAAATGAATTAAAGGGTAAGTCATTGATGACCAACTAGTTGACATACCTTTAGCAGACAACCAACCTCCTCCTCTTGAGTTCCGTGATGAGTCCATTATGGTTCTATCTCAAGTGGATTTCATATATAAAGTCACCATGTTATTTAATGGATCAAAATGTTAATGTGGTGGGGGAGCTGGTATCATCCTTATCCCCTTTGATGGGGAACCTCTACCTTTGTCTTTCAAGCTTGATTTTGAATGTAAAAAAAACATGGCTGAGTATGAAGCCCTAGTGATAGGCCTTCAAACTGCCTTAGCCCTAGGAGTAAAAATAATCAATATCTTTGGTGACTCCCAACTTGTGGTCAATCAAATCAATGACTCTTACTAGTGTAAAATGATGTTTTGCAATAGTACAAACAAGTAGTTGATGAACTCTTAGTATAATTTTAACACTACCACATCCAGTCAACTTCATGATCTAATAACAATCTTGATGACACCATGGATTCCCTTACCTCTCAAATACTATTTATACCCTCAAATTCTAAGTTGTCTATCATTATTCATAGACTTACCCAACCTTTCTATATCAAACTAGATTTTCCCACAATTTTTAATGTGGAAGAGACCCAAATTGACCTCTAGTATCAACAAACCTTTGACTATATTAACCTTGGCATAGTTCCTTTTAGCCTCTCTAGGAATGCTTGAAGAGAATTTATTTAGAGTACCTCACATTATACCATACTAGGAGGTATCCTTTATAAGTGTGGCTTTGATGGCCTCCTCTTCTATTGCCTTTATAGTCAAGAAGCCTCTCACACTATCAAGGAAACACATGATGGAATTTATGGCAATCAATTTAGTGGCCTCGATGTAACTAAGTGCATCCTTTGTCTTGGATATTATTGGCTTACCCTTAACCAAAATTATTGTGATTATGTGGAAAAATGTGTCAAATGTCAATATCATGTCAATTTGCATCATGCACCTAGCCATAGCCTTCAAGTTTTCATTAATTTTTGGCCCTTCTCATAATGGGGTCCAAATCTTATTGGTAAAATCAACCCTCATTCCTCATAGTAACATAATTATATTATCACCATGACTGAGTGTTTTAGCAAGTGGGTAGAGGCTATTCCTCTAATTTTGACCAAAGTGGAGAATATTGTTGACTTTATCAACCAACACATTATCTACCGCTTCAGTGTTCCTTATAATATTATCACTGATAATGGTAAATCCTTTAAGAAAAACTAAGTCTAGGGTCTATGTGACACATTTAAAATTAATTTAAGTTTCTCCTCACCCTATCTCCCTCAAGATAATGGACAAACCAAAGCCTCTAATAAAACTCTTAATAACATGCTAACTAAAATGGTCAATGCATCTAGTTGGGATTGGCATTTACACATCCCCTTCACCTTGTGGGCAATCATACTAGCATTAGAACCCCTATGAGTGATAACCCATTTTATCTTATGTTTAGAGTAGAGGTTGTCTTCCCTCTTAAAGTCCAAATCCCATATCTTTGCATATCTTTATAGGGTCTCATTTTTGAGAGCAATTATCAACATCATCTAGCCTAACTAGATCTACTTGATGAGAATAATTTAGTAGACCTTACCCACCTCCATGTCTATCAAGAGTGTGTCAAGCGTGCCTATAATAAACACCTTAAATCATGAGAATTCCATATCAAAAACCTCATCCTAAAGGAAAATCAACATGTCACTAATATGGAGAAAAGCAAGCGGGGAAAATTTTCTTTCAATTGGCTTGGACCCTATATCATAACCCATAAGTATAGATGAGGAGCTTATCAGTTGTCTTCTCTTAAATTACACCCAAAAATTGAGCCCCTTAATATTTCAAATCATCTATTCTTTTGTTAATAAGGATCAAGTTCACCTTTTGTTTAACTTAAGCTCATCCCTTTCTATCCACCCACATTCCATCTCCTTATTTTAGGGACAATCGATTAAGATGAATCATGTGACTATCCGTCATAGTCATAGCCTAATCTCAAATAATGGGTACCATAACTCTACCCATGGCATAGTTATCATGGTACTTTCCACCCCTTTTAGGATGGATCCCCATGATCATTATCACCTAAACCTATTTTATACCTAATCAACCTTCTTATGCTTTTCATTTTTTCTTCATAAAGGTGAACCACCAAGCTGGCCTAAGCAAATTTATGTCAAGCAAAGTCAAAGTAATCAAAGTAAATCCCTATCATTAACAACCATGGGTTATTCTTAGCATTCATAGACTAGTCCCTTGAAGGAAAAATATTAAAAATTTATTTGAAATTGCACAAATGTAAGGTAGACTACTCCCTTAAATGATAAATATCATAAAGACTTGAACAAAGCACATAAACATAGATCACTCCCTCAAAGGTTGGTTGAGTACATTTTTCAAAAACATAGAAATTTCTTAGAAGCTTCTCAGATCAATCAAATTCCCATATACAACAATTAAGTAGAAGAATCATCATAATCAAAATAAAAGCAAAATAATCTCAAAATCCACAATCAACTCTCAAATAGTTTAATAAGGTGGAAGCCACAATTAGATTTCATAAGTAGATGTCCTGTATCGATCAATCTACATATCTTGGTATAAACTCATTTATACAGGCTCTTTGGACACCTATATAAGAGGTATGCTAGCCTCACAAAATGGTTCCATTTTTTACCCATATCCCCTCTTAGAAAGGGATTTTGAGCTTACTTCACATTATGTGGTCAAGACACCTTTTAACCAACTAACGAATGCTAATGCAAGGCATTTTAAGGGCTTATGTTCATTAAGCCAATCCAACTTCGGGTCTATTTTAGTCTTTATCAAAGAAGAAGCATCATGCCCTCTTCTTATCCTATCATTCCTAGTTGATATTTTTATTATGACATTTGTCTCTTGATTATACTCTTAGTCCTCCCATCTAGTGTTGTTAATTAAACTACCTCTTGTGTTTTATCTTAAACATTAACAACAAGCATAACCATACCAAGAATAACAATCAATACATAAGCATTAAGGCAATCAGCCATTTTTCACCACATGTCTCAAAAATAATGAAATCTAAATACTCATTAAACATTGGCATGTCATAAACAAACAAGAAATATAACCATAAGTCAAAACCATCTCATGCCTAGCAAAGCATATACCAATATCTACACCACCATAGCATAAGCATAATCCATAAGCAATGTAAACATCACATCATAAACAATGAACAATAAATTCAAGTCAAACCATGAACATGAGCATAAGAAAACATTACATATATATAGCTCATAATTCAAGTAAAATCATAATGTGTACAGATAAATAATACATGTGATAATGTGTATCTTCTCTCAATACATGTATACTCACTACATCAACATGTAGGCCAACATCAAAATTATGTACATATATATTTATATGTCATAACATAAGTATGTCATGTCCCAAGACACCACTACCACTATCTCCACTTGTGCTACCACTACCATCTAGTGTTGGTCCTCCTGGGATGCCTAGCTGTCCCCCCATCGAAGCAACCCACTGACCTGGAGTCACCACAACTTCCCCACCTACTAAAATGACCATATACTCACCCTATCAGGGCTCCTATGGAAATCATGTCAAAATGATGGCCTTATAATACCTCAACTCCTCCACTATGGACAAATACCATGCCATAGGGATCATACCTAGTGGCCCTCCTACTGGTGCTATTATGGCTCCTACCCTTTATCTCAAAGTGTCCCTTTCTTGGGTCACAAAACCTAGAGAGGTATTTTCCTAATCTCTCTCACCTATCACAATATTAATCTATACCTGTAAGTTCATAATCTAGCCTTACAATGTGGCTACCTATCCCTATAATCTTGTAATCTATGCCTATGTGGTAGCTAGTGCTACCTATGCCTACCCATCAGAGACACCTCCTTATGTTTGTACACCATATGGATCCACATATATAGCCTATTGATGCCCATCATCCCACCAAAAATTGACTACTTCATATAATGATTGGTACCAAGCTACATATCCCTAAACACAACTAACATCATCAAACCCTACTCTAATAGGTAGATGCTCATGATCTAGGACTACCTCCTTTGGCTATGGCTTGGGTAACAAAAAATCAGCATCTTCCCTCTTGTATCTTGGGAATAGACCTGGGATCCCCTGCACTAAGTTGAACTATCTATGAAATATATCGAATGGGATGAGCTAAATATCACCCTCTCTCTTCCCATAGATCCATCTCTAGATCTATAATGATAATGTATGATGGCTATAAAGGGTCCACCTAGAAAAGCTAACATATAGCCTCTAGACACATCCCCATAAATAGGTCATCTAATGTATCCATAAACTAGTCATTGTCTCTCGTACCTCCTTTAGCTTCCATAAGTGTGTAGTCTCCCTTCCATCACATGAGCCCCACTCTAAAATCCATCTAGATGTAGCCCTCCCATGGTATCCCCAATGGTCTCATAACCTTGATGTGCTCATATTCTCAATAGTGAACCACAAACCCCACACTGATCCCATACCTCTTATGATCTCAAAATGCCTAGAGCTCCCTATATATCTGGACTAGAAAAACTAGTCTCCACCCAAACACTATCTTGACAAGTAGCATATCCACAACACACCCATCAGTAGATAAGGAAACTACCCACTACTCGAGTCTAGCAGTGCAAAACAAGAAATTATCATCATCATCATGGTCATCAAGCATCTCTCATCTAGAGCCCTCTAGTAAAATGGACCATACCCAAAACCACTAGAATTATACCTGGCATGGGCTCAATCCTCGCCATATAAATGCTCCATCTTTTCATCCTTCTCTTCACTCTTTATGTGATGTATTGGATCTCCCTGAACAAGTAGCCATGTAATCCTATGTACATCCTCTAATAAGATGGTCATCTCTCTTGTCAATAGGAAGAAGGTGTTCATGGATGGATTCCATCTCTTAATGAGGGCCATGATCATTGCCATATCTCATAACAAGCATTATTAGTGTCTCATGGCTTCGAGGGTGACCTCTCCCATGTGTGTCCAGTCGTTCTTGGTCATCCCTCCATGGATATCCATAAATATCCTAAGGACCTAATCCCTCATTTAGATTTGATTTCATGCTTACAAAAATCAAGGTTGGTATGCAATAAAATTACTCATTATCAAATTGACCTATTTTCCAACCTACACCCACCTAAATCAACCTATTCTACCCTAAATCATAGCCATTACCTCTACAAGCCTTGCCTCTCACAACCCTCACCTACCATATATTTTAATACCTCTCATAACCTATCAAACTAATACCTAACTTTCTCTTCCAACAAACACCTAAACCTTTTCTTGATGCCTAGCCTAACTTAGTAGGCCAATGCCTAACTCCTTTTCTAACAAACAGCTACCCCAACCTACTACATTTTCAACCATCCTATCCCAGCCTACGCTTGACGCTCCAACCCTTTTTAATCTCA
This sequence comes from Torreya grandis, assembly GCA_037957365.1. Taxonomy (NCBI): domain Eukaryota; kingdom Viridiplantae; phylum Streptophyta; class Pinopsida; order Cupressales; family Taxaceae; genus Torreya; species Torreya grandis. The sequence goes on from JARHVA010000863.1 coordinate 1,152,080, forward strand.
TCACTCTAGTTTGATAATCACCTTATCTTAATCTTACACTTGGCATTTTGACTACCCAAAACCCTTTAAAAACATTTTAAAACATTTTTTATTATTACCCATTATACCCAACCCCTTAACCACCGATGGTCAATATGACCATCAACTCTTAGGTGACCTTCTAGCTTCGGTAGTCAACTATCAATGGTCAAGTGTGACCATCAACTATCAGGTATGACCATTGATGGTCACTATATGTGACTATCAATGGTAAAATACCTTAAGCTATCCTACCTAAACTAGCAAAACAATAGTAAATTCAACTAATAAGCTACCTAATCTATCTTATACACTAACCCCAACCCAAGTATGCCATCAATCTCAAAATTCTTTAGTTATTTTTTACCAAAAGCAAGAAAAACCTAAACCTAGGTAAAAGCCCCTAAAACCCCTACCAAGCTACCATAATTCAACTTCCAAATGACCGAATTAGCTAACTCTACCAATTTAAAACACTACTTACCTCATTCCTTGACCTCTATCATAGACAGAGCCCATGTCCCACTACTTAATCACATCCTCATCCACACTACATATTAATCTTGAGAGATTACCTCAAGCATGTGCCTTCAACCAATTAGTAACCACTAAATCAACAACACTTAGTCAACCCTCTCAAAGTAAAATGTCAAAATGCCTATTCACCTAGAGCACAGAGGTTAAATAGAAAAAGTGAAAATGACTTTTCATTTTCACTTTTTATGTTCTAGCCTTTTAGGGTTTCCCCCTAACTATTGATGGTTAGGGTGACCATTGATGGTTGATCTTAGGACCCCTGACCACCAATGGTCAGGAAACCAACTTTTAACTTTTTTTTTGGTACCCACACCTAGGTGCCAAAGTTTTTGGAGTTATCTTCTCCAAAAAACCCAAACCCACCCATAGAGATTTCCCTTCCTCGACCTCTTCACCACCTCACCTTTGGTCCATTTAAACCTAACCAACATGCATTTTATGACACTTTTTTCTTGATCCTTTGACCACATCAATAACATTTCCATGTTGACCTTTTTGAATTTATGCCACCTCATGCTTACTTGATGTACTTATGTCTTCTTGGGACTACTTCCTACCTTGAATATCCATGACACTTGACCTATTTATGTTTTCCATAGGAACACTTCTTTCCTTGGATACCCATGGAAACATAAACCTTATCTAGGAGACTAATAGGTGTACCCAACCACCACACTTATATGCAATCATGTGATACACTAGTTACTTGTCCCTTAACACTAACCTTTATTATTTTCAACTATGGAAACCTAGTCTTTGCATGATCTTGGATATCACACTTTTGACACATTTGCATGCCTATTTTCACTTTAGTGCCATACATATCATCCACCTTAATGGCATCCACCTTTATCATCACCTTAACCCACCTTGTCAAACCCACACCCAATTCTACTTTATCTCATTACCTCCTAATTTGAGGGAGAATACCTCCTCCCATACTCGAGGTAGTCAGACCTTAAACCAACATCATTTTTTAATTTATAGCTTGTTGATTCAAGTTTCATAATAAAAAGGGGTAAAATGTAGACACTAAAAATCCACACACTATGATTTCAAATGTCAAAACACCCTTTAACCACCTTAGGAACCGCTTAAGACCATTTAACCTTCTATTCCCTAACCAAACCTAACCCACAATTAGTTTGAATAAACAAGCTTAACCTAGCCTTTACCCTAGATTTTACCAATTTTACCCTTCACCCTTGATCATCAATGGTCAAGTTGACCACCGATGGTTAGGGTCTACCTCCTTAATAACTAATATACAAGTTATCCACCTTGATTTTCTAAAAATAACTTATCCTCATCCATGTGCAAGCCATTACATGAATAAGTTATAATTAGGAAGCCCAGTTCATGTGTTATTACAACTCTCTTACCTTGCCTATAAGAAGAGAGGAGTAAAGAGGTGGAATCCATCTATAATTATTATCAGAAGCTTGTGCATCCATGAGTTTCTTTTTATAGGTCAATCATTATCAACAAACCAATTACCACATCAGAGAGTCAATTTTCCATTGCCTCTCTACCAAGTTTTTAGGTACTGTTACTCTATTATAATCAAGTTATATTCCACCCATAAATCAACTAATTCAACCATCCACTCAATTGACTTATGGTAAGACAAGTACTTGTTTCTTAGTATTCATTTACTTTATTTCCATTTTACAATCAACATAGGCCTTACCCATCTCTCATAATCCATCATTTGGATCTCATTAATAAACCTTTTACCAACCCAAATATATAAATAATAACCTTTGATATTTATCTCAACTACTAATGGTTTGCCCAATCATCGATGATCACCTTGACTACCGATGATCACCTTCACCATCGATGGTTAGCCCAACTGTCGATGGTCACTATGGTAGTGAAAAATAGCAAGATAATTTCACCTACCGACACCCAATAAAACCTAATTCTCTATGTTCTTGCCTATTCATATAACCCTTTATAATTTTTTGAAGCATACCCCAACTCCTTATCACTATTATTGATTAGTTTATCACTAATCTAATCATTTCTAGTCTATTTTCTAAGTAAACATTCTTGTGTTCAATTCTAGTATCTTTTGATTATTGATTCAAGTATTTTATTTTGCATTTTACAAACTTAATTTTTTAAAATGTGTGGATTGATATCCCCTAAAGAAGATCTCACTTTTGATATCTAGCTATCACTAGGCAATCCACTCAACTATTTGTCTAATGTACGAGTTTGCTTTACTGATTTCTTATCTGTAGGTCATCCTCCCAAGCCAAAGAATATCTCTTCATAATATTTTAATTCAAATGTGCACTCTCAATCATGTTTTTCAACCATACCCTTACTCAGTTTCTTCCTTTCCCTCTCTCCAATAATAAGAAAAAATTCATTGAAACACCAAGCCATGCTCTTTGTAGTTGGAATGAAATACCCATGCTTCCTCAAGATAGTGCTCTTTTCTATTACATCTTGGTCATAACCAAAAAGTGCTTAGCACATTATGATTAATTTATTTATCCACTTTCAAAATAAAGTTTACATTTAATTCATCCATTTATTATGTTGGTGAGAAACTAATTGTTCTTAATTTGCACTCTCAGACTTAAAAATTGCTTTTCATCCTTCAACAATTTTGATGGCTAGATGGGCCATAAAATTTAAGCCATTTTTTTTAAAAACCATTACTATCATGTCCTATATTGATAGGGTTAGGCCACATGGATAATTTAATTCTTTCACTACTTGATTGGGGATTGACATGCACTAATTATAGTTTGGCCATGGTGAAGTAGGATTTCACTATGTGGCATCATCCCATTCACCCAGGGTTCTAATATGTTTTGAGACTACATAGACCACCTAGGTTAGTGGGTCATCAGATCATACCACTTGGTAGCATCCCACTCACCTAAGGCTCTAAGAATATTTCTATGTATAGAGTCACCTTGGGTAGTGGGTCACCAGAATCATGCCACTTGATAGCATCCCACTCACTTGGGGATCTAAGGATTTTTTTATGTACAGAGTTAACTAGGGTAACATCATTGGGATCATTCCACTTGGAAGCATCCTAATGATTTGGGGAGTTAGAGGCTCCAAAGAAAATTTGAATTGCTTAAATCCCATAGAGTAACATAATGATTCCATGTGGCTTTAGGAAATAAAGTGGGCACCTACGAGCAGAAAAGTAAAAGAGCATAATCAATATTTTCAATTTTAAACTCTAACAGTTAAAAAATTCAAATCAAAATGGCTAAGTTTTTCAAATCAAAAAGGCTAAGTTTTCAAAATAAAAGCAATAAAGTGGATACATTTAGTGAAGAGAAAACCATTTTAAATAAATTCAAAACTATTTTCAAAGTAGACTTCAACCATTTTTATAAAATTGACTAATGTAAAACTTGAACATAATTAAACATTTAGCTAATTTTGAGAAGATTGAAGCAAAAATGGATAAAAAAGCTAATTTAGTGGAATAAAGTATCACATTTTAATAACCTTGCTAGATTAAACCCATTTACCAAAAGTGACTAAGTTAAAATTAAAAAAATCATAAGCACTTCACCAATTTTCATTGAACCAAAACATAAATTGGTTAGATTGTTAAGGAAAAGACTAAAAAATACTAAAAAAAAATTAGATAATTTGTTTATGTATAAGTCAGATTTACCCCAAAAGAGTTTTTTCAAGCATATTTATAAATGTGATTTTAAAAGGGTAAAGACATTTAGTTTTAGGCAAATTTAATAAATTGCTCAAACAAGTAAACAAACAAAAACTCCTAAGGGATAAAGATCATATAATAAAAGAGGGCCCCCATGTTTATCTTAAAATGGGGCATGTTGGTCCTCTTTCCTTCATTTTGACCCTAATTTTCCACACTAACTCACCTATTATATTCATTTTTCTCCATCAACATAATTTTAAACCTCATATGTACTTGTTTCTTCATTATCTTATCACATTATTTCCCCATCTAACTTCATGTAATAGAGAACTACATTATCCTGAGGTCTCTTTAGAATATGTAGGAAATACTTGACCACTATAATGTGTTTAAGGATAGTTTGAATACCCTCTTCACATCTCTATCATATTTATTTGACCACTCGAAGCCCATCATGTTAGTAAATAATAATATTATGCTTTGAGTCACCCCTATTACACTCAATATCAAATATCCTATTTTAGGCATGAGTCCTTACTTAAAAATTCTAAAGCCAAAACCTTCCTATCAATAATTGTTAATCAATTCTCTTCTCGCAACGCTCCTTGACATACATCCTTACCTTGGACATGTCTGAAGATAGCCGTTCATCACTATTTTACCCATAAATTTATTTAGCATGGGTCCTTACCTTGGACATGTCTCAAGCCTATGGATAATCATCCAATTCCAATCTATAGTTATCCTAACTTGTGTCCTTGGCCAAATTACATCTAAAGCTCACAATTTTTTTTATCACAATCATGTCATAGTTTTTTCCCACTTAGGGCATGTCTAAAATTGTGAAATCATTAATTTTTACTACCTCACATATGTCTTGGCTAGGGGCATCATTTATCAGTGATTCATTAACATGGTATAATTTATTCATCTATCATATCCCATCCCCTCTTTTTTCACAACCCAACCATGCGTTTCCTTTTACGTGAACATACATCTCATCCCTCTTTATATCTCCCCTTTAGAGGTCATCATTTATCCCAACATACTAACATTATTTCATGATCACATTTATTCTTTGAAATACCATTACTTATGTTAGTCACAATGTTCTTTCAAATAGGGGAAAAATTTATGTCTAATTTTCTCACTCCATTATTTTGAATAAATCAACTTCACTTATTAATCTATTATTAATCCTAATATTAACCTCCTCTAGTAACTAACCTAATATCCCATATATTCCCCTTATCACACTAACCTTATACTCCCTACATATCCATTAATTATCCTATTACATTCCTATTACCTCTTTATTAGCCCATTAACCTTCATTATATCCTTTAATTTTAATTTTAAAACCCAACGACCACTCCTACTAACCTACCCCCTAAGCACTCTCTAGCCACACTTAACTAACCTAATGGGATCTAGAATCCTCTAATTAGCCTTGATACCACCCCTAATATCTTTATAGGATATTCAAATTAAATTTTAATTACTTGGAACTTACTAAACCATTTATCTTGCCATCCAATAGATTCAAATATAACCTTCTATTTTATTTGCCACCTTCTATTTAAACCAACACCTCTCTATACAAATTAAAAAATCATGAACTAATGTATGAATAATATTCTCATGCCTTCTTTCCATTATTCAAGTCTTAAGTAGTCATAGCAATCAAAAAATCAAGCATTTAATTACCAATACTCTATCAAATTAGGGGCACATCATGTAATTTGGAGGTAAATTTGGAGTAAGATTATGGTCTACTATCATTCATTCTCATCACTAATTACTTCTAATTTATCTACCTTGCCCAATATTGATTTTTAGTTGAGTTTTAGAATTCATTTAGAGTCATTATGTTATTACTTTCATTTCACATTTAGAATTCCAAATTTCACCTATTACATAATGGTGACCATAATGGGAACCTCCTTTTGACATCTCTGTGTTTTTAGTGTGATCTAAATAAATTACAGTGTTGAGTTGTCAAATATTTTAGTTCAAAAAATCTACATTTTTTTAAATATTCACCTACAAGTTACAATCATGACACCACTTTGTATAAGTGAGACATTGTTATCTGCATCCTCAACATCCTAGTCAACTGTGGTAACATCAAGCTTAATCATTGACCATTACCATTTTAGTTTATTTGGCAATATATATATCCTCATATGAACTCACATTTATAAAATTACATTTTAATATTATTAAATTGTGATATTGATAACCTTAATCATGAATTTAAACTATTTGTTAGTGTTTTAATTGCAGGAATGAACTCATGTCTATAGGACCAAGGTATTTTTGAAAGTCTATGTAGTATCACACTTATTAGGCACATCATTATCTTCCTTATTTTTCATTTTATAGGTACAAACTCATTGCTTCATACCTACAACATTAGATTTTAAAGTGGCAAAGTTTCTCTTTTGAAAAGCTTTGATATAATCAGGATGATGCATCTTAATCATAACATTATGATCAAATGCATTTCCTAACATGAAAAAACTATAAATTTTATAAGTGTATGACATGTATCATGAGAATGACCAATCTCAACATGGAAATAAATATTTTTTATTAGGATCAAACCATGATGGGTCAGAAGTATTGCTATATATGAAATGTTTATATGGAGATAATAATTTATTCCTTTTTGAGCTTGTCAAGGGTGGGTGAGAGGGAGTTTGAGTATTTGATTTAACTACTCTCATTTTTGTTGGAGGAGATTTAGATTGAGAATTTTTATTGGTTATTGTGTTAGTTAAAGTTTGGAAATATTCCTTGATTGAATAATGAGATAACTCAAATTTATTCATAAGGAAATCTTATTTTTTAGCTTGATCAAAATCCTCTTCTAAGGTTTTACGAGAAAAGATTTGAACCTTATATTAAATAGGAGCCTTTAGGGTAGTAATGAAAAGTTTGAAAAGATTATCATCACTCATGTTATGGTCAACCTTGTGGGATAACTATTTTCATTAATTGATAAAGGTATGTGTGGATTTTTTAATTAACTAATTAGCATTGATAAAATGGTTAAGGTTATTTATTCGATGGTCATTATCTTAGAATTCCTTCACTAGAGCATTGAATAAATACTCTAGTTATGTACTAGAATTTCTAGGAAGTTGGTGTTAGAGTAGGGGTTATTTATTTTCCCATATGTATTTATTATGAGATTTTTTCCCTCACTTGGATTTTTCCTACTTTCATGGAGAATCTTGCTTAGGTGTATAGGTTGACTAGATGACTAGGAAGTAACTCCCTTGATCAAATATTATGGGTATAGGAGTTACTCCTATATTCTTGGAACTGTTGACCACCTTTTATGGAGGTTTTACTATTCTATTCCAAGGGTCTAATGACCACCTTTTGTGGAGGAGTTACTCAACATTTTCTTGTTTGTACTTCTGACATTTGTGAGCTTTGTTAATGGAAGATTGGTTTTAATTTATGCTTGTTTCTGAAATGTTATCATAATATTGATTTTATATTGCTTTTAGCTACATTATGGTGTGAAATTACTTGGTACATGTGATCACTTAATTGGTACATTCATTCTATCTGTAGACCTTATATTCAACCCCAATATGGTATCAGAGCCACCCGATAATCATGTGTCTAGTTTTATATCATAAGCTTTATTTTTTGAAAAATTGAGAGTTGTAGTGTATTTTGAAACAATTTTTAGAGGGTTCGTTAAAATATTCTAGGTGCTTTTGAAATCTCAAAAACCTCATGTGACTGAAAAATTGTAGGGGTCTTTTTTAACTATATCTAAGGGTATTACTATTCTTGGTGGTGGAATTACTATTTATGGTGTGTAATAAAGATCAAAAACCTAGTTAAAGGTTTTCATGACCTAGTTGGTGTATCAACAACCTCCCTCAACACCTCTCACATCCTTAGATTCTTTTAGCCTATTTTATACCATGGAATTCTAGTCTGACACCTCTATCCTGGTAGATTATATGCCTCTATTTTATCTTGACACTTATGTTCTAGTTAGATGACTCCATTTATGGTTTGAAACCTTCTCCTAACATTATAAAATGACTATAGTATATTATTGTCTTGTGAGTACTTTTTTGGTATTCAATACCATTTACTACTACTCTTCTACACAGTCAAGTTTGGTGGTATTCAAAACCACTAAAACTCAACATGGTCAATGCCTCTATGTCTTCATTTCTACCTATTATCAATTAAATTTTCACTCTAAAATAATTATACTCTATCCTCCTTCAATTTTATATCACATGGAAACATCTCTCAAGTTGTGGGTAACCTATGAGAGAGATGAGCCTCTCGATTGAAGGGCTAGCTCCCTTGCACCACACCTAAAACTAACCACTAATCTACTTGATTGAATGGAAAGGGATAGAAGAGATTTAAATTAACATAATATATTTGATTCAATAATATTAACTCCACAATACTACCATGAACTTGTACTATGAAAGCCAATTTATAAAATTGATCTTAACACCCAAGGTTTCTATAACAAAAGTGTTTTAACATGAAAGTAAGATGCAATGAATTTATCAAGGTATATGAATATAAGGTCTAATTATAGACACTATTAATCTTCCTTAAACTTAAATATTCTCTATGTTCTTGCCTATTCATATAACCCTTTATAATTTTTTGAAGCATACCCCAACTCCTTATCACTATTATTGATTAGTTTATCACTAATCTAATCATTTCTAGTCTATTTTCTAAGTAAACATTCTTGTGTTCAATTCTAGTATCTTTTGATTATTGATTCAAGTATTTTATTTTGCATTTTACAAACTTAATTTTTTAAAATGTGTGGATTGATATCCCCTAAAGAAGATCTCACTTTTGATATCTAGCTATCACTAGGCAATCCACTCAACTATTTGTCTAATGTACGAGTTTGCTTTACTGATTTCTTATCTGTAGGTCATCCTCCCAAGCCAAAGAATATCTCTTCATAATATTTTAATTCAAATGTGCACTCTCAATCATGTTTTTCAACCATACCCTTACTCAGTTTCTTCCTTTCCCTCTCTCCAATAATAAGAAAAAATTCATTGAAACACCAAGCCATGCTCTTTGTAGTTGGAATGAAATACCCATGCTTCCTCAAGATAGTGCTCTTTTCTATTACATCTTGGTCATAACCAAAAAGTGCTTAGCACATTATGATTAATTTATTTATCCACTTTCAAAATAAAGTTTACATTTAATTCATCCATTTATTATGTTGGTGAGAAACTAATTGTTCTTAATTTGCACTCTCAGACTTAAAAATTGCTTTTCATCCTTCAACAATTTTGATGGCTAGATGGGCCATAAAATTTAAGCCATTTTTTTTAAAAACCATTACTATCATGTCCTATATTGATAGGGTTAGGCCACATGGATAATTTAATTCTTTCACTACTTGATTGGGGATTGACATGCACTAATTATAGTTTGGCCATGGTGAAGTAGGATTTCACTATGTGGCATCATCCCATTCACCCAGGGTTCTAATATGTTTTGAGACTACATAGACCACCTAGGTTAGTGGGTCATCAGATCATACCACTTGGTAGCATCCCACTCACCTAAGGCTCTAAGAATATTTCTATGTATAGAGTCACCTTGGGTAGTGGGTCACCAGAATCATGCCACTTGATAGCATCCCACTCACTTGGGGATCTAAGGATTTTTTTATGTACAGAGTTAACTAGGGTAACATCATTGGGATCATTCCACTTGGAAGCATCCTAATGATTTGGGGAGTTAGAGGCTCCAAAGAAAATTTGAATTGCTTAAATCCCATAGAGTAACATAATGATTCCATGTGGCTTTAGGAAATAAAGTGGGCACCTACGAGCAGAAAAGTAAAAGAGCATAATCAATATTTTCAATTTTAAACTCTAACAGTTAAAAAATTCAAATCAAAATGGCTAAGTTTTTCAAATCAAAAAGGCTAAGTTTTCAAAATAAAAGCAATAAAGTGGATACATTTAGTGAAGAGAAAACCATTTTAAATAAATTCAAAACTATTTTCAAAGTAGACTTCAACCATTTTTATAAAATTGACTAATGTAAAACTTGAACATAATTAAACATTTAGCTAATTTTGAGAAGATTGAAGCAAAAATGGATAAAAAAGCTAATTTAGTGGAATAAAGTATCACATTTTAATAACCTTGCTAGATTAAACCCATTTACCAAAAGTGACTAAGTTAAAATTAAAAAAATCATAAGCACTTCACCAATTTTCATTGAACCAAAACATAAATTGGTTAGATTGTTAAGGAAAAGACTAAAAAATACTAAAAAAAAATTAGATAATTTGTTTATGTATAAGTCAGATTTACCCCAAAAGAGTTTTTTCAAGCATATTTATAAATGTGATTTTAAAAGGGTAAAGACATTTAGTTTTAGGCAAATTTAATAAATTGCTCAAACAAGTAAACAAACAAAAACTCCTAAGGGATAAAGATCATATAATAAAAGAGGGCCCCCATGTTTATCTTAAAATGGGGCATGTTGGTCCTCTTTCCTTCATTTTGACCCTAATTTTCCACACTAACTCACCTATTATATTCATTTTTCTCCATCAACATAATTTTAAACCTCATATGTACTTGTTTCTTCATTATCTTATCACATTATTTCCCCATCTAACTTCATGTAATAGAGAACTACATTATCCTGAGGTCTCTTTAGAATATGTAGGAAATACTTGACCACTATAATGTGTTTAAGGATAGTTTGAATACCCTCTTCACATCTCTATCATATTTATTTGACCACTCGAAGCCCATCATGTTAGTAAATAATAATATTATGCTTTGAGTCACCCCTATTACACTCAATATCAAATATCCTATTTTAGGCATGAGTCCTTACTTAAAAATTCTAAAGCCAAAACCTTCCTATCAATAATTGTTAATCAATTCTCTTCTCGCAACGCTCCTTGACATACATCCTTACCTTGGACATGTCTGAAGATAGCCGTTCATCACTATTTTACCCATAAATTTATTTAGCATGGGTCCTTACCTTGGACATGTCTCAAGCCTATGGATAATCATCCAATTCCAATCTATAGTTATCCTAACTTGTGTCCTTGGCCAAATTACATCTAAAGCTCACAATTTTTTTTATCACAATCATGTCATAGTTTTTTCCCACTTAGGGCATGTCTAAAATTGTGAAATCATTAATTTTTACTACCTCACATATGTCTTGGCTAGGGGCATCATTTATCAGTGATTCATTAACATGGTATAATTTATTCATCTATCATATCCCATCCCCTCTTTTTTCACAACCCAACCATGCGTTTCCTTTTACGTGAACATACATCTCATCCCTCTTTATATCTCCCCTTTAGAGGTCATCATTTATCCCAACATACTAACATTATTTCATGATCACATTTATTCTTTGAAATACCATTACTTATGTTAGTCACAATGTTCTTTCAAATAGGGGAAAAATTTATGTCTAATTTTCTCACTCCATTATTTTGAATAAATCAACTTCACTTATTAATCTATTATTAATCCTAATATTAACCTCCTCTAGTAACTAACCTAATATCCCATATATTCCCCTTATCACACTAACCTTATACTCCCTACATATCCATTAATTATCCTATTACATTCCTATTACCTCTTTATTAGCCCATTAACCTTCATTATATCCTTTAATTTTAATTTTAAAACCCAACGACCACTCCTACTAACCTACCCCCTAAGCACTCTCTAGCCACACTTAACTAACCTAATGGGATCTAGAATCCTCTAATTAGCCTTGATACCACCCCTAATATCTTTATAGGATATTCAAATTAAATTTTAATTACTTGGAACTTACTAAACCATTTATCTTGCCATCCAATAGATTCAAATATAACCTTCTATTTTATTTGCCACCTTCTATTTAAACCAACACCTCTCTATACAAATTAAAAAATCATGAACTAATGTATGAATAATATTCTCATGCCTTCTTTCCATTATTCAAGTCTTAAGTAGTCATAGCAATCAAAAAATCAAGCATTTAATTACCAATACTCTATCAAATTAGGGGCACATCATGTAATTTGGAGGTAAATTTGGAGTAAGATTATGGTCTACTATCATTCATTCTCATCACTAATTACTTCTAATTTATCTACCTTGCCCAATATTGATTTTTAGTTGAGTTTTAGAATTCATTTAGAGTCATTATGTTATTACTTTCATTTCACATTTAGAATTCCAAATTTCACCTATTACATAATGGTGACCATAATGGGAACCTCCTTTTGACATCTCTGTGTTTTTAGTGTGATCTAAATAAATTACAGTGTTGAGTTGTCAAATATTTTAGTTCAAAAAATCTACATTTTTTTAAATATTCACCTACAAGTTACAATCATGACACCACTTTGTATAAGTGAGACATTGTTATCTGCATCCTCAACATCCTAGTCAACTGTGGTAACATCAAGCTTAATCATTGACCATTACCATTTTAGTTTATTTGGCAATATATATATCCTCATATGAACTCACATTTATAAAATTACATTTTAATATTATTAAATTGTGATATTGATAACCTTAATCATGAATTTAAACTATTTGTTAGTGTTTTAATTGCAGGAATGAACTCATGTCTATAGGACCAAGGTATTTTTGAAAGTCTATGTAGTATCACACTTATTAGGCACATCATTATCTTCCTTATTTTTCATTTTATAGGTACAAACTCATTGCTTCATACCTACAACATTAGATTTTAAAGTGGCAAAGTTTCTCTTTTGAAAAGCTTTGATATAATCAGGATGATGCATCTTAATCATAACATTATGATCAAATGCATTTCCTAACATGAAAAAACTATAAATTTTATAAGTGTATGACATGTATCATGAGAATGACCAATCTCAACATGGAAATAAATATTTTTTATTAGGATCAAACCATGATGGGTCAGAAGTATTGCTATATATGAAATGTTTATATGGAGATAATAATTTATTCCTTTTTGAGCTTGTCAAGGGTGGGTGAGAGGGAGTTTGAGTATTTGATTTAACTACTCTCATTTTTGTTGGAGGAGATTTAGATTGAGAATTTTTATTGGTTATTGTGTTAGTTAAAGTTTGGAAATATTCCTTGATTGAATAATGAGATAACTCAAATTTATTCATAAGGAAATCTTATTTTTTAGCTTGATCAAAATCCTCTTCTAAGGTTTTACGAGAAAAGATTTGAACCTTATATTAAATAGGAGCCTTTAGGGTAGTAATGAAAAGTTTGAAAAGATTATCATCACTCATGTTATGGTCAACCTTGTGGGATAACTATTTTCATTAATTGATAAAGGTATGTGTGGATTTTTTAATTAACTAATTAGCATTGATAAAATGGTTAAGGTTATTTATTCGATGGTCATTATCTTAGAATTCCTTCACTAGAGCATTGAATAAATACTCTAGTTATGTACTAGAATTTCTAGGAAGTTGGTGTTAGAGTAGGGGTTATTTATTTTCCCATATGTATTTATTATGAGATTTTTTCCCTCACTTGGATTTTTCCTACTTTCATGGAGAATCTTGCTTAGGTGTATAGGTTGACTAGATGACTAGGAAGTAACTCCCTTGATCAAATATTATGGGTATAGGAGTTACTCCTATATTCTTGGAACTGTTGACCACCTTTTATGGAGGTTTTACTATTCTATTCCAAGGGTCTAATGACCACCTTTTGTGGAGGAGTTACTCAACATTTTCTTGTTTGTACTTCTGACATTTGTGAGCTTTGTTAATGGAAGATTGGTTTTAATTTATGCTTGTTTCTGAAATGTTATCATAATATTGATTTTATATTGCTTTTAGCTACATTATGGTGTGAAATTACTTGGTACATGTGATCACTTAATTGGTACATTCATTCTATCTGTAGACCTTATATTCAACCCCAATATGGTATCAGAGCCACCCGATAATCATGTGTCTAGTTTTATATCATAAGCTTTATTTTTTGAAAAATTGAGAGTTGTAGTGTATTTTGAAACAATTTTTAGAGGGTTCGTTAAAATATTCTAGGTGCTTTTGAAATCTCAAAAACCTCATGTGACTGAAAAATTGTAGGGGTCTTTTTTAACTATATCTAAGGGTATTACTATTCTTGGTGGTGGAATTACTATTTATGGTGTGTAATAAAGATCAAAAACCTAGTTAAAGGTTTTCATGACCTAGTTGGTGTATCAACAACCTCCCTCAACACCTCTCACATCCTTAGATTCTTTTAGCCTATTTTATACCATGGAATTCTAGTCTGACACCTCTATCCTGGTAGATTATATGCCTCTATTTTATCTTGACACTTATGTTCTAGTTAGATGACTCCATTTATGGTTTGAAACCTTCTCCTAACATTATAAAATGACTATAGTATATTATTGTCTTGTGAGTACTTTTTTGGTATTCAATACCATTTACTACTACTCTTCTACACAGTCAAGTTTGGTGGTATTCAAAACCACTAAAACTCAACATGGTCAATGCCTCTATGTCTTCATTTCTACCTATTATCAATTAAATTTTCACTCTAAAATAATTATACTCTATCCTCCTTCAATTTTATATCACATGGAAACATCTCTCAAGTTGTGGGTAACCTATGAGAGAGATGAGCCTCTCGATTGAAGGGCTAGCTCCCTTGCACCACACCTAAAACTAACCACTAATCTACTTGATTGAATGGAAAGGGATAGAAGAGATTTAAATTAACATAATATATTTGATTCAATAATATTAACTCCACAATACTACCATGAACTTGTACTATGAAAGCCAATTTATAAAATTGATCTTAACACCCAAGGTTTCTATAACAAAAGTGTTTTAACATGAAAGTAAGATGCAATGAATTTATCAAGGTATATGAATATAAGGTCTAATTATAGACACTATTAATCTTCCTTAAACTTAAATATTTAAAAATTTAACTAAATACACTTCATATGACCTGTTAGAGGTAAAACTACTTGCACAAAGAATGAGAGAGTGAGATGGACACAAGGAGAGATAACTATCACTTGCCATTCAACCATGAATTATTTCACCCACTTAGAAAAGAAGTTAAGAAATTAAAATCAGCTTTATGTATTTTATTTAAAGGTAAAATCATTACTCAAACTAGTAGGGCTTCACCATACCAGATGTGGATTGTTTATAAAGCTAAAAGTGGATGCTTATATAGATAATTGAGAAGAGAGAGAGAGGGGCATAATAGAAGGGGAATACCAAGTGTCCACCCTGAGTTAAAAAAATAAAATATTTATAAAAAATTAATAAATATTCTTTTACATCCATGTGTCTTACCTTTGAATATGTTCCAATCTCCAAGTGGCATAGGAGTTATAACTTGGCTTAACACCTTGATCATTTTCTTGAAAACTACCCTTATTTACATAATAAGAGTGACTAATGGAATTATAAATAATGAATTCACTGTGAATAACTTAATATATCATTATTAGACACTTATCATACATTAATAAACTCCTTTGATCTGACATTTCATCATTCATATGCCTAGGTGTCTTGAAACTCCTCACTTCCCATGCCTAGTTTGGTTCAAGTGGATCAAAACTTGAGTTCATCTTCTAAAAAGAAAAATATATATATATATATATATATATATATATATATATATGGATATCCTTAAAATATATTATCATACTTTAAAAAATACATTTTGGTTTCTGTAACAACTCCCAAGACTCCATTTTACTCCTCAAGCTCTCAATAAGCCTATTTTCCTTGTATCCCTAAAAACCTATAAACCTCCTTGCGTAGAATAATGTAAAAAATTTCATAAGAATATGAGCACATATTTTAGGACCTAGTATCCACTTACATCTTCATGTCAAATTTCATGTTTAGGTTTTGAGTGAAAGTTCCTCTTTTCTACCTTTCTCTCTCCTTAATTAGGCCTCCTTGCCTAGAACCCTATTTTTCTACTATGTATCTCTCAAGCATGTATGAAATAACCAAAAATCATGTGATTAAATTTAAATATCCTATCAAAAACCTCCATGGAAAATTTGAGGCCTTGAGACCCTGTGGATGTCTGAGAACCATCAAATAACTGTGCCACCTAGTCTCATCTTAGGTCTGTTTGAGACTACCTTGGAAAATAATAATTGTTTTACCACTTATATAATATATTGTGCATATTTTTTTCTATTTAAAGGATTAAATACATCTCATGTGACCTCTTCCTATGGTTTTCAAGTTTTCCTTTGCTCAAAACCCCTGTAAAACACCAAAACTCATACAAAATAGTGCATTTATTATAGTCTATACAATTGTAGGTAAAAAAATACTCATGGAATATATAATTGGAGTCATAAAAAACATAAATGATTTTTTAGGATCAAAATATGTCATTTAATATTTTTTAGAAGTCCATTCTTCACATCAGATCTCTATTAGGGGTTTAGGCAGGTTTAGAGTGCCTTTGGTTCTTAAGGATTGTTCATAAAGAACATATCCTATTTATCTCTCCTAATGCCACAATATTATATAAAGGGTACCCATACACCAATTATAAACACAAATGGATCCCATGAAAAACCTCATTAAATTTTTGAGTGTGATAATTTGACTCTTAGGTTATAAACAAGCAATTATAGAGAGGTTTGAGCTTTTAACCTTTGTTCATGAAGGTGATGGACCTAAACCATAAACGTATGCCACTATAATTGATTATAGAGAACTAAATATAATACCTAAACACCACTTATTTATATGCATAGGTTCAAGGTTATCATTGGTGAGAGAAAATTTCCCTTTGAATGATAATCATGCATGAAGGGAGTTTGAAGAGATTTTGAGACCAAAATCACACTTTTCCTATTTTTTATTTGCTCTTAATGATTATTTAAAATATTTAATTTAATATTGTACCTTAAAATATATTTATACATTCATACCACCTTCACCAGACCTTCTTTTCTCATGACTACTCCTAGGTCTACCTGTGTGTGGTCTTAAGCTCATTGGGCCTATACAAGGTTTAGACCTTATTCACTCTTATTATTAGGTCTAAGGATATAAATGTGGTCTTTATGGAACTATTAAACCATTAAAAAATGATTTTATATCTCTTATACCTCTTTTTAGACTTAACTCTCCCTTAAATAAGTAGAAACTTCCCATGAGCCTAGGCAGACCTATAGGTTAAAATTTGATTTTGTAGACAGCAGTCAGAGCTCTATTTAGTCATTTTACTCATATTTATTTGAATTTTCATGTATTAAATTATATTCATACACGTTCACCATAACCTTTTGAATAATGAATCCAAGAGGGGAGATTAGTACTGTGTTAGTCTAAGAAATAAAACTCAAATAAACACACTAAAATCCTAACACCTCTATCATAGACACTAGAGAGAGTGTAGGTAACAAGTATGCATATGAAACAAAAATAAAACATAAAATAAAACCTTATTTTACATTCTTTGGATCTCTAAATGGATTTTATAAATGGATTTCTTAACTTGTGCATCAAGAAGTCTTTATCAATGGAGCTTTGTGGGCTTCACCTTTCCTTGGCTACTTGGCTCATGAATTTGGCATGGTAACATTACATGTAAGGATTATTTGCATCTATTTGTGTATTATAACATTACTCCAAGATATATTTTTTACATATATTTTTGATTTATAACATTATAACAAGATGGATTAAACATCAATGGGTATGGCCTTGTATTTATAGCCTCTAGAATTAAATCTCACCCAAGGTGAGTTAAGGTTGAGTTGAGATTAACTCCAACTGAGTTAAAAGTTGTCATGTAATTGTGACTTTTAGTTACCAATAATAGTTCTCAAATTAGATATTATGGGATATTCTAAGATATTTTGAAAATTCATAAAGGTAATAATGAAAGGCTTGATATTTTGATTTTTAGAATTTCCATTTTTAGATATTTATTAATTATAAACGGATAACTCAACTAACAATTTAATCTTCTTTAATTAATTAATTTATTTTGATTAGTCATTTTACTCTTTTAATAATTGATTAAGTACCCCATTTAATGGATCCATAGGCCAAATTGATATTTATTATGTTGCAAGGTGATTGGAGGTGAATTCGTGAGAGGTTATTGTTGCATATAGGCTAGTATCCCAAATAGGGATGCCTCAACATGATTATGAGCATTGATGAATGATTCATAACCAAAATTATGACATTTAATGATTCTTAGGCTTAATTTTCAATGGTTGGTAAGAATTAGTCTAAAGTTCGATTGGAAGCCAATTGTGGCCAAAATTGGGTGTCTATAGTTTGCCCATATTTGGGAATATGTTGCAAGCTATAAACATAGTAACATCTTCTCAAAGAATAAAAATGTCATTAATAAGGAAAGAAGATAATGATTAAATAAGAAGCTCCAAACAACATCCCCTCAAGGGAGTGGTCGACATATATTATTGATGGGTGTGCCATTATGTGAACAAGAACCAAGAGGGGAGATTAGTATTGTGTTAATAAGATAAAATGAAATCCAAATAAATACACTAAACACTAACACCTCTATCCCGGACACTAGGGAGAGCATAGGTAACAAGTATACATATGAAATACAACTAAAACATAAAATGAAGCCTTTTTATACCTTCCTTGGAGCTTCAAATAGCCTATAGAAATGGATTCCTTAGCTTGTGCATCAAGAAATCTTCATTAATGGAGATTCATTGGCTTCACATTTCCTTGGCACCTTGGTTTGACTGCTTAACTCATGAATTTGGCATGGTAACATTACATGCAAGGCTTCTTTACGACTATTTGTGTATTATTACATCATACCAAGATAGCTTCTTTGCATATATTTATGCATTATAACATTACACCAAGATGGCTTAAACATCAATGGGTATGGCTTTATATTTATAGCCTCAAGAATTAACTCTCACCTAAGGTGATTTAAGGTTGAGTTGAGACTAACTCTAGTTGATTTAAAAGTTTTCATACAATTATGACTTTTAGTTACTAGTCATAGTTCTCAAATTAGATATTTTGGGATATTTTAAGATATTTTGACAAGTCAAAAAAGTAATGATGAAAGGCTTGATATTTTGATTTTTAGAATTTCTATTTTTAAATATTCATTAATTAAAAATTGATAATTAAACTAAGCATTTAATCTTGTTTAATTAATTGATTTTGATTAGTATTTTTTCTCTTTTAAGATTTGATTAAGTACCCTATTTAATGGGTCCATAGGGTGAATTGATATTTGTTATGTTGCAAGGTGATTGGGGATGAATCCATAAAAGTTTATTATTGCATATGGGCTAGTATCCAAAATAGGGATGCCTCAACATGTTTCTAAGCATTGATTAATGATGTAGACCAAAATTGGGACATTTAATAATTCTTAGGATTAATTTGTAATGGTTGGTAAGAATCAGTTTCAAGTCTGATCAAAATCTAGTTATGACCAGAATTGGGTGTCTATAGTTTACCCCTATTAGGAAGGAATTAAAAGCTATAGGCACATTAAAATCTTATTAAAGATTTAAAACATACTTTATACCTAAAAATTCAATGACAATAGATGAGATCTAGATGCCCCCTTAAGGGAACGATTAACAAAGAAGGTCGGTGATTTATCCCTTGAAAGAAGGAAACCATGGGATCAAAAGGTAAAAAGGGGTATAAAATACTGATTTTCCTAGAGTTGGTTATAATCAATGGCATGATGAGTGTAGGATGGATTACAAAGGTTGTTAGTCAAGTATTAATCAATAAATCCATGAAAATGCATAAAAAACTCAACAAACAAATCCAACCTATTCTAACAGGGTTTTTATAATGACAATTAAGAATAAATTGAAAGAAATAAATATTAGTTACCTTCCCAAATTGATTCCACCATACAAGAGCAGTTCCAAGCATGTTCTCCCTTGATCTAATGCTCCTATCTTTGTCAACATTGGCTTGTTTGCTCCTCTATTGCCTCAAGGACACTATGGATAACCTAGGCTCAATAGAATAAATATCTAATCTAACCTATCAAATGAATCTTGAAAATAACACAAATGATCAACACAAAAGGATGTGGAGATAATTTTTCATTATAACTCTATAATTTTTAGCTTAAAAAATGATTTTTTATGCCCTTCTATTTATAGATTTTGGAAATGGTCTACGATCAACCATGACCATCCATCTCAAGATTGAGATGTGTGGCCATGTATTAATCTAATATTTTTAATTAAATCCATAAATATCCTCATAATGATTTGGGAGTAAGGGGCATTAATTAGGCATGGGTGCTCATAATTCAAATATTTTATACATTTATGGCTTATGGATGCCACCCTATAGATGATGTCATTAGGTGTTGTAGATATTAGGAATCAATTTTCAATATTGAAATAATAAATAAACTCCATGGAAAATCCACTTAAGCTCTTATTTTGAATTAATTAGCCTTAAACAAGTTTAATCAATATTTGTACAATTATTTGGAAATTGGTCCTCAATTAATCAAAATGGTCAGAAAGTCATATTACTAGGTTGTAATTTGACTCAAGAAGAACTATAAGGAAACGTTATATGTGTTAGAACTATATTCCAATTTAGGATGTTGCTAGCACAAAATAATAAAGGTGCGTGATGTGCACTAATGAATTAGAAGGAAAGAGTGATCCAAAGCACAAAAGGCAAAATCATAATTTTGACTAAAAATAAATTGATCAAAGTTAAAAATCACATAAAATGCATTGCCCCATTTAGGGATACATTATCCTAAATTAGCACTTGTATATGACAAGCTCAAACCTTTTACTGTGTTTTTAGTAATTTTGGCCTAAATTATGCATTTGATTGTAATTTGAGTAAGATTAAAAATTTCAACACAAATAGTGTTAAGAATTAAATATATATATTTTTCCCTTATTTGAGAAGGTTTAGTGAGACATTTAGGTGAAACAACATCTTTTCAAAGAAAAGAGTTGTCAAGAAAAAATGGAAATGACCTATGATGCCCCTCGAGAGGGCATACTAGGATGAAAGGGAAGGATGGAATCTCAAAAAGAGAGGAAAAGTGAGAGATTAACCCATGGAATATATCAAATCCAAACAAGTTAATGCTTGTGCACATAATTACCATCAATTACCAAAATATAATTAGAGGTATAATGGGCCACAAAGATAGGGGGAATGAGAAGGATTTAATCCAAACATATAAGTGACATATTGTGAACGCACCTAATTTGAGAGTTTAAGTTGTACACTTATGGAATTGATCAATTTTGAGACAAGTTACATACTAAAACATTTCCATCATGGGCAGTAGTGTGGAGAGCTTGGAATTATAATAGAAGGAGAATGTGGTCTCTAAAAGATGATAATAAAAAGTGCCCTAGTAGGGCAAATTTGATCGTGATAAGATAATTTTTCCCTAGTAGGCATAATTTTGATCATTGGTAAAGAATAAATAATGGTTTTCCCATGTAGGGATGATTTATATTTGTTAACTGATTTAAATGTTGTGCCCCAGCATGGGTAAATTGGTAAGCAATTATCTCAAAAATATAGCCTAAAACATAGATTAAAGTGAGCAAGTGTAAACATAGATGAGATGGTGGAATGGCTATTAGAACCACAAAAAACCATGCATAGATATGAGGATGCAAAAAATGATGAAATATATGAAAATAAGAATAAATATGGTCCAGATGACCTAAGATACCTCATGTATCCAAGCACTACCTACATAATCCAAATAGACCTCAAGCCAATATAGTTAACCTAGATAAAATATGGGAGAGAATGGAATGAGGGATGAATAAAATTGACCAAAGATTTATTAGACTCATGATGTATGCAAAGATATTCATGTCTAAGCATAGATTCAAGTGCTAAACCTATTGAGCCTAGTTTATGCATAGTGATCTTAAGAACTGTTCATTAGAGTTGTGTTGACATTAAGACTTGAATCTAGAGTACAAAGTGCTTGTTATAGCAAAATAAATTAGGCACCATAAGTATGAATAAATTATAATAACATTTCATTTCAATTATGTGGATCCAGTTCAAATATGAATACCTATAACTAAGGATAATGGTAAACAATGACCAAAACGAACATCACATATATTTACATTTAAACAAAAAAACAAAGATAAAAAAAAGATAAACATAAATGATCCCAAATTAAAATCAAGATATGAACAATCAAGACTTAAGTAGTAAAAAAAATGTTAAAATAAAGAACAACTTAATAACATGAGATTAAATAATAAAGAATCAAGATCTATGTGGATCATCAAGATGTTTTTAAAAAACAAAAGAAAGAACAAGACCAAATAGAAAAATAAAAGAACAAACAAGTAAACAACAATCAAATAAACAAATGTTTTTGTGTTTTAAAATGTTTAAAATGTTTTTGGAATTTTCAAAGTATCTCAACTTGATTGAGAATTAAGAGATACAGAACAACCAACTCATGAAACAACAAGAGCACACCAACTTAAAATGCTTATATGAGCATAATGAAAGGGAGACTGAGATAACCTCAATATGAATTGATCATAACCTACATAGTCCCATTAAGACCTCAATTCATAATAATTCTACCTACATAAAATATGATGAAAAACTGATCAAGCCACAACAAATTTGCAAACAAAGGCAAACAACACAATAAATGATAATATTAATAACTAGATGATGTGGCACTACATGATAAAAAGGTATTGTACCTAATTTTCCCATAGGTGGTTATAATTAGAAAATAATGTCATAATTTTGATTTGCCCAAAGGTGGTTATAATCAAGGATAATACTCATTTATCCATAGGTGATTATAATCAGTGATACTAAATAAGATAATTAATAAAAGATAACTTGCTAGATCAAATTTCACACTACTTCCATAGACTGTCATTCAGCACAACATTCTAAAACTATTGAAACTAGATCAGAATCCCCTCATGGAAAGGTGCAAGAAGAACCAGAAGAACCAAGAACAAAATGGGGTAAATAGGATGGCTAAAAATAAGCCATATCAATAATAAAGAAATGGTATAAGGAAAATGATCAAAAGATAATTGGCTATAGTGGTAACAAAGTTTCCCCCAAGTGATGATTGGCTTAGTTTGTTCATGAAATGGTGAGAATGTGGACTCAAGTTACCTACAAAATGTTAAGAGCATTCAAACTTAACAATTTCTCATAAAATGGTGAGAGCATGGAAAAGGTGATCTATCTATCCTCAATAGAAATTGAGCAATACCTACATAGTCCCAAAGGACCTAAATTCAATAGGTAAGCGAAACACAATGGTATAATATTAACTATAATGAAATGGTCTATAGGGTTTCCCTCAAGAGACAAGGCATGGTAGTGGATGGGTAAAATGGAAAATGATTTTTTTTTTTGATGTTCCTGCTAACTTGAAGATGCACATCCTAGTCAACTTGTGAAACAAAAATAATAATAATTAGTTAGACTAGCATTTCCCATATGTTTGATGGTATATGTATAGTTGATTGGTTAGCTTCATCTTATCATTTTTCCATATTTTTGATGGTGTATGCTTAAAATGAATGGGTTGGGTATGTTTTTTATTTATTTCAGCATTTTTCCATATTTGTGATGGTGTATGCTTAAAATAAATGGCATAGGCTTGATAGTTTTCCTATTTCTTGTTGTTTAAAGAAACTATGGTTGCATGTTTGGTGTATTTCACATGGGATTATATGAAATGGATTAATGGGCAATGGTTTGTTAGTTTTAGTACGGTTTTGGGTAGTTATTTGAGTATCTTTGATTGAGATGGATATGTGAGTGATAATATTTGTTAAACACATAACTCTAAGAATCAATAAAGATTAGTAGAAAGGTGAGAAGGTGAATGCATATTATTGTGAGATGTGATCTCAGAAGAGAAATTGACATGTGATTGGGATGGTAAATAAAGAGGCATGATTCTCGCATATTGGCAAAGACCATAATCACAACATAAATAGGCTCAAGAGTATGAGCCTCTTTCATGCTTTGCATCATTTGACCATTTATTTGTTAGAGAAGCGTCACACTCACCTTATGTCAAGTGAGTTCAAATTCCCTTGAAAGAGTATGAGGGAAAAAAGTTAAAATGAATGAGAGTGTTTGGGTAACATAACCTTCTTAATGGGGATGGTATGCCCCTTTTGTGGGTGACCCGAGAGCTACTATGGGCAAGTCCATGACATAAAGTTTTTTTTTGTGTGTAAGCCGATCAATGCAGGAAGTCTACAATGGGATTTTGTTTGTGTTGAGGTCATATGAAGCTGATCAATACGAGAAGCTTCTAAGTCATTATTTCCCTTGATAACAAAGCTTGGCTTAGCCATCCTTCAAGGGAGTGGTCTAAGATTTTGTTTTTTGACTTAGTCATACTTTTGTTAATGTTTTTTGGTAGTGTAACATAGGTGTACTATGATTCATTCATAATTATTGTAATTAACTAGGTGAGCTAAATATGCAACAAACAAATAATGAAGTGCAGTGAGTTTTAAACCCAAATCTAAAGTGTTTTGATTCAAATGAAAAAAATGATGAAAACAGGAGAAGAAAATGAATTTCACTATCCTAATGTGCATGCAAGAAAGAGATAAATGATAGATTCTTTTTAACTTGCAAGAAAAATGATAAGTTTATTTTAGAGACAAAAGAAAGAGAAGAGTGACAAGGAAGAAGAAATTTCAATTTATTACCTTTAAATAGAAAATAAAATGTTGAATATTTCATTTTGAGGAAAAAGAGAGGGAGAAAGTGCAAGGAATGAAATTTTCACTATAATGCACCTAGATGAATGCTTAAAACAAGCAATGAACCCAAGGAAAACTCTAGCATCCCACCGAGGGTGCCAAAAATGTTTCACTAAATTTTGAATCTATTTAATGTTTAAGGAGAAATAGAGATGAAGGGTAAGGATTAAAGATTATAGAGAACCTAAATTGGTTGCATGCCATATCTAGATGATGTTGAGCACTCCTGTTTAACTAGGGAGGACTACCTATAAATAAGAAAGCACTACCACTAAAAATATTTGTTAGTAGATATATGAGTGGACTGCCAAGCTACGTGCTTGTTCCTATAAGTGTCAAACTTCCTTAGGGATGATAGTCCACTTTTTGAAATAAAATGGTACTAAATGACAAAATGAAAGAGAGAGGTATTCATACCATTCTTGCAGTATGAGTGTAGCAAAGAGTGAAATAGTATAGGTAATGTGAGTTATTTGTGTTTTTATAGGTTGTTTAGACAAGCTCAGGGAGGTTAGTGGAAATACATAGTCATTGACATTGGTTAAGGCTACTGATGTCAGTTATCTAATTGATGTCGATAGGGGTAGTAGGTTCTCAAGAAGTTTTAAGAGACTTTTCTGAGCTGGGAGGTAGATGTTGGTCAGGTTTGTGAGGTTGGGAAGACTTGTATGGGAATGGGTAAGACTCAAGTGGGTCTAGATAGAGGGTTGGTATGTTTGAAATAGAGGGAAATAGGTGAAGGAGTATTGCAACTCCTTCATAGGGAGAGCCGAGATGTTCATAAAATGATAAATAGTATAATATAGAGTAATTATAAAATGACTATTTAAAGGGATTACAAAACACACACACACACACACACACACACACACACACACACACACACACACACACACACACACACACACACACACACACACACACACTTAACTGGTGAAATGGATAAACTATGAGTGCCAAATAGATGGCTCTAATGAGGTACGTTTAAGTAATACGTGAATAGAAAATATAAGCATGTGTTGCTAGTTTAGAAGAATCCAAGCTCTGTGCAGTTTATCAATTTCTAATCTGGACTAATTTGTGCAGGGTAATCATGAGCCTGGATGTAGAAAGTCAAATTTCAAAGCCTATACATGAATGATTGAATTTTTCTAATTTATACTGACCCAAAATTAGCTTGGAATTTGGCTTAATTAACCGACATCAATGATCCCACTAATGTCGGCTGAGGGTTGATCAATGTTGGTGGCATGAGAATAGGTAAAAGGGCTATTTTAGCCTATTTTCTATTCCTTCTCTTGCCAAGTGTGGTGTCCATTATAAAATGGTAGAAATGCAAGGTTAAGAAGAATGCAATTAGTAAGGAATTAATGTTAGGGGTGAGAACAAGTCATGGGTAGTTGTGATTAGGGGACTAAGTCTTGAGGTGACTTAGAGGGTAAGAATTAGTCTTAGGATGAGGTGGCTAGGTAAGGTGGCATAAGTAGTTTTTGATTAACTTAATTAAATGTTTTTAAATTAATTAAATGTGTGAGGGGTGAAAACATGGGTTAGGAAGGCTAATTATTAAAAGGGGATCGAGGGGGGTTTCAACACAGGGAGTTATGCATGTGTGTGATGTAATTTTGATGTCTATAATAAAAATTTATACCCAACACCCTTTCAGAAGATTTGCTCTATTAAGAACCAATTACTTGTCTAGATCTTAATAATGTTTTCATGATCTTCCTTGGTCATTAACTTGATTCTTTCAAACATTGAGACAATATATCTTTGTAGCCTCTAAAAATGAAAGTGTTTCTAAGAATGGTGAATAATGTTGGGCATAGGATAAATGGAATAAATGGGTAATGATTAGGTGGATGATAATGAAGTGTATAATGAATGGGTAACAAATGAAGATCATGACTTGTAGTCACATGTAATGTTACTGATTCTGGCTTCAACAAAATTTTAGTTGTGGTGGGGCATAAGGCCTCTGAAGATGCTCTCAATATGACCACTAGATTGTTTTATTGTTTGATCTTGAGAGTAGCTACCATATGATTATTTTGTAATTTAGAAGCTATACTGATCTGATCTTGAACAATATATTAATCAAGTAGTGAAGAATTTTTGTGCTCAGTTATTGACACCTCAATGAGGTTTTCACCAATGAATTTATCTAGATTATCCCATACCACCTCTGAGAAGGTTTGATGAAGAGATGTTAACATTTGAATGTGATTGTCTTCTAGTGCCTTCAAAAAGGTTTCACTAAAAGATGCTAAGATTGATCTTTAATCATCCCCTATTGCCTTCAAAAAAGTTTCACTAAAAGATGCTAAGATTGATCTTTAATCAACACCTATTGCCTTCAAAAAAGTTTCACTAGGAGAGTATTTTTTTTTTGCATAAATTTAGTATTGGTCCCCCTAATATTATTCAAATGGTGTGTCACCATGGATGTAGTTCAACAAAGTGTGATTATGTTGATCCAAATCAATGCTTGTGGGAGGTGGAATGTCAATACAAGGACTATGTTGGATGGGGGTTATAATGTAATGATGAAAGGCAACACAATCATCATAGAAGATTCTAGGACAATTTGTGTCGATATTGAAGTAATAATCCTCAAAAACTATAGAAGGATCACAAATATATTCGAATTGATCTGCAAGGTAATTGTAACCAATGTTATAACAATCAAAATTATACTTTGTTTTTATTGGAAATATTATCATTAATGTCAAAGGTCTAGCATTATTGGTGACAAAGTCACCATTGCATTTAATGGTATTTTTAATATTCATATCTTGGCTAATGTGTGTTAATATTATTTTAATATTAATGCATATATTTTTGGTTGCATAAAGTCAAAAGAAGGGCCCGTGGAAAAGTCAAAGCATCATGGGGAAAAGATAAAAGAGGAATGGGATGCATTTTACCATGAAGAGTCATCTTGAGGAATCTCAAGAGTCATCAAGTGAAGAAAAAAGAGGAAGGGCATAATTTCCAATGAAGAGACACTTTAAGGAATACAAAAAGTCACCAAAATAAAGACAAAAGAGAAAAGGACACATTTGCTTATGAAAAGTCACCATGTGACTTTTCAAATGTAAGGATTTGAAGGGTCATGCAAGTTTGACACCATTTTTCATGAGGACTGAAGGGTTATAAAGGGTGAATGCCAAAGGTCATTTGGAAAGCTATAAATAAAGTCTTGAGAAGCCATTTATAATATGCAAGAAGAGAGCATGATTTGTAATTGTTATATATAGATATAAGGGGGAAGGAGAGAAAATAAAGAGATATTGTAATGTGTTATCATTTATTGAGAAAACAACATTGAGAGATAGTTATGTGGTATACATAAAAGGGGTTGGTGCTCTTGTGGGTTGGTGCTCATGAATAGTTGTTGTGTTGGTGCTCAACAAAGGGGTTGGTACTCCTGCAAGTTGGTGCATGCAAACTTTGTAATTTGAGTTGGTGCTCATTCATATAATTGAGATTGTTCTCCATGGTTTTTCTTACATTAAATTTCCACGTTAAATCTGGTGTCTCTCTCTATCTTGTGTGGTGTTTATTGTTTCAATTTTAATGCATATTTTGAATGTATGGTTAAGTGGAATTTGATTAAGTGAAATTTTATAAGATATATGATATACTGATTCACCCCCTTTCTCAGTATATCCAATGCTTAACAATTGGTGTCAAAGCAGGTTCTTTTTAAAAAGTTTTACAGCTTGAAGGTAGATCGGAAAAGCATGATGGCTAGATAACATGAAGGCTTTTCTACAAATAAGGCACCTTCGTTTGATGGGAAAAATTATGTTTTTTGGAGCATAAAGATGAAGACTTATTTGATGACCCTTGGATTCAACATATGGCAAGCAATGGTAGAGGAATATGAAAAACCACAGACACTTGTAACTACTCTGGCAAAAAAGAAGGCAAGTAAAAATAATGATAAAATTTTAAATGATATTCTATGTGGTTTATGTGAATCAGAATTTGTTAAATTTATGAAATGTAAATTTGCTCATGAGACTTGGGTAAAACTTGATAATATTTACAAAGGTGATGAAAAGGTTCAGTGAGCTAAGCTTCAGACTTTCAAAAGATAGTTTGAGAGTTTGAAGATGGAAGAGGAAGAAAATATAACAAGCTATCTTTTGTGATTTGATCAAATAGTAAATCATATTTAAGATCTTGGAAAAAAGTTAGAAGAGTAAACGGTGGTACAAAAAGTTTTGAGATTTCTACCAATGAGATATGATGCAAAGGTTTTAGCAATTGAGGAGATGAAAGATCTTGCCAAGCTAGATATGGATGAACTACATGGTATTATTATGGCATATGAGATGCAAACTGAATAAGAGAAACCCTCAAAAAGGGAAGTTACTTTCAAGACATCAAAGAAAGATAAGTATAAGATTCAAGAATCAAGTGATAGCTCTAGCAATGATGAAGATGACAATGGAGCTCTTTTCATTCGTAAACTAAAAAGAGGCAAAAGTAAATATCAAGGAAAATTTCCATTTAAATATTTTAAATGTGGTAAGATTGTGTTAGTGTAGGTTTTTATTTTTCCCTATTATTTAATTAGGGAATATTATATATTTGTGCATACATGGAGTTTTCCTACATTCATGGGATAGGCTAGCTTATGTGGAGATGTGTGTCATAGATGTGTCATAGGTGTCATAAGAATGTCATAAGTAACTTCTTTGACCAGCTATTTCAAGTATGGGAGTTACTTCTCTATTCTTAGCACCTTGTCACCACCTTTTATGGAGGAGTTATAATCTATTCTTGGGGTGCTTTGACCACCATTTGTGGAGTTACTTACTAGCTCTCCTATATGTATTCTTCATTATGGCCATCTCATGTTAATGGAATATTGGCTTTTCTCCAAATTGTCTATGCAATTGTCTCTTGTTTAATTTCATTTATTTTATCATTTTGTGGTATTCACTTGCTTCGTCTTGTGCAATCACGACTCGTGCATCCTTGTTATTCGGACCTTGGCAAATCCTTCTATATGGTATCAGAGCCACCCCGGTAACTGGTTATTTATTTTGCTATTGCTTTCATTGAAATCTAGAGCTTTGTTAAGGAATTTTTTTTTTGTGAAATTTGAAAATTTCTAGGAGATATTGCTAGTTCTCCGTGCTCTTGTTCCTTCCATGGCTTGTTTGGTCTCTCCATATACATGCAGGCAAAATTTTGCAAGATCTAATAATCTTGTTTCTGTCAATTGACTTGCATATTTTATGTTTTAATTAGAATTTTAGGTTATCACATGCCTTTGAAATCCCTTGGTAGCTGATTCTACCTTTGCATGCCATTTTTTGGTTGCTAGGGTCATTTTTTCTAGCTAAAGGCCACTGTTTTACACTAAATCTGCATCTTCTGTACATCAGCAAGAAAAATGCCTTCTAAATTTTGTTCACAACCCAAAAAAACCATCTGAGTATCTTTTAGTTTTTGCATACATTCTGTATACTTTGCAAAAATGTGCTCAGAAAGCTACAGCAGGACCCCTCTTCATTGGCAGTTGCAATTTTGAAGGCAGTTTTCAAATGCTCTGTTCTTGCTCATACAGACTCCTCTTCCCACAATTTTTTTTTATTTTGGATATTTTTTCATGCTTTATGCACTAGTGTAGATGTTTTTTGATTTTGATGCTAAGATTTTTTAGAAATAGTAGATTCTCAGTTGTGACTTTGCATAGTTCTCATTTTGGGAACTTCAGAGGATCATAACTTTCACATAAGACCTCATATCGAGTTGATTCTTTTTTTGAAAGTGCATAATTTTTTGAGTAAATCGTAGTGGTGCTATTTATTTCTCTGGATATTATGAAAAAGTTGTATTTTCAGTATATGCTCTTCATGAAGGTTTTGTAATGCATTGAAATCAAGACCACTTAGAATTTCTTGCTAGTGGCACTTGTAAGCGCACTAATATAAAGTGCCAAATCATATTTTTTTGGGGGGGTTTTTTGATTGAGCAATATTTGAGTTTTTTAAAAAATTTGTATCTTTACCTGTCGAAGATGGAGGGTGAGGCCCGGGTTGGCAGGAGGCCAATTCCCCCTCACAAAGACCTCCTTTGGATTCCTCACCTATGCCAAGTCCAACGAGTGGTTGGAAGGCCACTTTATCTCTCAAAATAGGGATTTTTATTAATGTTTTAGTGCTATTTTTTTGCAAAAACACTAGTTTATGGGAAATTGAATCTTTAATATCTTGCAAATGGTAGCTTGAATTCAGGAGCCATTTTTTGAAAAATGTTTGTATTTCAATTATCCACAGTGTAGGCTTATTATTTGTTAAAAATGCACTAGTTTATAAAGTGCCAAAAATTTAGGTCTCCTGGGATGCATTTTCGGCTAAGTCTGACGTCCTGTTTGCTTAAAGTATTTCACTAATTACTCTAAGACACATTCTCAGCTGAGCCCGACATATTATGAGTGTGCACTTGCATATTTGGGGGGGGGGATCAACATTTTTTTTGGGGGGGGGGCGTGATTGCTTTTCAACACTTGCAATCTTTGCTTTCATTCTCCTTTCTACATACTTTCACAAACTTGCAATCAACACGACTTCACCTAAATTTAGATTAAAATGGATTATTTTCAACTTAAACCCCTAACACCCTTCAACGATCATGAATGGAAGGTTAAAATGTCAATCATTCTTAGAAGTAAAGGGTTATATAAGATCACCATTGGTACTGAAGTATAACCTAGCACTGATGCTGAAAAAGTCAAGTGGTACAACCATAGTGATGAAGCCTATGGATTACTGAGCTTGTCCATGTCTCTAGAAATTCTCTTCCATTTAGAAATTACCAAGACTCTCAAAGACATATGGGACACCCTAGAAACCTTATTTGGAAAGCTTGATGAGATGAGAGGTCATGAGCTCGAAAATGAACTCATAAGTCTAAGTCCTAGTAACTTTGACACCCTACAGGACTTCTTCACTAAGTTTAAGGCCCTTAAATTACAATTGAAAGAATGTGGGGTAGAGAAGAAAGACGATCAACTCATCCTTTCTATTCTCACAAAGTTAGGTCCAAGCTATTCAGTCTTTGTCTCCACTTTCCATGCCACAAAAAGTGCCCTTGGCACTACATGGAAAATGCCTTCTTTGGATTCATTCATTGCCGACTTGACTAGGGAGCAAGATAAGCTAATTCAAATGGGAAAAATGAAGTCTACTCAACCCCAAGCTTAGATAGCTGGAAATGGTAAGGATAAGACTTCAACAAAGAAGAAAAAGAAAAAGAACAAGGACTAGGAGAAGAAGAAAGAAAACAACAATCCTACCAAAAACAACACTGAGTCTTCCTCCTCCAATGCTAAACCTAAGAAGGAGAAGGTTAAGTGTGCCTATTGTAAGAAGACAGGGCATGATGAACACAAATGCATGAAGAAACAAATAGATCACCTAACTCATCTTCTAGAGAAGCACAACATAGGTGTTCCTGAGTCCATCAAGCAGAATTCATCTACCCAAGATTATACTAAGGTAAAAGGCAAGGGTGAGGAGAAAGAAAAGGGCAAGGCCCTTATAGCTACAACAAATTCTACATCTTCATGGGTCATTGAATCGAGTGCTTCTCACCACATGAGCTCTTCCCTAGTTGAGTTTTCATTTGTAGAGCCTTGTAGCATGACTTCAATTAGTTTGGGTGATGACACATCAGTTTCTATTACAGGAAGAGGTCAGTTGAAATGTAAGGAGGAACATTCAATAATGTTCTAAGTGTTCCTTCTCTTTCAACCAATCTCTTATCAGTGTACCAAATCACTCACATTGGTTAGGGCATCAGAGTTGAGTTTTCACTAAATTTAGTGGCTATCAGGGAGTTACATAGTGATACTACAGTGGCAGTGGGTAGGGTAGATCACTAAGAAATATTATACACCTCACATTTTGCACTAGATTCTTCTCCAACAACATTGCTGAGTCATTCATATGAAGTTAGAAAATTATGGAATGAGCGGTTTGGCCACCTTAACTACCGCTACCTTGAGCAACTTTACAAACATGACATGGTCATTGGCTTGCCTTGTGTCTAATTCTCAAAAGGATTTTGTGAGGGGTGCTCCCTTGGGAAGCATCCTGAAACAAAATTTAACAAAGGCAAAGCTTGGAGGGCTTCAAAACCTTTGGATTTAGTCCATAGTGATGTATTGGGACCTTTTCCCAAACCATCTTTCACAAGGGCCAAGTACATCCTCACTTTCATTGATGATTTCTCTAGGTACACTTGGATATATTTTCTCAAACAAAAGTCTAAAGTGTTTGAAAATTTTCTAGACTTTAAGGCTCTTGTTGAGAAATAGAGCGAGAAATCCATCAAGGTTCTTTGAACTGATAATGGAGGGGAGTATGTCAGAAATAGGGTTGAGCAGTTTTGCACCACAGAGGGGATTGATTTGTAGCACATAGTCACTTACAGTCCTTCACAGAATGGGGTTTCAAAACACAAAAATAGGTTCTTGAAAGAGATGGTTAGCTGTATGATTCACTCCAAATCCTTAACACCATAGTACTGAGCTGAAGCCATTAATTGTGCTTGCTACATTCAAAATAGGGTTCCTCACAAAGCTTTGAAAGGGATAACATCCTTTAAAGCTTGGCATAAAAGGAAACCTGATGTTGAGCACCTTAGAGTTTTCAGATCCCCAGCCATGGCTCACATACCGAAGAAGAAATTCAAAGCTATGGAACATCAGTCTAAGCCTTGCATCTTTGTAGGATATCTAAATGGTGTTAAGGGGTATTACCTTCTAGATCCAGTCACTCATGAGTTGTTCATCGAGAGAAGTGTCCATTTTCAAGAGAGTCCTAGAGACTCAAAACTTGGCACTTCTCCCTCATTAGATCTACTTCTTCATGATGATTCCTCATCAGATTTAGATCAGCCACAATAGGTTCTTGAGCCAGAGACATCTTCTTCTTCGAGTTAAGACAGTGAGGACAGTGATGTAGAGTCATCCACCTCTAGTCAGTCAGAGGATGAGGAGTTAGCACCTGACTCACCTACTTTTGGGCCACTTTGGGCTAGATAGACACTTGAGAGTGTTGGCACTTGGGTAGGAGATCCCACAGATGACAGATGAACTAGGGGGATTTTTAGAGAGATCCACATGCCTTCTTTACTTTAGTTTTGGATCCATAGACTTTTTGAGAGGAATCAGGGGTACCTGAGTGGGATAGTGCTATGGAAGAAGAATATTCTTCCTTAATAAAAAATCATACTTGGGATTTGACTTCACTTCCTAAGGGAAGGAAGATGGTTCGATGTAGGTGGATATATCAGACCAAGTTTGCAGTAGATGGGTTAGTTTATAAGTACAAGGCATGATTGGTCACCAAAGGTTTCTCATAGGTGGCAGGTATTGACTACTCAGAGACCTTTGCACCCATTGCAAATATGACTTCTATCTGACTCACCTTGGCTATTGCCATAGCACATGGTTGGGATGTGCACCAGATGGATGTAAAGAGTGCATTTCTTCACAGAGACCTAGAGGAGGAGATCTACATGGAGCAGCCGCTAGGATTTATTCAGGATTCTTCCTTAGTATGCAGACTTAAGAAATCTATCTATGGCCTCAAATAGGCCCCTCAGGCTTGGTATGCCAAGATGGATTCCTTCCTTCTCATAGCGGGTTTCACTAGGTGCCATTCTGACCCCAATGTCTACTTCTTACGGCAAGATGATTCGCTCCTGATTTTGGTTCTATATGTTGATGACCTTTTGATCACCAAGAGCTCTTCATTGGCTATTGTAGCAGTGAAGGCATTTCTCCAGGATATATTTGACATGATAGACTTGGGTTTGTTGCACTACTTCCTTGGCATCGATATCTCACAGTTAGATTCAAGGATTTCTCTTGTACAACCTAAGTATGCTCTTGACTTATTAGCTCAATTTCACATGGTTGATTTCAAGCCATCTCCAACTCCCTTTCTATCAGGAGTCAAGCTTGAGGCTGAATATTCTTCACCATTGGTTGATGCCACTCAGTATTGACAACTTGTTGGTAGTCTCATCTACTTGTCTCACACCAGGCTCGAAATATCATATACAGTGGGACTTGTCTCCAAATTTATGCAAGAACCTCATGAGCTGCATTGGAAAGTAGCTAAGAGGATCTTGCATTACATACAGTGTTCACATGGATATGAGATTCATTATAGATTTGGCATAGAGGTTGACTTGGTTGGATATACAGATTTAGACTGGGCTGGTGATTCACAGACTCACAAGTCCACTTCTAGTTATAGTTTCTCTCTAGGTTCTGGTCCTATCAGTTGGTCTAGCAAGAAGCAGAATGCTATTGCTATATCATCCATAGAGGTAGAGTATAATGGAGCTATTAATGTAGCTACTGAGGGTATTTTCCTTCAAGGGATTCTTTCTGAGTTTGGCATTCCCATCCGATAGCTCACCATCATTTTTTGTGACAACCAGAGTACCATCTAGATTTGCAAGAATCCAGTTCAGCACCAGTGGACCAAGCATTTAGAGATTCACATGCACTTCATTCGAGAGCTTATTCACAGTCAGGTCATTGACTTGATATTTTGCTAGTCTTTGGAGTAGGTTGCAGACATCTTCACCAAACCTTTCATCAAGAGCAATTTCATTCATCTACGAGCTCTTCTTGGGGTGCGGTCTACATCTGCAGTAGCATCATCTTCAGGGGGGCCCACTAGCCTCTTCATTTCTTTTGTCTCTCTTTTTGGGGGGAGTTTTTTCCTATGGGTTTTCTCCTTTTCTCTATCTTATGGGAGATTGCATTTGTACATGGGTACCTCATCAGGCCTAGTTGTCAGGACCCATTTTATATATCCACACTGCCCACCTAAGTTGCACTTATGGGGGGGGTGTTAGTGTAGGTTTTTATTTTTCCCTATTATTTAATTAGGGAATATTATATATTTGTGCATACATGGAGTTTTCCTACATTCATGGGATAGGCTAGCTTATGTGGAGATGTGTGTCATAGGTGTCATAAGAATGTCATAAGTAACTCCTTTGACTAGCTATTCTGGGTATGGGAGTTACTTCTCTATTCTTGGCACCTTGTCACCACCTTTCATGGAGGAGTTACAATCTATTCTTGGGGTACTTTGACCACCATTTGTGGAGGAGTTACTTACTAGCTCTCCTATATGTATTCTTCATTATGGCCATCTCATGTTAATGGAATATTGGATTTTATTCAAATTGTCTATGCAATTATCTCTTGTTTGATTTCATTTACTTTAGTATTTTGTGGTATTCACTTGCTTCATCCCATGCAACCACGAATCGTGCATCCTCGTTATTCAAACCTTGGCAAATCCTAATAATAATAATAATGATAATAATGAAGAAGTAAAGTCTACATACAAGAAAAAATTTAAAGGCAAATACAAGAAGAGATTCAAGAAGAAGAGTTTATATTCTAAAGATCTTAGCTTAATTGAAGATAGTGGCATCAATGACTCAGATGAAGAAGAAAATATATTCATGACCATACATGAAGATGCCTTTGAAAGTAAAAATATATATGATCAAGAAGAAAAACATGATGAAAGTGAGGATGAAGCCAAGGTAAATCTAGAAATAGAACTCATTTGTGCCTTAGAAGAATTAGAAGATGTTGAGAAGAAGAATCAAAGATTAAAGCACTAGATTGAGAAAAATGAAAAGGGGTCAAATGAAATAATTAATGATCTACAAGCACAATTTGAATAAGATAAAAGGAATGAAAAATATCTAATAATACAATTACAAAAAGTAAGTAAAGAATGTGAAAGGTATGTTATTGAAATTGCCTCTTTAAAATAAGATATTGAGAAAGCAGTCAATGATAAAGTAGTTAGTGATTTGAAATTTGAGGATAACACTAACATTTTGAATAAGATATTAGAAATGCAAAATGCAATATCAGATGAGACAGATATTGAATTTGAAAAGAAAAAGAGATATGTTGAAGCTCTTACAAAAGAAGAAACAAAAAGGGAATAAGTGAAGAATACAAAGGACATCTCAAACAAAGAAGGCTGGAAGGAACAAAGTTACAAAATACAATCTAGACAGAGATACATAAATAGGTTCTATTTTCATGGTTATTGTTTTTATTATAATGGATATGGTCACAAGAAAATATAATGTTATAAAAGAGCTAAAAAATTTAGAAACAAGGAGAAGGAAACTCATGCATAGTCTAACAAAAGTTACAACTCTTTTAATCCTCTATTAGGCTTTGATGAAGAGGCCATAATATGTTACAAGTGAAATAATTTTGGACACATAGATCGACATTGTAGAATCATGTTAGAGTCAATCAAGAAGGACCAAAGTTTAAAGGTTTCATTCATCAAGAAGAAGGTTTAGACATGTTCATGGCAGAAGAAATAACTTGAAGATTTTATGTTAGTTGAGACAACTTTGCATGTAAGAAGTGAAGAACAACCATGGTTCATTAACAACAGATATTCAAGGAACATGATAGGAGACAAGATAAATTAAATAACTCTAATGAAGATAAATGGTGGCACAGTGAAATTTGGAGATAAAACCACTGCTAGGATAGCTAGAAAAAGTATTTTGAGTTTGGATAATGGTAGAACCAAGACTAAAAATGTATTGTATGTAAAAGGTCTTAAGAATAATCTATTAAGTGTAAGTCAAATATGTGATTAAGATACACATTAAATTTTTATGTAGAAGGTTGTGAGATTAGAAGAAAAGATTCAAATGAGTTGATTGCAAATGCTCAGAGGACAGGCAATAATTTATATGTGTTATCAGATATCTTCACAAAGGCATGATCAAAGGACACATTTAAGGATATATGAGAGGAGTTGGGAGTAATCTATTTTACTTCCTACCATTGAAGATCAGCATTAGTTGAGGGAGAGCTAAATGTTAGCTCTAGGTAGACCCCTTGCCATTGATGTCAAATAGAGAGAAGAATATAAATAGGTACAAGTGAAAAAATAGGTACAGGGAATAGGTACAAGTTGCTATAGTAAGGGAGAGTTACTGTATGTTTTTCAGATGGTAGTATGTGCAGGTTTCAAGATATGGCAATTTTAATTTGAGGTTGCCATCAATGACAAAGGGGGAGATTGTTAGAAATATTTTCATTGATGTCAAAGGTCTAACATTATTGGTGATAAAGGCCCCATTGCATTTAATGTTATTTTTAATATTCATGTCTTGGCTAATATGTGTTAATATTTATTTAATATTAACAAATATATTTTTGGTTGTATAAAGTCAAAAGAAGGGCCCATGGAGAACTCAAAGAGTCATCGGGTAAAGATAAAAGAGGAATGGGATACATTTTACCATGAAGAGTCATCTTGAGGAATTCCAAGAGTCACTAGGTGAAGACAAAAGAGGAAGGGCACAATTTCTCATGAAGGGACACTTTGAGGATTATGAAAAGTCACCAAGATAAAGACAAAAGAGGAAAAGACACATTTTCTTATGAAGAGTCACCATGTGACTTTTCAAATGCAAGGATATAAAGGGTCAAGCAAGTTTGTCACCATTTTCCATGAGGATTGAAGGGTCACAAAGGGTTAATGCCAAAGGTCATTTGGAAAGCTATAAATAAAGGCTTAAGAAGCCATTTAAAATATGCAAAAAGAGAGCATGATTTGTAATTTTTATATCTAGCTTAGAAGAACAAAGGAGAGAAAAGAAAGAGATATTGTAATGTACTATCATTTTTTGAGAAAGTAACATTGAGAGATAGTTGTGTGGTATACAAAAAAGGGGTTGGTGCTCCTATGGGTTGGTTCTCACAAATAGTTGTTGTGTTGGTGCTCATCAAAGGGGTTGGTGCTCCTACAAGTTGGTGCTTGAAAACTTTATAATTTGAGTTGGTGCTCATTCATATACTTGAGATTGTTCTCCATGGTTTTTCCCACATTGGGTTTCCATGTTAAATTTGGTGTCTCTCTCTATCTTGTGTGGTTTTTATTGTTTCAATTTTATTGCATATCTTAAAATGTATGGTTAAGTAGAATTTGATTAAGTGAAAGTTTATAAGATTTATGATATACTTATTCACCCCCCCCCTCTTAGTATATCTCATGCTTAATAGTTCTCTGAAGATGAGTCCAAGTCAAAGGACTCTAAATTTGATATCGATGTTGATAGTGATTATGCTTTTGATGTTAAATATGATGCCAGTTCAGAAAGGTAACCTAACTCTAATGTTGTTTCTTCATCTGATGTGGTTATTTCTATAATTTTATATTGAATTTTTGGTATCAAACAAGTAATGGCCTATGATGGCATAATGGGCTCTATAAAAAGTGATTCATCTAGAAAGGGTTCAACATAGACTGGCTCGTCTAAGGAAATCCCTTCAAAGAGAGGGAACCACTTGAGGGATGACTTGATAGAATATTATATATCAAAAGGATACTCTTTTACAAGTATAAAAATATCAAGAGACAACTTTGTAGAGACTAGCTTTTTAAGGAAATGAGGCTCTTTAAAAATAGGTAAAATAAGAATAGGTGATTCATGACAGGTTAACTCATCATAAATGGGTGTTTCAATAATAACATCATGGTTTTGGTTTACAATTATTGTAAAATATCAATTTTGAACACATTTTAGTCCTTAAAAGATGGCTCTTGAAGTGGTAATGGTTCTTATTTAAGATCAAAGATCGGCATGGAATTTATAAAGTGGGGAAAAATTGGTTTAGTGGGGATAGTGGTTTGTGGTTTAATAATGGGATCTCTAAAAATTAGACTATTGAAGAAGGGATCAACAAAATCAGGTTCATCAAATAGAGGTTCTTCAACAATAGGATCAATAGACGTAGGTGATGGGGCTAGAATGGTAATAATTGGATGTTGTGGAGTTTGGTTGTTCACACAAACCAAATGAGGGGGCCTTAAAATGGTTACCTTTACATACTATGGAGCTTGATTGCTCACACAAAATGAAAGAGAATAGCCTAAAATGGTAACCTTCACACATTGTATAGCTTAATCACTCACACAAGTTGATGGGGGATAACCTAAAATGGTAACCTTCACATATTGTAGAGTATGATCACTCACACACGTTGAAGGGGGATAACCTAGAATGGTAACCTTTGAGCATGGTACATAAATCAAAGGAGGATATCCAAAAATAGTAACCTTAGAGTGAGGTATGAAAATCAAAGGGGAAGGTTGGGGATGATGCACAAAAATCAACATGGATCCAAATGGTTTTCAATAAATAGGCTAAAAGAGAGCGATATCCTCAAACAAGATGGAATGCTCATGTCTACTATAACAATTCTCTTCCTCATAACTAGGGCCACAAGATTCCCCACTACAAGTTTCATTTTGATTCATGACTAAAAACATTGTTCTACACATTTGACAAGATTTGAATAATGTTATGTAAATATTTTAAATAAGTATAGATTGTGATATTTCTAACAAACAAATCACTAAGGCACCAAAGGGACTATAAAATGAGGGTGGCTTGGAACTACACACAATTAAAAGAATAATCTCCATTAATTTACTCAATCTTTGGGTGAATTTGAGTCATATGAATTGGAAGAGGGTATGATAATTCAAAAATCCTAGAGTGTCACTAGTACACTAAAACATAGACTTTTGAGATACATCAATACTATAAAAGCTAATTAAAATTTGATGAGTTAATAAAACTAGAAGAAAGACATTTATACTAATAAGATGACAATGTGAATCAAGAAACTCAAGATGTGAAAACATGCAAGAATGATACCAAATAGTAAATAGGAACAGTATTATAAAATATGTTCTAGGACTCAAAGCATGAGAGATACACAAGATGACTTGAGTCCACAAATGATGACAATGTGATAATGAGTCTATAAACAACCTTCAATTCAAATTGGAAATTAAACCTAAGTTCCCTCAAGTCAAGTGTAAATGTGAACCCAATTTAACACATCAACCTTATGAAATTAAAATAGTGTAATTTTGAATTTAAATTATCAATGAAGGACTTAATAAAATTTGGAAGTTGGTCTAAACGCAAATGAAAAAAATAATTGTACCAATTAGATGATATGACATAATGTTTAAGATGACAAATTTGAACAAGGAAAATATTGATTTTCACTTAGACAGCGTAACACCTCCTTGTTCAATAAATTGTGGATAATGTATTTGGTTATGATGTTTATTAACAAGAAAGTTTTGACTCAAATCAAGACCAAGTAATCTAAGACCAAATTAGGCAAATACAACTAAGTAATCATCCTAAGATCTAAACTTACAAGGTGTGGAAAAGTGGGGTTGACTAAAACTTACAAGTTTCAACTGTCTAGATGAATGTCATAAGTACTAACTTTCACGTTAGCACACAAAATAAGTAGCACACCAATTATATCTGCATCAAATGGCTTGTTGTGAAAATGTCTCATCCTTTTCATAACCACCACATCCATCACTTGTTTAGTGTAGTGCAATGTCTAAAATGATCATACATTTTAGGCTTAGCTTGTCACTAAAAGAGATGGTTTAACTACTCAAACCATCATCCCAATAGGGTGATCCTAATTTATATACCCCCCATAGAGAGGGGTTGAAGATGATGTTGGGATTTGAAGCCCTATGTCAAATATTCCCTATATAACCCATGGGAGGAATGAGGTTCCCCTCACAAGCCAAAATACATGAAATGAAAAACTAAGTAAAAAGGCTTTATGGTTATTTCTAGATCACTTAAGCCATACAGATCTTGGGGAGAGCCTTGACAACATCCTTTTTACACCTTTAGACTAAGGCACACTTTAAAATGAAAATGGCACTTTTGATCCCATAAGTTTCCTATAGGGGATGGAGGGAGAGTATACACACATAAATTCTTTTTTTCCCAAATAATTCTAATAGAAAAAATGATAAATGACTTAATCAAAACAAAACCTTAAAATGACGTTGATTTTAAAGCATCAAAATGAAGTGTTTGGCGATGTTATTGTTAGGAATTTGTCATATTCATGTCATGGTGATTTCATGGAGGTGTCCTATTGAGTGGATGAAGTGATTTGATAGCTTAAGTGATAATGACAAAGTGTGCAATATGTTTTTTCTAAGTTTGCCTGAAGTATACTTGATTAATCTTTAGTGTTGACATGGATAGATAGGTTCAAGAATGAGTATGGTGATTTGAGCTTGTGAAAATCATCCTATCAGAAGTCAAGAAAACTTTGAGTGATTGTGTGCATGAGTGTAATTAACCTAGTCCAACATTGTTCTCATCTAGATACTTTGGGTCTAGTGGCAGAAATTATGAGTAGGTAGTTTGATGAAATTACCATTGTCACATGTGAATGAGTCAAGGTGAGTTGGTCATATGGTTATGATCATAGTAGTCCCTAGTTATTATGCACCAAATATAAATTCATGTATTGAATCATGGTCAAATATATGAAGGTACAAAGTTGGATTTTTAGTCAAAATTCATTATTTTCCCATACTTAGCCAATTTTACAATGTGGCAAGAAGAGCCAAATGAGTATTTTGATGGTGTTATATCTCACACATGTAAAGGTGTCAAGATAAAATAATCATATGGGTTTGTTAAATTTTGAGCATAGATGATTTAAACTAAATTTGAGATCATGCACTAAAGCATGACAAAATTTATGCATGCTCAAATTTGGCCTCTCAAGCAGGGTTTGACATAGATGGCTTTGTGATAGAAGATTTTGAGAAGGCATTTTAATGGCATTATATCTTGTACACATGAGGTTCCCAAGATTAGTGTGTCACATGGTTAGATTATCCTATGTGAGGAGATTATCTGGTCCGATTTTGAGATCCTATCAAAGTGCATAAGAAGTTATTAAGGATCAAAAATGGTTACTCAAGAATATTGAAAGGGTCCCCAAGGTCATTTTTGAAAGTGTTAAATCTCAAGCAAGATCAATGGTGCATATTGATCTAAGAAGTTTGGAAGAATTGATATGAAGATAGGTGCATGATGTTTAATGACTGAGCGAAGGTATATGATAAGGATCCAATGGTGAATGAGTGTTCATATAGATTGATTGAACGGTGAGAGTTGATCATTAAAGACCTGATTGATCCATAGAGATTGATAGAATGCATTGAGTAAACACTTCAAGATTACACGAGATGAGGTCAAAGTGACATATGTTTAATGGTTGGCATTGGTCAACTATGTGTTAAATATCAAACAAGATTGATGGTGTGTATTCAATTTGATCTAAGAGGACACAAGATTTGAGCTTTATGTTTGAAGGTTAGTTGTGACCATTTGAATTTAACATATAGAAAAAATAGAGCTCTATATTTTATCCATATCTTTCAATAGA
This sequence comes from Torreya grandis, assembly GCA_037957365.1. Taxonomy (NCBI): domain Eukaryota; kingdom Viridiplantae; phylum Streptophyta; class Pinopsida; order Cupressales; family Taxaceae; genus Torreya; species Torreya grandis. Next base: position 1,195,477 of record JARHVA010000863.1, read on the forward strand.
AGTCAAATTTCATGGTGATATAAAAATCAAAGTGGTATAAGACTCCAAGGCACAACTAGCTATGTAGATTTGAAGATCTGAAAGTGAGTACAATAAAAAATATTGAGCCTAGAAGTTGACTATATGTTTGTGCTTATTTTGCAAGTGACCCGAGAAGGATATTCGAGCTTGTATTGATGTTTTTTCAACGTATCATGATTAATTTATATTAGATCATGTTTTAGACTCCATGAATATGATTTGTGTGGATTTTGGATGTGTGATCAATTTATCTTGAGTATGAACAATACTTAAGAAGTTGACTATTTATTTGGTAATAATGTTCTTACGTATAAGGTCTCTATTTGAGTTGTTTGAGCATATGCATACATGAGCTAAGATAACTAATAACTTGAGGATGTTAAAGAGGACATAACGAGTGGACCCATGTATTTTAAATTGGTCTTGTGCCATTGTTTTATGCAAGGGTGAGCTAAATGGCTGAATAGGTCTTCACGAGATTTATAAGAGCTACAAGGGCATTATTAAAAGGTGTAGCTACTTAAAGGTAAACCATAGATGCTATAGTCAACTTATGGAGATTGTACTAAGCTATGTATTTATGTGAGATATGTCTAAAGGGATAAGGCATGCCTAAATGTCCAACCAAGGTAGTGATTATGAAGATTGCTTTATATATAGTGAAATCAAAGATGGTGATTTATAGACTTTGTGTGATAGACTAAGGAGAGATTTGAGAGAGGCTTGTGTGTGTTATTTATGGAGTGAATAAGGGGTAGAGTGATCTAAGGATGATTTGATTATTAGAGTATATTGAAGATTATTTTCATGACTTATAGGTCATGTTTTTATTGGCATAATAATGCTCTTACAGTTTAATGGTGAGTGAAGGTGAAGAGTGATAATAGAGGTCCATCATGAAGTTTTGAAGACATCAATGCATAGGTGTTGTTATGGTAGCTCAGAATCTAAAGTGTTTATAGCTTCATTACAAGGTGAAACTTTATAAAATGCCTCATTATTGTTGCATCTTAGCTAGATAGGTGTGGCAGCATCTTGTGGGATTGAAGTATCACTAAATAAGGATTGTAGTTTATTGATCATTTGTAGATAGTGTAAATTGGATCTTGTTAGTATAGGATAGTAGTCTAATTGCAGGTTCTAATGGGTTTTATTCCTAAAGAGGGTTTATGACATATTGCATGTGTTGTATGATTGATCTTGAATTGTCTCTCTTGATTATTACTATGAATGATATGTATGATTCATGAATGTTTGTGGTAACTGGTTAAGTATTAGTATAGATCATAATCAAATTTGGATTATTTGAGATCACTAGTTCACCCCCCTTTAGTTATTATACCGCTAAAAGTTGGTATCAGATCAGGTCCTTTGATAAAGGCTTAACAACTTGAAGGTGATCCAAGGTATAATATGGGTAATCATCAAGGAGGTTTCTCTACTAAACAAGCATTGATGTTCAATGGATCTAATTATGATCTTTGGAATGCAAGGATGAGTAAATACATTATATCCTTAGGGTTTGATGTATAAAAATATATTATGGATGGTTATGTTGCTCTTATTACTCCTCCATCTAGTGCTGTAAATAAGAAGTTATTTGAGAACAATTCCAAGGTAATGAATGCTATCATTTGTGGTCTTTTAGAGACTAAATCAACCAAGGTAATCCATTGCAATTATGCTAAATAAATATGGGACAAAATAAAGATCATTTTTGAAGGAGATTCAAAGGTCAAGCTTGCTAAGTTTTAGACTCACAAAAGGCAATTTAAAATTCTCAAGATAAAGGAAGAAGATTTAGTGGCATCTTTTTTGTAGAGAGTTGATGAGACTGTGAACATCATTAGATGTCTTGGAGATAATATTGAAGGGGAAACTATAGTCCAAAAGGTATTAAGATATCTACCTCTCAAATTTGATCCAAAAGTATCTACTATAGAAAAGAGTCATGATCATACTCAATCAAAGATGGATCAATTGTATGGCATTTTTACTGCTTATGAGATGAGAATAAATGATGATATACCACCAAATAAGGAAGCTACATTCAAGACAGAGATGAAGCCTAAGAATAATTTCTAATGTAATAAATCCAAAGAGGAGGACATTTTTGATATTGATAAGGATGAACTAATTGCTTTGATTTCTAAGAAACTTAACATACACTCAGGAAAGTAGAAGGGTAAACTACCCTTCAAATGTTTCAAGTATGAAGAGATAGAACATTTTGCTCATAAGTTCCCTCATAATCATGAGAAGAAAGCTGATAAAGAGCATGGTGAAGGCCAAGATGATGACAAGAAGACATATAGGAAGAAATGATTTATAAAGTTTAACAACAAAAATAAGTCCTTAAAAAAAAAGAGTCTCTACACCAAAGAAGATTGTAGCTCATCAGATGAGAGTGAAGACAGTGACTCAGAATATGATCATGAAGATGATTGTCCTAATGAAGATGAATCTCTATTCATGGCTGAGGAAAGAATTTGCTCACATTATAAGGAGTCTACTTGGAGTGATTCATATGATGATTTAGATGAGGTGGACTGTGAGACTGTTTTGATGAATACTCTTGAAGAATTAAAGATTAAGAAGAAGATCAATAAGAAGATGAAATATAAGCTCAAAGAATATGAGGATAAATTTAGTATATATGAGGCAAGATTGAATGAAGACACCAAGGAGCATGAAGATATGATCAAGCATCTCAGTTGTCAATTGGAAATTCTGACTACAAGCCTAAAAGCTAAAAAAGATGAATATTCAAGGTATGTTTCTAAAAATGAATCTTTGAAATTTGAGCTAGAAAAGATAACTAGTAAGGTGAAGACATTTGTAATATTTGAAAAGAGTTCATGTGATCTATAAAATATTCTTGGTGGTCAAAATCATGCTAGTGATAGAACTGGTCTTGGATATGAATAATAACTAAAGAATGTAACTCAAGATAAGATAAATACTAATATGAACTAGGATAATCATACTTTGAATAAAAATTATTAGACAAGAAATGAAGGTACTGGAAAAGTAAAGACAAATTAGATCAGGCAACTAAATGCCATGAAGTATGTAAGATTCCATGGTTACTATTACACATGTAATAAATTTGTCATAAGGATAGAGAATGCAAGATACCTGTTAGAAATGAATTTTCATGGAACTATGATGGGAGTCATCTATCAAAAGGTATGAATAGAGTTAAATGTTTTAATTGTCATGAAATAGGATATGTTGAAATTTTTTCCAAATAAGGTAAGGCAAGCTAAATTTCTTGTAAAAGGTATGGTGTGCTATAATTGTAAACAGAGAGGTCACATTACTAGTTTTTACAAGTAAAGGCCTACAAAACATAATAGATTTAATTAGGATCCTAAAGTTTAAGGAAGAAGGTAATTTAACACATGGAAGCCAAAGGTGACAAGTGTGATTCATGATGAGACTGTAGGTCTAACTAATTTTTGTGCTATGGTGGAGAATGCTTTAGAAGTTGAAGAGTACCAAGAGGTCTCATTGTCTACTCATGTTGAGAATGAAGAGATCAATCTCAAGAAGAAGACCAAGGTGATGATTGAGGCTAGTTTTGAGGTATCTATAGATCCAAGAAAACATTTTGATATTACTGAACATATATCATGTAAATAACATCAATTTTCTATGCCTAATGATGAGGTTATAAACTACAATGAATGTTAGTAATACAGAACATATATCAATATCAATGAATTAAAGATGGAAATAAAATGCAAAAAACATAATACAATAGAGACACATATTTAATGTAGTTCACCCAATATGGGCTACTTCCACATAGAAATATCTAATCATTATTATTCAATCCAACAAATGAATGGAAAAACCCACAATACAACCACTACAATATCCTCTTCTCTCACATACAACATGCCATCATAATTATACTACCCTCATATCAAAATGAGGGTTATATATAGGGAAGAAATGCACAAACATAATTTCTACCTTTAGATATGCAACCTAATAGTGAATGGTCTAGATTTCTTGCCCCCCCTGAACCCCCATGATGACCCTAGTGGGGGGGGGGGGCATTGCCTCCCCACACCCCCTTGTCAAGAACTAGGCATTAAAATAAGATCAAGCTCCACCATCCAACAAGGAAGATTCTTTAAATGAAAAAGTATGCCATTAATCTATGTTGTCTCCATGTATTAATAATCTAATCATAGAAGAAAAGGAAAATGTTATAGTATTTGAGGAAGTTGTTTATTTAAATACAAAGAAGAAGAAGAAGAAGAAGAAGAAGAAGAACTATAAGTATCAGATGAGCAAGAAGGAGAATAAATATGAGGATTTTTTTTTGTTTTAGAGCATTAAAGTATAGAGGGTGGCTCTATCGATTCTTCTTAAGATACTCCTTTTAGTAGAAAAGCATGTTTGTGTGCTCAAGATGATAATGCTAATCAAATAAGGTCTTTGATTAAGGGGAACAACGAGTTCATGAGCTTGTTTTAGAGGTTTGTGAAGGAGCTATAGTATAGAGTCAAAATGGGTGGTTTCAGGTGGCTTAATGAGATTGTTGCAAATGTCAAGAAGTGTTTGGTGCTTATTATTTATCTCAATTTTAGTTTATTTTCTTGGAAAAGAAGAATCTAAAAACTAGATATGGGTATGGTATAAGAACTTATTTATTTGTGCATGCATGATCTAGATGATTGTGAAGAGCTCTTATTTGTCTTGGGAAGAATGACCTCTAGATAAGAAATTACTAAAATAAAGGGGTGGTTATATGGATAGAAAGGTGGATTACCTAGCATGAGCTAGATTCAAGAAGCATGAGATTACTAGGAGGATGTTAATCCACTCTCTTAGAATAGTTAAGTTGAAAGAAATAAAGATGAATTACTTGTATCAAATGATAGAAGAGATTGAAAGAGAATGCAAGAAGAAATAACTATCCGATAAAGGAAATAAAATAATTATAGAAATAAGTGGGTCAATACTAATGATAAATAGGTTAGGTTAGGTTTAGAAAATAGGTGGGGACTATATGAACATGCAAAAAGATAGAACGTAGAATTTGGTTGAGAATAATCAGGTGGAAATAGCTTATTATTATTTCTTACCATAGTGACTATCAATGGTTAGGGTGACCATCAATGGTTAAGGTGACCATCGACGATCAAGGTTGACCATCGATGGTTATTGTGGGTTCTTAGAAGTGTTACAAAAAACTTGGGTTGATGAGGTTAGTGATCAAATAGTAGATTTTTAAAGGTCTAGTTAGGGATGGGAGTTTAGAAGATATGATATATAAGGGTCTAGGTCAAAAACTAACTAATCATAACTTGAAGAACAAAAATATACTTAACTTGTTATTTGATAGTTAATAGTTGATTTGGAAGTGATTTAGGTAGAGTAATGGTACTTTACCTAAATATTAATTTTGGTAGAGGTTTAGGTCTTGGTCATAGTTGATGACTTACTGGAGGGAAGACTTGTAAAGAAGTTCTTGATGCTAGAAGCTCTTGATGACTGTTGGTTGATAGCTTGATTATTTGATTGTTAAAATTTCTAGATCCTAGATCCTTTTTCCACCTCTTGCTCCTCTCTTTTATATGCAAAAGAGATGAAGGTGTAGGTTTTAGAAGGGGTGAAACTCATTACATAAATTTAATTCTTGATGCATTATCTCACTACATGAATTTCATTGTGATGTGTTTAGGTTTGCACATGGACCAAGTTTGAGTCTCAAGTGGTAGGGACTTAACCATCAGTGACCAGGGTGACCATTGACAGTCGAGGGTCGAAGGTCAAGTGGGGTGAAAAGGTAGGTTAGTGAGTTAGTTTAGATAGCTAAATTAACTTAAGGTCATGGTTAGAGGTTGGATAATGGTCTAATCTAGGGGTGTTTCAACATCTAAAACCATCATGTGCATTTTCTTAGTGTCTATATTTTTCCCTTTTTTGTTATACAATTTATGTCAAAATTTTGTAAAACAAAAATGGATTTCTGCCCTGAGCATAGGAGGAGGTGCTCCCCCTTAAACTAGGAGTCGATGAGGTAAAATAGAGTCAGGTAAGGGTTTGATAAGTGGTTATGGTGAGAAATGAGGTTTGTGATAATGGTGGTTGGGAATTTAAAGCATAAACATGCACACAAAAATGGGACTAAGTATAATAGCTAAGATCATGCATAAACCAAGTTTTCATAGTAGGTAAAAACAAAAGGTTAATTTCAGAAGGATAGGGGATGGGGCAATTGGGCCAAAATTGATCAAATTATTCCTATCTAGTTTCCTAGATAGGGTCAATGTTTTTGCAAGTATCTAAGCTCGGAAGTGCTCCTAAGAAAAACATAAATGGTTTAGTGTGCACTAGGTGGTACAAGTTCAAATGTTCAACATGGCAATGGTGGTTAGCATGGTAAAAAAGGACCAAGGCAAGGTAATTGTAAAATATGTGATAGTTTGGGCCCAAAATAGCCAACTTCAAGGTGGATGGGGTGATTGGTATGATAGGTAGAAAAAATAATCTCCAAATGGTGACATTGGGGTATGTAGGTGCCCAAATTTTGAAAAGTGGACATCCTAACCCTCGATGGTCACCTTGCCCATTGATAGTCAATGGGAAAAACCCTAAAAGTGTAGAGTTTAAAAAGTGAAATATAATTATCATTTTCAGTCATTTATTTTTGAATCTTGACTCCATGTATACTTGCATCTTTGGATTTTTTTTATGAGAGTGTTGATGAGGTGGTTTCTAAGTGGTTGACTGTGTAGAGGTGATTGTTGAGGTGGATCAAGTATGCAAGATGGATAGGGATGTAGCTAGGCAGTGAGACTTGAGATTGCTCCTTGATGATGGTCAAGGAATGAGGTAGGGGCTATACTAAATTATAAGAGTAATTTTATTTTGGCATTTTATAGTGAAATTGTGTTGAGTTATTTTGTGGTTGGTTTGGTTTTTGGGTTTTTACCTAGGTTTTAGGTTAGGTTTGGTGTGTTGGTTTAATTTGTAGGGGAAATTAGATTTGGAAGGTTGGGGTAGGTTGAGGGAGGGTAGTGTAACTATCAAGTTGGTTTGGTGTAGGTTAGAATGGTGTTTAGGGTAGTTTATGGGTAAGTAGGTTTGCAAGTTTTCCACTATGATAGGAGGGTAGGTTTAAAAAGAGGTTGATGTAGTTTATATAGGAAAAAATAGGTGTTATTAGGTAGGATAAATGAGGTGAAAAAAGGGGTGAATTCCATGGGTAAAGTATTTTATAGAAAACTAAGTGTGTTCACTATATTGAACTTTGCAGGCATGAGAGCAGATCCAGATGTAGGATTGAGTTCCTTAGATATTTGTAGAGGTCCACCATGGGATGATGGATGATGAGTAGGCACACATGAAGGAGGTTAGCCTCAAAATGATGATGCACTACTAGCATGTTTTTTGAGATGCGGTGATGGTCATGACCCTCATTGAGAGATGGGATCTAGCCATGAACACCTTTCTTTTGTCAACTACTGAGATGATGATCTTACCAAAGGATATACATAAAATCACATAGGTATCAGTTAAGGGGGAGCTGATATATCATATTGAGTAGGATGAGAGGGATGATCTAATGGACCATCTATATGATGATGATCATGAGTTAACTAGGTGGCATGCTAGTGGGTTCAACTACACACCTTTATATCAAAGGGCCAGAGATGATAGGAGGCTAATTATCATGATGATTATGGTATTCCATGTTTTTTAGTTCCAAATTTGAGAAATGAGAGGTTTTCATATCTGTTATTGGTTGTGTTTATGTAGATGTTGTTGGGTTGTATAGTGTTTGGTTGGGTACCCATGATATTAGTTCAGATATGCAGGGAGATATGGGGGTTCAAATCTCATAAGAGATACAAAATTAGTGTGGGGTTTGTGTTACATTGTTGTGCCTATGAGTACATCTAAGTTCTAAGGCTGATGGGGCTTCCATGAGAGTGATATGTGTTGGAAATATTGTCATTGATGTCAAAGGTCTAAAATTATTGGTGATAAAGGCCCCATTGCATTTGATGGTGTTTGTAATATTCATATATTGGCTAATATATGTTAGTATTTATTTAATATTAATGAATATAATTTTAGTTGTATATAAGTTAAAAGAGGGCCCATGGAGAAGTCAAAGAGTCACGGGGTAAAAGACGAAAAAGGAATGGGGCATATTTTCTCATGAAGAGTCATCTTGAGGAATTCCAAGAGTCACCATTTGAAGGTAAAAAAAGATATGGAAAATTTTTACGTGAAGGGACACTTTTAGGAATATGAAAAGTCACCAAAATAAAGATAAAATAGGAAAAGATGCTTTTGCTTATGAAGGGTCACCATATGACTTTTCAAATGCAAGGATATGAAGGGTCATGAAAGTCTGGTGCCATTTTCCATGAGGATTGAAGGGTCACAAAGGGTGAATGCCAAAGATCATTTGGAAAGATATAAATAAAGGCTTGAGAAGCCATTTATAATATACAAGAGAGTGCATGGTTTGTATTTGTTTTCTAAGAGAGAAAAGTAGGAGATATTCTAGAGTTCTATAATTTGTTGAGTAAACAAAATTCAGAGATAGTTGTGTTTTATACACAAGAGAGGTTGGTGCTCTTATGGGTTGGTGCTCATAAATATTTGTAAGGGGTTGGGGCTCTTGTGGGTTGGTGATCGCAACTAGTTGCTGCGTTGGTGATCAACACAGGGGTTGGTGCTCCTACAAGTTGGTGCTTGAAAACTTTGTATTTTGAGTTGGTGCTCATTCATATACTTGAGATTTTTCTCCATGGTTTTTCTCATTTTGGGTTTCCATGTAAAAATTTGGTCTCTCTCTCTCTCTCTCTCTCTCTCTCTCTCTCTCTCTCTCTTATGTGGTGCAAATTATTGTTTTAGTTTTATTGCATTTCTTGAATGTGTGATTAAAGTGGTTAAAGAAAAGAAATCAAATTAAGTAAAAATATATATAATATACTGATTCACCCCTCCCTCTCAGTATATTTCATGATTAACAATTGGTATCGAAATAAGTTCCTTTTGAAAAAAATTTACAACTTGAAGGTAGATCGAGGAAGCACGATGGCTAGATCATATGAAGGATTTTATAGAAATAAGGCACCTTTATTTGATGGGATGAATTATGATTTTTGGAGCATAAGGATGAAGACTTATCTGATGGTCCTTGGATTTGACATATGGCAAGCAATGGTGGAGGAATATGAAGAGCCATAAACACTTGTAACTACTCTGGTAGAAAATAAGGCAAGTGAAAATAATGCTAAAGCATTAAATGCTATTTTATGTGGTTTATGTGAATCAAAATTTGTTAAAGTTATGCAATGTAAATTTGCTAATGAAACTTAGTAAAACTTGAGAATATTTACAAAGGTGATGGAAAGGTTCAACAAGCTAAGCTTCAAATTTTTAGAAGATAGTTTGAGAATATGAAGATGGAAAAAGAAGAAAATATAGCAAGTTATCTTTTATGGGTTGATCAAATAGTTAATCAGATTCAAGATCTTAGAGAAAATTTAGAATAATCAACTGTGGTTCAATTTTTTTTGAGATATCTACCATTGAGATATGATGCAAAAGTATTGGCAATTGAAGAGATGAAGAGTTTACCCAAGCTAAAGATGGATGAGCTTCATGGTATTCTTATGACATATGAGATGCAGAATGAACAAGATAAACCCTCAAAGAGAGAAGCTACTTTTAAGACATCAAAGAAAGAGAAGGCTAAGATTCAAGAATCAAGTGATAGTTCTAGCGATGATGAAGATAACAATAGATCTATATTCATTTATAAGCTGAAAAAGGGCACAATAAATATTAAGGAAAATTACCTTTTAAATATTTTAATTGTGAAAAGATTGGACATTTTGTCGCTAAATTCCCAAATAAGGGTAATGATGACAATGAAGAAAGAAAGTCTACATACAAGAAGAATTTCAAAGGTAACTTCAAAAAGGGATTCAAGAAGAAGAGTTTGTATTCTAAAGATCCTAGCTTAGCTAAAGATAGTGGAGTCAGTGATTCAGAAGAAGAGATTCTATTCATGACCATACATGAAGATTCCTCTACAATAAAAAGTATAGATGATCAAGAAGAAAAATAAGATGAAGTTGAAGTGAATCTAGAAGGAGAACTCATTTGTGCCTTAGAAGAGTTAAAAGCTCTTGAAAAGAAGAATAAAAAATTAAAGCTCCAGATCGATAAAAATGAAAAGGAGTCAAAGAAAATAATTAAAGATCTACAAGCACAATTTGAAGAAGCCAAGAAAAATGAATAAGATATAATAACATAGTTGAAAATAGTAATTAAATATTGTGAAAGGTATGTTATTGAAATTGTTTCTTTAAAAGCAAATTTTGAGAAAACAAATAATTAATCAATGATAGAGCAGCCAATGATTCAAAATTTGAGAATAACACTAATATGTTGAATAAGATATTAGAAAATCAAAGATAAATGTTAGATAAGATAGGTATTAGATTTGAAAAAGAGAAAGAGGAGGTCACTAATTTCACAAACAAGGAAAAAGGAAAGAGCTATGCTGAATCTCTTACAAAAGAAAAAATAAAAAGGGAAGAAGTTAAGAATACAGAGGACATCTCAAATAAAGAAGGCTAGAGAAAATCGAGCTACAAAATGCAATCAAGTTAGAGATACAAAAATATGTTCTATTTTTATAATAATTATTTTTATTATAATGGATATGGTCATAAGAAAATAGAATGTAAAAAAAGGGCTAACAATTTTAGAAATAAAGAGAAAGAAATTCATATAGAGTCAAGCAGAAGCCACAAATCTTTTACTTCTCTATCAAAATTTAATGAGAGGCCATAATATATTACAAGTGTAACAAATTTAGAGACATAGCTTGGTATTATAGAATCATGTTCAAGTCAGTCAAGAAGCACCAGAGTTTCAAGGCTCCATTCATCAAGAAGAAAGTTCATACAGGTTCATGGCAAAAGAAACAACCTAAAAAATCTATGTTGGTGCAGATAGCTTTACATGAAAGAAATGAAGAAAATCCATGGTTCATTGATAGTGTATTTTTAAGAAACATGATAAGAGACAAGGTCAAGTTCATAACCTTGAATAATATTAATGGTGGCATAATGAAATTTGGAGACAATACTATTGCCAGAATTGCTAGAAAAGGTACACTAAGTTTGGATAATAGTAGAACTAAAACTAAAAATATTTTATATGTAGAAGGTCTTAAGAATAATATTTTGAGTGTAAGTAAAATGTGTGATTAGGGGCACACATTAAATTTTTATGTATAAGGTTATAAAATTAGAAGAAAATATTCAGATGTGTTGGTTGTAGATGCTCAGAGAATAGGCAATAATTTGTATATGCTATCAGACATCAAAGGTCAAAGATGTTGTTTAAGTTAGATTAAAGAAAGTTGGTTATGGAATAGGAGAATCAGGTACATAAATTTTGATAATATTATAAATATCAGTAAGAATAAAGCAGTCAAAAAACTCTGAAGATTACAAAGCCATCTGACACGCTTTGTGAACTTTGTCAGCATGGGACGCAGACTAGAAGGCGGTTAAAAAAAAGAGTACTCGACCACTCAGATGCTAGAGCTTGTTCACACTAATCTATGTGGACTTATTAGAACTTAAATTACTCAAGGTGATAAATATTTCATGTTGGATATTGATGATTTTTCACGTATGACTTGGGTAATGTTTTTTTTTAAATTACAAGCTTTTAGACATGTCAAAGCATTCAAAGCATTAGTTGAGAATGAAACCAGTTTGAATATTAAGTGTCTAAGATTAGATCAATGAGGAAAATTCATATCAGATCAATTTATTGAGTTTTGTGAAGACCATAAAATAAATAGACATTATTCAACAGCCAGAACTCCATAGCAAAATGGAGTAGTTAAACAAAAAAATAGAACATTTTAGGAGATGGTGAGGATAATGCTAAATGAATCTAAGATACTAGATAAATATTAGAGAGAGGTAGTTGCTACAATAGTGTATATTCAAAATAGAGCATTATTAAGATTTAATGGTGACAAGACTCCTTATGAGCTATGGAAAGACAAACCAACAATAGTTGATTATTTCAAAGTTTTTGACAATAGATGCTTCGTAGAGAGAACCAATGAAAAACTTGGTAAATTTGAATCCAAAGTAGATGAAGATATATATTTTGGTTATTCTTGCAAAAGAAAAGCTTATAAATGTTATAAAAAAAGAACCAAGAAAATAGTTGAAATTGCAAGTGTCAAGATAGAAGAAGATGGAACACAAAGAATTAGTGATCCAATAGACATTCTTGAAATCATTGAAGAGGAAGATTTTGAATAATCAGATGAAGATGATAAGAAGGAGAAAAAGGACACAAAAAATCCATCCAAATATGTTTAGAGAAATTGTAATAAAAGTGACATCATCAAGGACATAAATGAAGGAATTTACACCAAAAGAATGATGGCAAGTGAATCTAAGCAAGTTAATTGCTCTTTGTTATCCAGAATTTAGCCTAGAACTTTTTCAAAAGCTAAACATGATAAGCATTGGGTTAAGGCTATGGATGAAAAATTAAATCAGGTAGAAAATAATGACACTTGGGAATTAGTGCCTAGACCAAAAGATCATAATGTGATAGGAACAAAATGGGTTTATAGAAATAAGTTGAATGAAAATGGAGAAGTGACTAGAAATAAAGAAAGATTAGTATGTAAAGGATATGCTCAAATTGAGGGAATAGATTTTGAAGAAACTTTTGCACCAGTGGCAAGCTTATAGGCTATTAGAATGTTTCTTGCATATGCAGTGTTTAAAAATTTCAAAGTGTTTTAGATGGATGTCAAATCTTCCTTCTTGAATGGGAATCTAGAAGAAGAGGTCTGCATTAAGTAACCTGAGGGATTTATTCTCTAAAATATTAGTAGCCATGTATGAAAATTGAAGAAAGCATTGTATGGATTGAAAGAAGCTCCCAAAGCTTGGTATGCAAGACTTGATAAGTACCTGTAGGATCAAGGTTTCAAAAGAGGATTTGATGATAGTAATATCTACATCAAAACAAAAGGTGAGCATAAATTAATTATTGTGGTATATGTTGATGACATCAATTTTTTGAAGAAATATTGAAAAGATGACAAAAGAATTTTCTAATAATATGCAAAAAGAATTTGAGAAGTCTATGCTTGGAGAATTGTCATTTTTCTTAGGATTTCAAATATTTTTGTCAAATAAATGAATTTTCATATCTCAAAGCAATTATGCCAAATATATGTTGAAGAAATTTAGTTTTAAGGATTGTGCACCAGTTGGCACACTAATGTGTATAGGAAATAAGGTGAGCAAGGATGAAGATTCTGCTATATACCTAGGGATATGATATATTATTGTATATGGGTTGATGGAGATGTCGACATGTGGCACACATCCCCTTAGTTAGTTATATGGGTACAATATATTAGGATAATAGAGTAACTTGTGGAAGTAGTACATTGGGTAATGGTCAACCTACATTGGGATTAGGAGGTTACCCATCTATGGGTTAGATATATGTATATATATAGGAGATGATTATCATGGTAAAGATATCAAGTAAGCATTGAGTCTTCTATTGTAAGAGGATATTGGAGGTTGTCCCCTCGAAGAGACATTGTGGAGTTATTCCTTACTAAAGTAGTATTATATGGTGTTGCCCTACCTTAAGGGTATTTCTGCATATATTGAATATCAAGATCATATCAAGTGGTATCAGAGCTTCGATTTGGGCAATTTGTGTGGAGCGAAACCATAGTTTTTTTAATCAGAAATAAATTTTGATTTGTTGCGAATTATTCCACAATATTTTTAGTGGATATGGATAATATTTCAAATAAGTCACAGTAAAAAAATTGAGATCTTTTGATTAGTTTTGAGGGAGTTATTTCTATTTTAGGGTTTATAATAATTTCACTATATCTTCTGAAATATAAGGAATTTTTATTCTAAATTTTTAATGGAGATGTAATAATATATAATAGAATCATAATAAAAATTTTAGAATTTTCTGAGTTGTTTGGAGTGATTTATTATGATTTTATGGATTTGTTTTGTATGAGTTATTGACATTTTAGGGTTTCATGAACCCTAATTTTTTTTGTGGATCATGGAGTTGCAAAAAAATTTAGGGGAAGATGATGTTGATGCTAGAGAATGTTGGATCATTTTTAAGGATAATAATACTAAGGACATTTTTTGGAAAATAGAATTATCTCTTTCTTTATCTGGTCTTACACGACATTGGTGGTGTAATCAATTGAGCTTTGCACAACAATATTCTTCATGGGAAACAATGGAATAACTCTTCCTATATCGATGGGGTATAAAAGAAAAAGAGGATGTAGAAGAGGAAAAAAATAATGATGATAAAGAAGAAGAAGAAGAGAAGGGTTCAAATAATTTAGATCTAAACAAATCCAAGTCAATTTTTTAATTTCCTGGATGCATTCAAAAGAAAAAGGTTGTTGTGTCCATAAACCCTACCAGCAAGTATAACTTCATTAACATGAATGTGACCAAGCATCTACATGTTCAAGAAAATAATATCAAGGAGGTTTAAGTAGATGGTAAGAATATTTCAATGTTTGAATATTTGAAGCTCATTATGGAAAAATATGTTTTGCATTCAAATTTTTATGCTTTGGATATGAATGATATGGATATAGTTCTTGGATATCCATGGTTAGAGACTTTGGGAACAATGAATATAAATGTTCAGAAAAATTTCATTAAGTTTTGGTATAGGAAAAAGATAAGTTTACAAGATATCATAGTGAAAAAGGCACCAATAACAATCCAAGTAGATCATGAGGATGAAATGGAAATAGGTGATGAAGAGCATGATGAAGATTCAAATGATATAGATAAAGACACACTACGAAGAACACTTCATCTACTCAAGAGACAAAGAAGGAAAAGGTGGAAGAGGTAGAATTAAAGGTGGATAAGGTCAAAGTATTGGAAAAGGTTGAGGTATATAGACACCCACATCATCATGAGAGGAAACTATCATGGAACTAGGTGAGGAAGTGTCATACCAACAATAATTTTGTCTATATAGAAAATAAAATTTCCAATCATTATGGCTATGCATGGAATCCAAAGAAAAAATACTATGGCACATGGAATGAATGGGGAAATCATTATGACTATGCATGGAAGAATACCTACTATGGTCATGGTTGGAATCAGAGTAGTGCAACAGAATATGGTACATGGAATAAAAAGAGGAATAATTATACTTGGACACCAAAGCAGTATAATTATAATCATGAATGAAATTAGAGGAGCACAATGGAATTTGGAAACAAGCTTGGAGAGATATCACCTGCCAAGATCACATATGGATGGCTAGATGATCGAGATTGGAGACAAGTGTGCAATAATTTTAAGCACACTCATTATTTGGTTTAATCCTATGTTTCAAGGATGAAACATGTCAAGGAGGGAAGTAATGATATGTACCTAGGGATATGATATATTATTGTATATGAGTTGATGGAGATGTCGACATGTGGCACACATCCCCTTAGTTAGCTATATGGGTACAATATATTAGGATAATAGAGTAACTTGTGGAAGTAGTACATTGGGTAATGGTCGGCCTACATTGGGATTAGGAGGTTACCCATCCATGGGTTAGATAGATGTATATATATAGGAGATGATTAACATGGTAAAGATATCAAGTAAGCATTGAGTCTTCTATTGTAAGAGGATATTGGAGGTTGTCCCCTCGAAGAGACATTGTGGAGTTATTCCTTCCTAAAGGAGTATTATATGATGTTGCCCTACCTTAAGGGTATTTCTGCATATATTGAATATCAAGATCATATCAGATTCACCTATTATAGATCAATCTTTATATAGATCTATGATTGGTAGTCTTTTATATTTAACAACATCAAGGCTAGACATCATGGATGTAGTAGGTATGGTTTCAAGATATCAGTCAACTCCAAAAGATAGTCATGTTTAGTTGGTAAAGTGAATATTTAGATATATCAAGGACACATTGGATTAAATATTGTGGTATCCTATAGGTATAGATTTCACTTTGGTTTCTTATATAGATTTAGATTGGGTAGCGTGCTTGGATGATAAAAAGAGTACAAGTGGAGGAGCTTTCTTCTTTGGTGATAACTTAGTATCATTGCTAAGCAAGAAGCAAAATTTAGTATCACTTTCTCCAGCTGAAGTGGAATATGTTATAATGGTATTGTGTTGTAATAAAGTGCTTTGGATGAATCAAACATTGAAAGATATCAAGGTAAAATATGATGAACCTATTTCTATTTTTTGTGATAACACAAGTGCTATTAATATTTTAAAGAATCTAGTGATAGATTCAAGAACAAAACATATTCCCATTAGATACTACTTCTTGGGAGAGTAGGTTGTAGATCAACAGGTTAAGATGGAGTATATCAATACTATAGAGCAAATTGTAGATATTTTCACAAAGGCACTACCAAAAGATACATTTGAGTATCTGTGAGAGAAGTTGGGAGTAATTTATTTTACTTCATACCATTGAGGTTCAACATCAATTGAGGGGGAGCTAAGTGTTATCTCCAAATAGGCCCTTTGCCATTGATGTCAAAGGGGGAGAATAACAGGTATAGGTACAAGTGCAAAAATAGGTTTAGGGAATAAGTACATGTTGCTATAGTAAGAGGGAGTTATTGTATATTTTTCAGATGGCAGTATGTGTAGGTTTCAAGATATGGTAGTTTTAGTTTAAGGTTGCCATCACTGACAAAGGGGGAGATTGTTATAAATATTGTCATTGATGTCAAAGGTCTAGTAGTATTGGTGATAAAGGCCCCATTATATTTAATGGTGTTTTTAGTGTTCATATATTGGCTAATGTATGTTAATATTTATTTAATATCAATGAATATATTTTTGGTTACATATAAGTCAAAAGAGGGCCCATGGAGAAGTCAAAGAGTCACAGGGTAAAGATGAAAGAGGAATGGGATGCATTTTCTCATGAAGAGTCATCTTGAGGAATTCCAAGAGTCACCATGTGAAGACAAAAGAGGTATGGTGCATTTTCCCATGAAGGGACACTTTGAAGAATACAAAAATTCACCAAGATAAAGATAAAAGAGGAAAGGATGCTTTTGCTTATGAAGGGTCACCATATGAATTTTCAAATGTACGGATATGAACGGTCATACAAGTTTGGCACCATTTTCCATGATGATTAAAGGGTCACAAAGGGTGAATACCAAAGGTCATTTAGAAAGCTATATATAAAGGCTTGAGAAGCCATTCGTAATATGCAAGAGAGTGCATGGTTTATTTTTATTTTTTAAGAGAGAAGAGTAGGAGATATTGTAGAGTTATATCATTTATTGATTAAGCAACATTGAGAGATAGTTGTGTTTTATACACAAGAGGGCTTGGTGCTCCTATGGGTTGGTGCTCACAAATAGTTGTTGTGTTGGTGCTCAACAAAAGGGTTGGTGCTCTTTCAAGTTGGTACTTGCAACTTTGTATTTTGAATTGGTGTTCATTCATATACTTGAGATTATTCTCCATGGTTTTTCCCACTTTGGGTTTCCACATAAAAATCTGGTGTCTCTCTCTCTCTTGTGTGGTGAAAATTATTGTTTTAGTTTTATTACATATCTTGAATGTGTGATTAAAGTGGTTAAAGAAAAGAAATCCGATTAAGTAAAAAGATATATAATATATTGATTCAGCCCCCCTCTAAGTATATTTCATGCTTAACAATATGACTAGATGGACTTCAAGGTAGGTTTTACGTGATGAAGAATGATTACACATTCATAGGACCCATAGGAGGTGTATGAGATATTGATTGGTTCATAGGGGTATTGGATGCCCTGGTGGCTAGATATGTGGTTTGGAGGTCGTATGTTGGCTATCTGAGGTGGGCTCACTATATTTGATACATTTTATCACTACAGAGCTATAGGTGGATATTTGGGAGTAGAGAGGGTGAAATTGAGCTCATACAAGGGATAACAAGGTTTGCAAGTAGTTCAGATTGATAGAGGGGATTTTGGGTCTATTCTCAAGGTATATATGGGAGGATGCCAAGTTTTTGCTTTCACAACCATAACTAGTTGAGATGGTTCTTGATCATGAGGATCTACTCACCAAAGTAGAGATTGATGACATAATTTTTTTTATGGCTATATGGCATGGTATTAGGCCCTTTATGAAGTGGTATATTTTGTATGGGATGATGGGGGTAGGTAGCCTATGGATGTGGACCCAATTGGTAGGGGTCTATAGGTAAAAGTATAGGGAAGTAGCCTTGATTTACATGAAATAATCATAAAGAGAGATAAAGACCAAGTAACATTAGCCATGGCATAAACCATAATATTTACTTTATAGGGTCGACTAGAAGTAGCACAGGGTCAGGTGGTGGCTGTGATAGGTGAGAGTGACCAAGCTAAAGCTACACTAGACTTGGTGACCATGGAGAGGGACACCTTGAGACAGGATAAAAGAGGAGCCATAGCACCAATAAGACCACCAGGTAGCATCCCCATGGCATGTTATTAGGCCATAGTTGAGGAGTTACATTATTATGAGGTTATAGTCCTGACACATTATCTCGATGAGCCCTGATGGGGTGAGTACATATCTTGTTTGGTAGGTGGTATAGGTATAGTGACTCCAAGTTAGTGGGCCATGTTTTTGGGTGGATAGGTAGGCACCGTAGTGGGGCATGCACTAGATTGAAGTGCTGCCCCAGGGGCATAGGTTATGATATGATATGTATAAGTGTATATAATTTTGATACCAACCTACTAGCTGATGCAATGAGATGTATATGTTTTGAGAGAGAGATGTACATTATTACATGTACTATTTTATTTTGATGAGAGGCAATGTATATGGTGTGATGATGATATATAGATTTGATTTTATATTTCATGATTCTTGGTTTAAATATTCATATTTATTATGGTTGTGTTTATGAGAAATAGACTCACTAGCTTAGGCATGTGATGATTGTGGATGATGTTTATGATATACACATTTTTATGATGATGTGATGCTTTATTTTACATATGGTTATGATGTTTATGATTATGGTTATGATCACGGATATGTGATGTGGTTTATGATTATGGATGTGATGTTATGATGATGTGATGTTTATAGTGTTATTATGATTTATATTTATTTTGTTGATGATAACACATAAAGTAAGTTAGATAATAAAGCTAGATGTGGGAAAAGAGATAAAAATCATGAGACATACGTCCAAATGCATATGTGAATCAATTTTGAGAGGATAAAGAAAAGATATGATGCTTCTTTGTTGGTAAAGACAAAAAAAAATGAAGTTATGTTAGCTTATAGAACATAATCCCTTTGAATGCTTCACATTATCATGTTTTGGTTGGTAAAAAGGTGTCTTAATCACATCGTGTCAAGTAAGCTCCAAAATCCCTCGATTTGTAGATGGTACAAAGGGGAGATAGGTGATAGGTGGTGTGAGGGGTAGTGTAACCTTCTTGAGGGTTGGTTTACCCCTTTTATAATTAACCTAAGAACCATAATAGACAAGTCCATGTTTCAATACAAGGTGTAGATTGATCGATGTGAGAAGTCTATTGATGCTATATATGAAAGCTAATTATAGTTTTCTTGGGATAGCTTGTTCTTGTTTTTAATATGGAGTCTTTTATTGTTTTGTTTTGATAGGTTTGTGAAGCTGATCAATGTGGGAAGCTTCAAATTATTGATTTGACAAATTGACTTAGCCATCCTTCAAGGGAATGGTCTAAGTTTGGATTTATTCATTTTGGTAGTTATCCTTCAAGGGAGTAGTCTCAGTTTTTAAGATTTAGATTTTGGGCAGTTGTCTTTCAAGGGAGTAGTTTGCATGCTAGAGATATTTGACCCAAGTAGTATTTAGGTATCCCAAATTATTTTGATGCTAGGTTAGACATGGACAAGTATATATAGGCTTGGAGGTTTACCTTTATGAGGGTAAAACCTAAAGCATAATAATATTAATGATAGGTGAAAGGGGTAGTTTTGAGGGACAATGACCATAGTATTCCATCCAATTAGGGACAAAAAGTATCCATGGGAACCATGCCATTGGCAAAGCCATGGTACCCATATTTAGGATTAGGCTATGACTATGATGGTTAATCACATGGTTTTATGTTGTAATCAATTCTCCTTAAAGGGATGGGATGAAGGTGTGAGTAAGGTAAAAAAACTCATAAATCAAGGGACAAACTTAAATTAGACAAAAGGTGAGTTTGATCCCTATTTAACAAAATAAAAGATGTAGGTGAAAATAATTGAGTACTCAAGTCCTGGTTTTCCTTCAAGAGAGGACAAATAATAAGCTTTTGATCCATATTTGTGGGTTATGATGTAGGGTCCAATCCAATTGAAAGTAAACTTACCTTGCTTGCTTTTTTCCATATTGGTCATATGTTTATTTTCCTTTAGGACAAGGTATTTGATGTTGAATTCTCATTATTTTAGGTACTTGTTATAGGCACACTTGACTCGCTCTTGATAAATAAGAAGATGGCTAAGCATAGCTAGGTAGCTCTCATCAAGTAGCTCAAGTCATGCTAGATTCTCTTGATGATAGTCACTCTAAAAAATGATGTCTTGTAGAGATATGTAAAGAGAGGGAATCTATACTTCAAGAGGCAAGACTACCTTTAGTTCAAAGACTAGAGAGAAAGGGGTAGCACTCATAGAGGTTTGAATGCTAATAAAATAGGCCCACAAAGTGAAAGGGATGTACAAATGCCAATCTCAACCAGAAGTATTAACTATTTTGGTTAACATCTTGTTGACGGTTTTGTTAGAAGCTTCCACCTATCCATCTGGTTATGAACAATGAGTCAAGAAAAAGCTTAACTTGATGCCAAACGCATCATAAAGACTTTGGACTTTTTTGTTTTTGAAAGACTTGTCATTATTGATGATGATCTTATGGGGAATACTAAAACAATAGATGATATGATGATTGATGAAGTAGATAATCTTGTTGGCTTTAGTCAAGATGAGAGGAATAACCTCCACCTACTTCATGAAATACTCATGCGATGATGATGGAGTGGTGCCACTATGAATAATGAGGATTAATTTCCCTAATGAGATCTAATTCTGATTATGAGAAGGGACAAAATTCCTTGGATACTTGAAGGTCATGGGCTGGTGCATGATGTAAATTGGCATGTTGTTGATATTTAACACACTTATTCACATAATCACAATAATCTTGGTTGAGGGTGGGCCAATAGTATCCAAGGTAAAGGATACATTTAAAGACATATAGACCATTAAAGTGTCCCCCATAGATCCCATCATACATTTCCTTGATAGCATGGGAAGCTTGATGATTGCATAGGCAATAGAAGGAGACAATCAAAACCATGTTTGTAAGGGATTCCCCCTAGTATGGTATAACGAGAGGTATTCTGAACAAAGGCTCTTTGGGCCATCCAAGAGAGGTTGGGAAGATAGATGTCAAGGTTGAGGTAGTCAAAGGTTTGATCATACTAAATGTCTAATGGAGAGTCCTCCAAACTAAAAATCATAGGGAGGTCAGATTGGATATAAGAGGGTGTGATAAAATGATGAATGGTGACAAAGAGCTTATAATTTTAAGGCATATATAAGATCTGGGAAGTAAGGGAAGCCATTATATCCATGAACTTGTTAGTAAATCATAAAATAGATTGGATAAAGTAATGATCAAATGATGTTAAGAGTACATCTATTAAGTGTTTATACTATTACAAGACATCATTTTTACATTTGTAGGATCCATTGATATGGTTCACCACAAGTTATGAATCACCAAAGACATTGATCATCTTAACTCCCAAGGCTAGAGTGGTTTAGAGACCTATTACTAGGGCTTCCTACTCAGCTGTATTATTAGTACACTCAAAATCAAGTTTGAAAGAAAGAAGAAGAGGTTTTCCATCGATGGGAATGAGAATAACTCTGACACCCCCACCATGCTGACACGTTGAGCCATCAAAGAACATGGTCATTCAATAGGTGATGTCTCTTGAAAAAGACTCACAATGGACTCATCAAGAAATGTAAGAGGAAGTGGTTGGTTGTCTAGAAAAGGAGCTTTAGCTAATTAATTGATAATGACTTACCCTTTAATCAACTTCTTCTGGAGAAACTCAAGGTCAAACTCAGCTAGGAGCATGAGCCACTTAGCTATACACTTTTTTGGTATGGTTTAGAGTGTATATACTTGAGTGGGTCAATGTTGGTATGATAAAGTTTTTGTAATTGAGGAGGTAATGATGAATTTTGGAAGTCAAAAAGACTAAGACAAGGCAAAACTTATCGATATGGGTGTATTGAGTCTCATAATCTATAAGTGTTTGACTTATATAGTGGACAACTTGTTCTTATTTTGTTCATCATGGTGAGCGAGCATTGCCCCTAAGGAATGGTCAGTGGAAGAGATATAAAGGTATAAGGGTTGGTCCTATTTAGGAGGGGTAAGAATATGTAGAGAAAGAAGATACTCTTTGAGTGAATCAAAGGCTTGTTGATAATCCTTAGTCCACTTAAAAGATGTATCTTTCTTAAGCAAATGGTGAAAGGGTTGACATTTATCTGATAACTGAGAGATAAGGTGACAGATGGATTAGAGATTCCCCTGAAGGATATGGAGTTGTTTAAGGCGGGTTAGAGTTGTAATGTAGAGGATTACTCTAACTTTGGTAGGATCTACTTTGATTCCTCAAAGAGAAATGATAAAGCCAAAAATATTTCTTGTGGTTGAGTCAAACATGGAAATGGATTAGGCACTCAAATATAATTTTGAGAAATTCTAGGTAAATCTTATGATATTTGGATTTTCCAAGGAGATCATCTACATAGTCCTCTACAATTTTATGGATAAGATCATGGAAGATGTAGGTCATTGCATGTTGGTAGGTTGCTCCAGTGTTCTTTAGACCAAAGGGCATGACCCTATAACAAAAGATTCCCTATGGGGTTATGAAGGAAATTTTATGCTGATCCTTAAGGGTAATCAATATCTAGTTATATCTTAAGAAACTATCTATGAGAGATAGCATCTCATGGCTAGCTACAAGATCAACAAGTTGGTCAATGCTAGGCAAAGGGAAGTCATCTTTTGTAAAAGCAAGGTTGAGGTCATGATAGTCAACATAAAGGTGAAGTCTTCCTATGGGTTTGGTGATGAGAATGATATTGGAAACCTATTGGGGATAGTCAATGGGTTGGATGAAGTCGATAAACAAGAGTCTCTGAAGCTCTTATTTGACTAAAAGGGCAATATAAGGGTGCATCCTACAAAGCTTTTGCTTAATAGGCTTAGAATTGGGATGGATGATGATGTTGTGGAGAGCTATACAAGGGTCAATTTTAGGCATATCATAATAGGACCAAGCAAATTATATGATTCAATCATGAAGGAAGGAAGGTGTTGACCATTTTTGCCCAACAGGCCAAAATCGGTCCCCTTCTTCCCTTGCTATTCGAAGCCAGTCAATTTTAGGTTGAACAAGTTTAATGCCATGGTTCTTCAGCTTGGTTCAACACATTGGTTCAATCACTAGTTCAATCGACACTTGGTTCACCCATCTATAGTTCAAATGGCCTCATTTCAAGCTTTGGTTCAACTGGATGGTTTAGCGGCTTCAAGTTCATCGATTTTGATTCACTCGGCATTGGTGCGCAATGGTTGAACCGCTTGAACCGTTGAACCATTTTTGGTTTAAATGGCTTGGTTCAAGGGTATGCTCTTGGCTAAAGGGCATCTCAAAGTTCAAATTCCCTTGCGAAGGGTAGGTACTTCAAAGAAAAGGGTGGTCGAAAGGATTTTGAATTTTGTTTAAGTCCCAAATTCCTTCAGACTTTTTGTCTGAAGGAATTCCTTTGGACAAAAAGTCTAAAGGAATTTCGGCCACATTTCAAGCAAAGGCTAGGCAAAATATTCACAAACAAAAGTCCGTGGATAAAAGTTTGCGAGAACCCAAGAATTAATCTGAAAGAGCTTAGCAACCCGCCGAAGTACCCCGAAGGGCAGGTGCCCTTGCGGGGGACTCTCAACCAAAATGAAGGGGCACTTTCCAAAGGCCAAAGGGGTCACCTTCCCTTCGAAAAGGTGCTAGGAAGGAACTTCAAGCAAAAGGACCCACCAAGGAGGACAAATCCCAAAGGAAATTGCCAAAGCAGTGACGTCCTAGAAGCCGTCAACCTTAAGAAAGCAAATTAGCCGTTGGTTTTCAAAGCGATGATGGCCACATGAACGTCAAAATTAGCACAATGAAATAGCCATTTGTTTTCAACTAAAAGGGTGCCAGCCATGAAAGGAGGCCCAGAAATGCAGTGACCCACCATAAGATCACCCTCGAGGGCCAAAGGAGCTAGAAAGAGACAAAATAGGGAAAAGACAAAGTGCCAAGCATGGAGCAGACAGGTTGTCCAAGTGGCAAAGGGGAGCATCGATTTAATAAATTACTCCAGCAAGTGAAATAGTGGCTGCAAACTGCAATTAGAGGACATGAACGGCCAACCGTGTGACCCTTTTTCTTCATTTCATCTTTATGAGTAGACAAGCTGCATAGGTGCCTTTAAGAAGTAGCCTCGGTTAATGAGGAAATAGTGTGGCCATGTCAAAAGGTGCTCGAAGTCAAAGCCAGGGTCGACACGACATTTATTTTTAGGCAGCTTGCTCTTCCTAATGAGGGGATGCAAATGGGCCACTTGTAAAAAAGGGGCACCAAAAGGCCTCCTCTCTTCTCCTATATATTTAGGACTTGTCATTTGAGAAACAATCTTCCACATCTATAAGGCGTAGCCCTGGCAAAATTTCACCTGAATCAATAGACTCATTTTTTACCTCTCTTAGATATTTTTGTGTATGTCTTGAGTGTTAGTTTGTGTTTAGTCATTTTTTCTTGATGATTTCATAGGTCCAACACCAACATATCTGTTGTCTACAAGGTGTCATTTCTATAGCTAACAAGGAGAGTTGTATCTAGAAGTGCAAAAATAGAAGAAATCACTTATAGTGTGCATTTCACAGAACCTTGGTGAATCTCTATTTTCTATATTTTTCATGAAAGCCTCCCTGCCAAGTTTGAAGTGTATGTATGTGTTTGTCTAGTTTTAAGTGTGAATGTGAGAAGGTCAACTTATTTTGGTGCATCACCTCTTTAGAGTAGTTTTTTTTCCTACAATCTTTCTCCCTTTTCATCCCCCCCATTATAAATCTGTATATACATATATGTTAGCACTTACTAGAACAAATTAGATGCATCAAAGGGAGCTAACCCTTATCTAGAGACTCTCCCCTCCAGCTTCCTCAGTCCCATAGGTGAGAGGGGAGTTTCCATAGTTGTGTGAAGAAGGTAGGAGCTCGGCCTCCTGCCAAGGGTGCAATCTTTTATGTCAATAGTTTTGGCACGCCCGGTGGGACTCAATTTGACAATTTAGTAAGGTTTTAGGATTGATGCTAGTCCTATTACAGTAAATCAAATATTTCCAACATCTGGTGACTCCACTGGTAAGAGCTTCAATTTTTCTAATCAAGACCAATTTTTAAACTTTTTACACCTAAAGTCACCACAAGGTCTACTTCTAAAGGGGTTCCCTTCAATTTTGTTGAGTTGCCTTTGAACTCAGCAAAAATACTAAGGTTTGAGAGGACCCATCCTTATTCAACAAGCCACCCTCCTAGACCTATTGTAAGGGACGCATACATAGCAGAGCCACAATTACATCCCATCCCAGGTATGGCATTGCCATTTGCAGATTTTTGTGGTCAGAGCCCCTTGAATCTCCCATGTTATGATCCAATCCCAAGAACAGCCCTCAAAAATGTACCTTCTTTCGATGGAGAGGGACCCATTACAGTCGTCGAGCACATTAGGAATATTACTAACCTCTAAAATATTCACAATGTCACAGAGGAAAATATCACCATCAAATTGCTGGCATTGTCTCTCAAAGGCAAGGCTCTTGACTGGTATGGGACCTTGCCTGTAAATTTAATCCATTCTTGGAATGAATTGGGCACTCAGTTGATAGACCATTTTGGGGAAAAGAGTGATGGCCTCTCACTTGCTGAGTAGCTGATGACCATAAAAAGAGCCCCACATGAGTATATGCAGGATTTCAACACACGATTTCAAAAGACTTGGGATAGAATCCCCATCCTGGTAAGACCAACTCCCAGCTATGCTTTCTTATATTATTTAAATGCATTAAATAGTGATATTGCAATATTGATACAATCCATGGGAGGGCATATACTGCCTGTTGCTTATGTCATAGCCATAGCAGCTAAAAATTGCTTAGTACAGGCTGGGAAAATAGCCCCTAGACCTCACATGCCACTTTTCCTAGAATGCTACCTCCAAGTTAGGCTATTGCTCCCACATTAGCTCCTCTGCCTAGCATAGAGAAACTAGCTATTGTTCTATCCAATGAGCTTCATGAGGTTAAGAGTCTATTGTAGATTATGTCAAACAAACTTGTAGCTCTTAAAAGGCAGCAAGCTCAAAGCAACAGACCAAATCAAGGATACCAGCATTATGGTCAAGCCCCTAGACCCCCTTTCCAAAACTATAATCAAGGACAGGGTCATCTTACTCAGACCAAGCCATTTCAAAACTACAACTCAGGCCCCCCTTCATCATCAAAGGTCATAGTGCCCATTCAGAACAATGTAGTACAGGAACAACCAAGTTGTTCGACCATGGGATATGGTTAGGAACAGGCTATTTATACAAATGAGATGACAGGTTATTTCCAAAATGCAAAAAATTAGGCAGCTGCTCAACCCCAGGTCTTTGAGCCTTCAATGCAACCCAACACAAGTAGCAATCAGGCCTAGCCTGATTCTACCCTCATGAATCATTTGGAAGGGGAATTTTATTTAGTGAATTATGTGGGTGCTATAGACAATTAGGCTGACTATGTTTCAGCCAACACAAGATTCAAGAGAAGAGCAATGGGAGAGGCCCAGGCTACTACCCAATCGACAGCTACACCTTTTCCATCACACTCAAATAAAAAACCCCCAAATTTTAGACCACCATTTGCACCCTCATCTCCTTAGCCTACACCTTAGGTTAGAATTAGCCCCAAGGAAAACTTGAAGGGAGGTAGTCCTCAAGTCAATATAGTGGACCAGATGAAGAAGCTACATATGAACATCTCTGTATGGGATTCATTGTCTCTACCAAGATAGAAAGACATGCTACAAAGGGAATTGCATGAGCTGGGCCAACAAGCTGTCCCAAAAAGGGCTAATAACTTCTTAATGATGAATGGACAACCTTCCACTTTAGGTTAGTTAAAGAAGGAAGAGAATATTCCCCCTTTCTATGTGTCCTTGGTTATAGGGGATTTCTTGGTGCACAATTGCATCATTGATAGTGGGGCTAGTACCTCAATGATGCCCAAGTGCATACCTGACAAGATGGGACTAAAATATGAAGAGATAAATAAGAGAGTCCTGTAGCTGTATGGGACACCTACAAAAATAGTTGGGATTTTGAAAGGTTTAAACTTGACATTGCATGCTTTCCCAACCTTTTTAATTCCCCATGATATAGTGGTAGCAGATGTTCTTCCTTATTTTGAAATTTGCTTGTCTAGGGATTTCACGTCAAAGATAGGTGGCTATCTAGTAGCGAATTGGTCCTATCTAGATTTTAGGACCAAGTATGGGACCAAGGTAAAGATCAAATATGAGTCACTTTATAAGTACCATCTAGAACCATATTCACCCAAGGCAGCAAACATTAGTTACACCATTATCGACCCAAAAGAGTCCTAGACAGACCAATCTCCATCCTCTACTCTTGAAGGAGTTGTAGACCTACTCTTGGATGAGTGGGGAAATGACAACTTCAAGCATGATCCTTACAAGTTCATAGAGGAGGTAGGCCTTAGAGTCTACTTCATACATGAAGAAGGTGCCTTCATACCAAATATAATGAAGGCAAGCCAAGAAGACCTAGGCCTATGGCAGTTGTATTTTAACGGTTCCAAAAATAGGCTAGGAGTTGGTGGTGGAGTGATGTTAGTCTCCCCTTTAAAGGAGAGATACTTTTCATCTTTCCATTTCCAATTCTCTTGCACAAGCAATGTTGTAGAATATGAGTCCCTTATCCATGGCCTAAAATGGGCAAGAAAAAGAGGGATCAAGGAGTTGCAAGTTTTGGCAGACAGTGAGCTGATTGTAAATCAAGTGAAAGGCTAGAATCTGACCAAGAATTCCTTGCTAAAGTCCTACAAGCATAGGGTATGGGACTTGGTAGAAGATTTCCTCATTTTCAATATCGCCTCCATTCCCAAAGAGAAGAACAAATAAGTGGATAGGCTAGCAGTAATTGGTGCTCAATTCGATGTTTCCAAGGAAATAAGTCAAGATTGTGGTTCACACTACTTGAAGGTGGTAGTTTGGCCCTCCATCCTCGACAACATTGCAAACTGGCAGGTTTTCAAAAATGACTAGAAAATAGCTTTCTTCCTACAGGAGGAAGCTAAGTTTGCAACACAAAACTAGGTGAAGCTATAGCAGCAATATGGAAACCAGATTGTTCAATTGAAGAACAATAAGCTCCCTAAAGGTTTGGTCACTCTTGAGAGCATCTTCAATGGAGATGACCAATTGAGAAATGACAAGGCATGCATCAAAACTAAGGAGGAGAATTATGAAATGGTTGAGATCTTCAAGGACAAGCTACTTGCGCTTGGAAAAGTCTGCACGGTTCAAGAAAGGTAGGCTTTCATTTTGTTGTGTCAGGAGTTTGCCAATGTTTTTGCATGGGATTACGGTGATTTGAAGGGCTTCAACCCAAGACTTGCCTAGAACACCATCGAATTGGAAGAAGAGGCCAAGCCAGTCATGCAGAAGTAGAGGCCTATCAATTCAACAATTGAGCCTCTCATGCAGAGGGAACTGGCCAAATTGATTGAGTCTAAGATTATATTTCCAATCAAACATTCCTCCTAGATTGCCAATCTTGTTCTTATTAGAAAGAAGAATGGGGAGATCAGGCTATGTGTCAATTTTAGAGACCTTAATAAAGTCTCTTTAAAAGATCATTATCCCCTCTCAAACATGGAGTGGATCCTTCAAAAGGTAACAAGCAACGAGCGTTTCTCCCTCCTGGATGGATATTCAAGGTATAATTAGATTCTGGTGCAAGGCTATGACCAACACAAAATAGCCTTCACTACTAAATGGGGAACATTTGCCTACAAGAAGATGCCAATTGGGATTAGCTAATGCTGGTGCTACCTTTAAGTGAGCCATGGACATGGCTTTTGGAGGCTTGATAAACAACAATGTGTTGGTATACCTCGATGATGTGACGGTATTCTCCAAGGAAGTGAGCCAACACATGCAACACCTCAGGCAAATTTTTGAAAGGTGTAGGGAATTTGGCACCTCTCTTAATCCAAAGAAATGCATGTTTGTTGTTCATGAGGGGAATCTCCTTGGCCACATCATGTCCAAGGAAGGCTTATCCATTGACCTCAAGAGAGTTTGTTCTATTCTGGAGATGTCTCTACAAGAAAGGCCTATAAAGTTTTTTTGGTAGGATAAATTTTATTCAAAGATTCATTCTGAATTTCACAGAGATAGTCAAGCCACTGACCTCTATGCTAAGGAAGGGTGAAGAGTTCAAGTGGACAACACAATGGAAGGACAATTTTGAAGCCATCAAGTAGGCCATAACTCGGATTCCTACTTTGATCAGCCCTGACTTCAACAAAGACTTCAACCTCTACACCTTTAGCAATGAAGAGGTGATCTCCACCATGCTTACCCAAGAAAATGGTGATTACCTCAAATAACCACTTGCATTTTTTAGCCAAGGGCTAGAGGATTTCAAAATCAGATACACGTATGTGGAGAAACAAGTCCTGGTGGTAGTGTGGAGCCTAAAGAAATTTAGGCATATGTTGTTTAACAAGATTCACCTCATGATTCCACATCTTGGTGTCAAATATTTCTTGACCAATCGAGACCTAAATGAGAAGAGAGCGGGGTGGATCACCAAGGTGATGGAGTATGACGTAGACATCAAGATCACCAAGCTGGTGAGGGGAAGAGGCATGTGTGAGCACCTTGCTACGGACTTCAAGTAGAAAGGGGAAGATAGCTTACTAATTCATGATGCATCTATAGTAGAAGAACTAGAAATCATAAAGGACTGGACATCAGACCTGAGGCATTTACTTCTCACTGGTGAGTGCCTGTAGAGTCTTAATAAGATCAAAAGAAGGTACTTCAGGCTCCAGTCTCTCCCTTATGTTTTGGTTGATGGAGTATTATTTAGGAAGGATCTCTTTGGGGTTCTTCTAAGATGCATTGATCCAAACCAGGCTGATAAATTACTGTCTGAGTTCCATGATGGGCCAACAGGCAGTCATTTCACTCCTAGAGCTACTGTAGCAAGGATAATGAGAGCTGGCTATTTCTAGCCTACTCTTTTAAGGACACTCATGCTTGGGTAAGAAAGTGCCAAAAGTGCGCACTTTTTGATGGGAAACAATGGTTGGTTGCCATGCCTCTATAGCTTATTCAAGTGGAATAGCCATTCATGCAGTGGGGCTTAGACTTCATAGGGATGATTAATCCTCCCTCCAGTGCTGGATATAAGTGGGTCCTAACTACCATGGACTATTTCACAAGGTGGGTGGAAGCTATTGCTCTAAAGGAGGCAAATGAAAGTGCAGTCCTAGAATTTTATGAGGACCTGGTGACAAGATTCAGGGTCCCAACCACTATAATCTCAAATAACACCTTAGCTTTTCTAGGAACCAAAACAAGTGAATGGGTGCTGAGGTATGGTATATATCTCAACACTTCATCCAATTATTACCCACAGGGGAATGGGTTGGCTGAGTCCACCAACAAAAATTTGATCAAGATCATCAAGAGGACCATGGAATAAAATCAGAGGACTTGGCATGCCAAGCTAAAAATAGCTCTGTGGGCCGACCGAATCACTCCAAAGAGAGCAATCAAAAATTCTCCATATACGCTCATATATGAAAGGGAAGCTAGGATTCCCATCTCACTTGAATTGCCAAC
Organism: Torreya grandis; assembly: GCA_037957365.1. NCBI lineage: Eukaryota > Viridiplantae > Streptophyta > Pinopsida > Cupressales > Taxaceae > Torreya > Torreya grandis. The sequence goes on from JARHVA010000863.1 coordinate 1,226,632, forward strand.
ATTGGACCTCGCTCGCCAGCTGTAATTAGAAGAAGGATGTAGCATGGAGGTTAGGCTATGCGAGTTGATGGAGCTCCAAGAGATAAGGGACTGGGCTATGGCTTCTATGACCAGCCGCCAACAACAAACAAAGAGACACTTTGATAAGAAATCTTCATCAAAATATTTATTTGAAGGATACATTATCTTGAAATGGGATGAAGACTGAGCTAAGCCTGGAAAGCATGCAAAATTTGATGCCCTATGGAGTGGCCCATACATAATCACTCAGTGCAAGCAGCATAATGCATTCTAACTCTCCAGGTTGGATGGTAAAGAATTGCATATCCCAGTTAATGGGATACATTTGAAGCACTACCACTGAGTCTCCTTTCATTTGTATATATTTTCCCTTGTTTTCTTTCCCTATTTTCCCTAAGTGTTGCTGCACAAGTAGTAGTTTTATTAGCTTTGTGTGTGTTTTCATTTCCTTAGAGGTAAATCTACGTGACTAGTTCTAAAATTCATCAGAGCTATTGTTGGTTTTTAAGTTACCATCTAACTCTGTGCCCAATGGACAACAAGGCAACTAGTCTTTAATCATAGTAGGCATGCTTCCCCTGGGAGTCACCAATTTGTTGACCATTTTTGCCCAACAGGCCAAAATCGGTCCCCTTCTTCCCTTGCTATTCGAAGCCAGTCAATTTCAGGTTGCACAAGTTCAATGCCATGGTTCTTCGGTTTGGTTCAACACACTGATTCAATCACTGGTTCAATCAGCACTTGGTTCACCCATCTACAGTTCAAACGGCCTCGTTTCAAGCTTTGGTTCAACTGGATGGTTCAGCGGCTTCAAGTTCATCAATTTTGATTCACTTGGCACTGGCATGCAATGGTTGAACCTCTTGAATCATTGAACCATTTTTGGTTCAAACGACTTAGTTCAAGGGTATATACCATTGGCTGAAGGGCAGCTCAAAGTTTAAATGCCCTTGCAAAGGGTAGGTACTTCAAAGAAAAGGGTAGCCAGAAGGATTTCAGATTTTTTTAAGTCCCAAATTCCTTCAAACTTTTTGTTCAAAGGAATTCCTTCAGACAAAAAGTCTAAAGGAATTCAGGCCGCAGTTCAAGCAAAGGCCGGGCAAAATATTTGCAGACAAAAGTTCGCAGGAACAAGTCCATAGACAAAAGTCTGTGGGAACTCTAGAATTAATCTAGAGGAGCTTAACGACCCGCTGAAGGACCCCGAAGGGAAGGTGCCCTTGCGGAGGAATCTCAACCAAAATGAAGGGGCACTTTCCACAGGCTGAAGGGGTCACCTTCCCTTTGGGAAGGTGCTAGGAAGGAACTTCAAGCAAAAGGACCCGTTGAGGAGGATAAAGCCCAAAGGAAATTGCCAAAGCGGTGACATCCTAGAAGCTGTCAACCTTAAGAAAGAAAATTAGCCATTGGTTTTCAAAGCAATGACAACCGCATGAACGTCAAAATTAGCACAATGAAATAGTCATTTGTTTTCAACTAAAAGGGTGCTAGCCATGAAAGGAGGCCCATAAATGCAGTGACCTGCTAGAAGATCACCCTCGAGGGCCAAAGGAGCTAGAAAGAGACAAAATAGGGAAAAGACAAAGTGCCAAGCATGGAGTAGATAGGTTTTCCAAGTGGTGGAGGGGAGCATCGATTCAAGAAATTACTCTGGTAGGTGAAACAGTGGCTACAAATTGCAATTAGAGGATGCGAATGGCCAACCGTGCGACTCTTTTTCTTCATTTCATCTTTATGAGCAGATAAGCTGTGTAGGTGCCTTCAAGAAGCAGCTCAATTAATGAGGAAATAGCATGGCCATGTCAAAAGGTGCTTGAATTCAAAGCCAGGGTTGACACATCATTTATTTTTAGGCAGCCTGCTCTTCCCAATGAGGGGATGCAAATGGGCCACTTGTAAAAAAGGGGTACCAAAAGGCCTCCTCTCTTCTCCTATATATTGAGGACTTGTCATTTGAGAAACAATCTTCCACATTTGTAAGGTGTAGCCCTGGCAAAATTTCACCTGAATCAATAGATGCATTTTTTACCTCTCTCTTGGATAGATATTTTTGTGTATGTCTTGAGTGTTAGTTTGTGTTTAGTCATTTTTTATTGATGCTTTCATAGGTCCAACACCAACATATCTATTGTCTATAAGGTGCCATTTCTATAACTAACAAGGAGAGTTGTATCTAGAAGTGTAGAAACAAAAGAAATTACTTATAGTGTGCATTTCATAGCACCTTGGTGAATCTCTATTTTCTATATTTTTCATGAAAGCCTCCCTGCCAAGTTTCTTGCAGCCTGGTTCTTCTACCAAGTTTGAAGTGTATGTATGTGTTTGTTTAGTTTTAAGTGTGAATGTGAGAAGGTGAACTTATTTTGGTGTGTCACCTCTTTAGAGTAGTTTATTTTCCTACAATCTTTCTCCCTTTTCATCCCCCCCATTATATATCTGTATATACATATATGTTAGCACTTACTGGAACAAATCAGATGCATCAAAGGGAGCTAGCCCTTATCTAGAGACTCTCCCCTCCAACTTTGCCAGTCCCATAGGTGAGAGGGGAGTTTCCATAGTTGTGTGAAGAAGGCAGGAGCTCAGCCTCCTACCAAGGGTGCAATCTTCTGCATCACCAGAAGGGTAATCCTATTGCTCCAAGGAATATAAGGATTGACCAATATTTACAATGTGAGGGTTATCCTAAGAACCCAAGTTGACATTGATAGTGGATTCATTTAACCTGGTTTAGTTTTCAAGAGGAAGAGATTTATGGATAGAAGAATCCCCTACACCAAGATGGGTGATAATTAAATCATAATCTTGATGTTAGATAGTGCAGATGATAAGAGAATCATTTTCTACCATTTCAGTATGAATCAAAGGAAAGGTTTTAGTTTGGTCACCATTATTATAAGTTAGAGGACTGAAACTAATAGTATTGACTAAAAATGTTAGAAAGGATGGTTTCAAAATCCTCAAACTTGGAAAGAGATGGGGTTGGTGAGGATGGGACATCTCCTCAATGGCGATGATGGGTTTGGGTGAATTGGTGGGTTCTTCTGGTGAGATGAACCCAAGGCCAAATAACTCAAGAGGTTTCTAGGTTTTGACTAAAAGTAACTCATGAGGTCCATGTTCATAATATTCAAGGTCAAATCCCTTTTAGGCACACCTATGAAGGTATCATTTGTCAAATTATGGTTTGTCTAAATAGGAGAAATTAGAGGTAAATGGTTAGGTAAAAGAGGTGGTGGAGGAAGTGAGAAGCAAATGATCAAGTCCCCCATAGATAAAATTAGTTTGGTGGTTGGGAAGCCAAAAATTAATTATGGTTCTAATATTGGGATCATAACCAAGATTATGGTCAAGATTCCCATATTCTTGAGGAGTAAGGAAAGCATCCAAGGCCAAAATATGATACTCTCCTAGTGAGAGATGTCAGAACATAGGTTCCAAGGGGTCCTCTATGGGAATCTGAGAAGAAGGGATATATGAGCTAGTTGAAGCTTCATTGATGTTAGGGGTGGAGTTTTTTTTGGTTGGTGGTGAGGTGAATGAGTGAGGAATAAGAACATCATTGGGTCGATATGTCATGTTACAAGACACAAAAGGACTAGGGTCAACTTGTATGGTGATGACCTGACCCTCATGTTCAAACTTGACACATCAATATAAGGTAGATGGGACACAATCATGGCATAGATCTAAGGGCATCCAAGTAATACATTGTATTATAACTCACCTTCTATGATGTAGAATATCTTTAGAATTGTGAGAGGTCCCAAGTGGATGTGGAAGATTACTATCCCCAAGGTTGTGGCCATAGTATCATTAAAGGAACACAGGACCACTATGGTTTTTAACATGATATTCTTTGGTAGCTAGAGTTGGTCATAAGCATGAGAGGAGATACTATTAATACTAGCACCTACATCAATCATCACCCCTTTGATGTGGGTTTGATTGATGTATGCAATGATGAAGAGGGTAGGATCGAGATCTCCAAGATTAATAAAAGGTGTTTTTGAATCCCTAAATGTGACAAGGATAGAAAGTGGAAAAGCTCTGACAAAGGCTACAAGAAGTTGAGGGTCTTTAGGTTGGACCTATATAGATTTAAGAGCCTATATTAGTTCTTGGTGGTGATGGGTCAAGGTGTCGATTAGATCATATAGGCTCATCTTCACTAGTGTCTGGTGAAGCTATTTTAGAACTACTCACTAGATAGATTCAGAAGGGTTAGAGGGAGAGGCATCTAGAATGGATATTTTAGGTTTTGGTGAAGATGAAGGTGAAGGTGATTGATTATAGTTGGAAGGTTGAAGGGTGGAAGGATATGTCCATGAAATGGACACTTTGGTCTTTCCTTTATCTTTCTATAGGGCTTAAGATCAAGTGACCATATGGATAGTGTTGATGAGGGGAAATATTGGGTTAGAAGACTACTTTAGTTCCTCCCCACTCTTGGATGAGAGCACAAGAGTGGGAAAGTGTTGGATAGGTTCATTTGGTGGTTGGGTTGATAATGGGCTTAAGAGAGGTTCATTTGATAATAGATCATCCTCATCCCATAAGTTATGGATAAGTGTTTGGAGAGATTTGTAGATCACTATGTCATATCCAAGTGTCCTGTGGTATGAGCATATTACACTGTCATTGAACTAAGATGGTTTAGATCTCAAAGGCTCAAAGAGTTTGATAAGTGGTAGGTTTAAGGATGAAGTTTGTAACAACCTTTGTAAAATGGTTGAAAAATATTTGAGCAAAAGTGGTAAGGGTGATGGGATTTTGGTGTTCAGGGTGGGAACCTTCTTAGTAGTAGGCTTCATCATGGAAGTTGTGGGTGGTGGAATGGTTTTGATAGGTGGGTGTGATTAGGATTTCTTTACATTGGATGGTTTTGAGGTGGAAAGTTTAAGAGTGAAATATTTGGAGTTGGGTGATTGAGTTGATGAAGTTTTGAAAATAGGTGGGTAGGTAAAAGTAGATAGTTTGGTTAAAAATGATGGGAAGTTTGATGATTTGGAGGGGGTAGGTAAATGTAGAATAAAAGGAAGAAGTTTATTTTGGGTAGTTTTGGGAAGGTTTTCCTTTTTTATAGAAGATGAGCTTATAAGATGGAATAAGGGTGGGTCCCCAAGATATAAGGTAAGAGGGAAGCGAGTGGTATGGTTCTAGTTCTAGGTGGGAGTTTGGGTGGCTCTACCTTCTTGGTTGGTTTGGTTAAGGTTTTCTTTGGTGTACTAGATGAGCTCAAATTAATATTCAAATATGGGTGGATAAGGATAAGAGTAGGAAGTAACCTTAGGTTCTTGATAGGTTTCATTAAAGAGGTGTAAGGTGATTTGATAAGTTTGGATGGAGGTGGCTTGGATGGTTCCCCCTTGGTTTTAGAGGGAGAGGTGTTTGATGAAGGGGTTGAGGTGATGATAGTTTTAATGGTAGGTATGATTTAAGATGGGTTGGATGAAGATTAGGTTGAAGGTTCATGTTTGTTTTGATAGGGGATCCCAAGATAGTGCCAAAATGTGGCTTGATCCATATTAGGTTGAGAATTGGATTCTTGGCTTCAGACTAGTCTAGAGAAGGGTTTGTAAATTGGTTTGGTTCCTTGGGCATCGGATTCAAACATTAGGCCCATAGGTTAAGGTAATGGAATGGTTTCTTCACCCTTTTTTTTAATGAAAGGTTCCAAGATTTAGGAGGATGTTTCCTCCATGGAAGGAGTAGATAAGGTGATCTCTCCTTTTGAAATGGTTTCCAAAGAGTGTGGGGGATTCCACGATGGGGGAGGAAGGTAAGTCCCTTACCTCATCAAGTGAAGGAAAGGAGATTATTGTTTCCTTTGTTTGGGTATCCAAATGAATGGGAGGTAATTCACCACTTTAATAAGTAGAGTGGAGGAAGGGGTAGTTGAGGTAATGGTTTCCTCAATGATAAGTTCACTAATAATTACATTAACCATATGGACTTCACTAGTGTGAGATGATTCTAGTTTATTGTCGTCATGGTGGGTAGAAGGGGCATGATTGGGAAAAGGTTATCAAAAGATGTTGAGTGACTGATTTAAGGGTGCATTAGGATTATCCAATATAAGTTATCCCTTATCAATCAAGTTTTAGATAATGGTTTTAAAGATGTTACACCTACTAACATCATGTCTAATGACATGGTGGAAAGCACATAGATCACTCTCATTATACCAACTAAGCATAGGGAAAAAAGCATCAAATTATTGGTGAGGTCTGATGAGGGGAAGCTATATGATGTTGGCTTTGAACAACTTGTCCAAAATTGAAGAATATTACTCTCCTAGTGGAGTGTATTTTTTGGGGGTATCATAGTTTTGATTTAATATTTGTTGATTAGAAGAATTAAAGGAGTTGGTTTGGTTGGGTTGGTTGAAAACTAGAGGTAGAGAGGTTTTAAGGATAATTGTGTTTACATTTGCCTTTGGTTTAGTGGTAGGATGGTTATATTGGTTGGTGGTTTTGGATGGGTATGGGTAATTAGATTTGAAGCTAGAGTTTTTATTTCTTAGTTTCAACTTTTCCTCATCGATGGATATGATTTCTAGTTTGTGTGCCATGGTAAAAGCCTCATCAAAGGTTCTGAATGTTTGAACCTATAGAGTAGGAGAGATGTGTTTGGCATAAGACCAAGAGAAAATTTCAATCAAATTAAGTTGGGGTAAAGAGAAAGATATTTCATTGATAAGACCTCTCTATCAGGCTATAAAAGTGGAAATTGATTCATCATCAAATTTCTTGATGGAATAGAGGTTAGTGATGGAGACCTTCTTAGATATATTGACTGATAAGTAGTCTAAAAAGGTTTGGGTGAGTTGGGAAAATAAAAATATGGAGTGCTTAGTGATATCACTATACCAATCTAATGATGGTCTAGATAAAGACATAGGAAAGGTGCAAAAGAGAAAAGCATTATTGTAGGTAATCAAGTAGCAAGAATACTAAAAGGCTCTTAGGTGTTGTTCAGGGTCTTCCTTGCTTTGAAATTTAGAAAATTTGGGTAGTTCCCATTGAGGAGGGTAAGGTTGGATAGGGATGAATGGGTGAATAGGTTCATTATATATTTGGTCATAAGATAAGAGGTTATGAGCCCCAGAGATAGATGACTCTAGGTTGGTCATTTTGTCCTTCAACATTTTGACCAAATTTATTCGGGGTGAGGAGTTCCATAATTATATGGTAAGTTTTGTTGGGGTTGGGTGGATGCAATATATGGATAATTGGTATAATTTTAAGAAGATGAAACATGTTGGTATGTGGTCATTGAGGGTTGGGATGATGCCACATAAGGGTTAATGGGCATAAGAGGTTGGGTAGAAGGTGCCACATATGGGTTAATGGGCACAAGAGGTTGGGTGGAAGATGGAGCTATGTGTCCTTGTGTATTAGGAAAATAGCATGGGTAGGGTGTCATATGTATTTGTTGAGGAGTTGATGTGGGTTGGTTTAGAGGTATGATTGGGTTTGTAGATTGGGGAATTGATATGGATTGGGTTGGAGGTATAAATGGGTTAATTGGTTGGGGGTGAGTGGTAATTCTGGTACTAATAGGTGCAAGGGTAGAAGGTATAAAAAGCACCACATTTTGGAGTGGGGTGGAGATTGGTGGGTTGGTAGTGATAATGTGAATAGTGTAAATATGTGGTAGAAGGTATCCCCATAGTGGGTGGAGTATGGGTAACAAAATGTGAGGTTGACCCTATGTTAGAGGGGTTGTTGGTTGACGTAGGGGTGTTTGGTTATCAGTTGGGTTGTTTGATTGAGTTTGGATGGAGGTAGTGGATGGGTTATTGGTGGAGGAATATGTTTTAGTGATTATAGGTTGGGTATAGGTAGTATAAACAAAGGTATCTCCCATAAGATGGGGATGTATCCCATAAGGTGGATCACTAGGAGGAAACAATGTAGGAGTGCAATAAGATAGGGTGTTTAGATAATGTTAGATGGCCATGAGATTGTTATCAAGGAAGGTGGCAAAATCTACATTACCTTGGACAACTATTTGAGGCATGGTAGGGCTGGTACAAGGATGGGGAGAACCCTTAACATTTGAGGTATACTCTATGGAGGAAGAAGAAGAGGGAGGTGGTTCTTGGTTGGTTTGGTTCCTTAACTATTGTGTAAAAACCATGTGATGAATGGAAAGGAATAAAAGAAATCTCACAACTCAAATAGAAAGAAAACAAAAGAAAAATATCTCAAGGCAATCAAAAAACATACACTATAGTGCGTTTAAAACCCTATGGTGATTTTTATCTCACTTTTGGCTTATGCCTTAGTTGGAAAGTATGAACTAGAACTTGGTTTGTAGAATAGGTTACTATAAAAGAAGTCTATGGTTGGTTTCAAGTGTTTAAGGCTCTCAAAAGTATCCATGTTGAAAATTGATACATGGCTTCATATTGGGGCCTACACCCTCCCTTTACATACCATAGTGATAAGGGTGCCAGGTGCTTAGCCAATATATACCAATTTTTACAGTTTAGACTCAACCAGAGAACTGAGTTTTGGTTTCTCTTCTTGGTAATGATCTCTAAGTAAGATAGCCAAAGGGTGAAGGTGAACCACTAGGATATGAAACCCTAGTTAGGCCTTATGCCAATTTTTGTGATGTTTAATTGATATAAGTGATTTGGTTTTGGTGTGTGAGAATAAAGGTGAAACTATGATTGATTTACTTAGCCTTTAATTTTAACTATGTGAACTAAACATGCAAGCAATCAATGTATGCAATGTTTATTTTATACCCGAAATAAATTTTGATTTCTTTATATGAGCATAGAATAAAGAAAAAAAGGGGACCTAGATGTTATTAGGTCCCATTAGCCATGCTATAATGTTTTTCTCAATTTAATTTAATTTCTTGGAAAAGAAAAAGTAAGAAACTAGATACAAGTATGGTAGAACCTGTTTGTTTGTGCACACATGATCAAATGATTATGAAGATCTCCTCTTTGTCTTGGGAAGAATGACCTATATATAAGAAAATACTAAAACAAAAGGGTGGTTATATGGATAATAATGTGGATTGCCTAGCTTGAGCTAGATCCAAAAAGCATGAGCTTACTAGGAGGATGTCAATCCAATCTCTTAGAATAAGTAAGTTGAAAGAAATAAATATGAAATACTTGCATCAAATGATATAAGAGAATAAAAGGGAATGCAAGAAGAAATAAATGCTTGATAAAAGAAATAAACTAATTATAACAATAAGCGGGTCAATAATAATGATAAATAGGTTAGGTTGGGTTCAAAAAATGGGTGGGAACTCTATGAACAAGAAAAAAGACAAAAAGTAGAATTTGGTTGAGGGTAAGCAGGTGGAAATAGCTTACTCTTATTTTCTACTATGATAACCATCAATGGTTAGGGTGATGTTGGCAGTTAAGATGACCATTGATGGTTGAAGTTAACCATTGATAGTTGCTGTGGGTTCTAAGTGTTATAGAAAGCTTGGGTTGATGAGGTTAGTAACGAGGTAGCAAATTGTTAAAGTTCTAGTTAGGGATGGGAGGTCAGAAGATATGATGCAAAAGGGTATGGGTTAGAAACTAAATAATAAAAACTTGAACACCAAAAATATAATTAAATGGTTATTTGATAGTTGGTAGCTGATATAGGAGTGATTTGGGTAGAGTAACGATACTTTTCCTAAAGATCAATTTTGGTAAAGGTTTGGATCTCTATCATAGTTATTGACTTACTAGAGGGAAGACCTATAAGTTCTTGATGTTAGAAGCTCCTAATGATTATTGGTTGATAGTTTGATTGCCTAATTAATAAAATTCCTAGATCTTAGATCCTTTTTCCATCTCATGCTCCTCTCTTTTATATGCAAAAGAGATGGAGGTGTAGGTTCTATAAGGGTTGAAACTTGTTACACAAATTTAATTCTTGATGTGTTAGCTCACTACATGAATTTAATTATGATGTTTTTGGGTTCACACATAGATTGAGTTTGAGTGCTCAAGTGGTAGGTACCTAACCATTGGTGGTTAAGGTGACCATCGATGGTCGAGGGCCAAGTGGGGTGAAAATGTAGGATAGTGAGTTGGTTTAGCTAGTTAGCTAACTTGACTCAAGGTCATGGTTAGAGGTTAGGTAATGGTCTGATTCAAGGGTGTTTTGACATCTAAAACCATCATGTTTAGTTTTATAGTGTCTAAAATGCGAAAGGTATATGCATTTCTTTGTGGTGTGCTCCAAGTGTTTTTGAGGTCTGAAGGTATGTATGTGCCAATTGAAGATTTTTTAGTGCTCTCGATTTTCTCAATTTTTAGCTTAAAGGTAAGCAGGCCTAAAATGGGTTATAAAATGTATGGGTTCAAAAAGTTATGAAAGCTCAAATCATGTTCCATAAGTGTGTGATGGGTTTCTCTAGGTGTGCAAGTAGTTTTATAGGTGTGCATTGAGTTGAAGGAGGTTTGTTGACCCTACTTGTTTTGAGATCCTAGGGTTTTGGGTTATGCTATAAAAGTGGTTTGCCTTATGAATTGAGAACTAAGGCTTCTTAATATCTTTAATGGCCCAAATGGGTGGTCAATTCAAGCTTCATAGAAATTTCAAGGTTTGTGGTTCTCTAGATATTTAAGTTTTTGTCAATATGGAGGGTTAATTGGCTCATAGGTTTGTGAAGGAAGTAAGTTGAATAAGATGATCATGGTGATACAAATTGGTTTGTTTGAGGGGGAATATGAGAATGATCTAGATATGGATTTTTAGGTCCTGAAGATGTGTCTACTAAAAATTATGGGATCTGCAAGTTTTAGGTAGGGCTATAAGGAGGCTAGACATGCCTAGTTTGAAGTAGAGTTCCTTTTTGCTTAGTATTCTATAAAAAATCAAGGTATGTGTGTTTAAAGGTGATTTATTAGGTTGGTTTAGTGCATGTTTCCTATTTTTTCTAGTTTAGATATAAATTTGGTGGTCATAGAAGTGTCTTAAGAAAGAAGGCTAGTAAGCCTACATGGTGGTTCTTCATGGTGTGTGGAGATCTAAAGATGATTAGAAGGTAAAATTACTAAAATATATTATGGGGAGTACCTCTCAGATGTTTTTTGATGAGTTTCATTATATTTTTTAGTTTTATGTGTTGTTTCTTCATTGGTTATAATGCTTGATTAAAGAAAGTGTTGACATGGAAAAAGAGGATGTTGTCAAGGCAAGAAGAGGTAGGATCAAGGTAAGGGGAAGTTTGTATCATATTTATAAGATGGTACTTTTATATTTAATATCCCTTTCAGTTACTCAAGATCAATTGGTGTCCACTTTGTTATTGTGTCAAAAGGGAAGAAAGTTCTTGTTGGAGGAGTGCTTGAAGAGAGAGATGGTGAGTTGTATATTGTTATATATGATGATTGTTGACATCAATGACAAAAGGGGATATTGTTAGAGATTTGTCATAGTTATGTAATGGTGATGTCATAAAGGTGTACTAATGAGTGAATGAAGTGATTTGATAGCTTAAGTGACAATGACAAAGTGTGTAATGTGCTTGTTTAAAGTTTGCTTGAGGTATACTTGGTTGATCTTCAGTGTTGACATGGATAGAGAGGTTCAAAGATGAGTATGGTGATTTGAGAATGTGCAAGGGGTCCTATCAAAATTTAATAATGCTTTAAGTACTTGTGTGTATGAGTGGAATTCACCCAGTTTAACATTGTTCTCATCTAGACACTTTGGGTCCAATGGTAGAAATTCTGAGTAGGCAGTTTGATGATGTCACCATTACCACATGTGAATGAGTCAAGGGGAGTTGGTTATATGGTTATGATCATAGTAGTCCTTAATTTTAATGCACCATATTTCAAGTCATATTTCAAAGTGTCATCAAAGATATGAGGGTGTAAAATTGGCTCCTAGTTAGAATTCACTATTTTCCCATAGCCAATTTTTCAATATAACAAGAAAAGCCGAGTGATTATTTTGATGGTGTTATATCTTGCACATGTGAAGGTGTCAAGAGAAACTGATCATATGGGTTTTTTCATTTTTGAGCATAGATTATTTTTTCTAAAATAAGATCATGCACTGAATCATGGTAAAAGTCATGCATGCTCAAATTTGGCCTCTCAGGAAAGTTTTGACATAGTTAACTCTATGATAGAAGATGTTGAGAAGGCATTTTAATGGCATTATATCTTGTATGCACAAGGGTTCTAGGAGTAGTGTGTCACATGGTTGGATTCTCCTATGTGAGAAGATCATTTGGTCCAAATTTAAGATCTTGCATCCAAGCATAAATGAAGTTATTAAGGATTAAAAACAGCTACTTAGGCATATTTAAAGGGTCCCCATAGTTATTTTTGAAAGTGTTAAACCTCAATCAATATCAATGGTGCACATTACTTCAAGAAGTTAAGAAGTAGTGAGATGAAGATAGGTGCAAGATGTTTAATGACTAATCAAAGGTGCATGATAAGGATCCAATGGTGAGAAGTCAAAGAGTCATAAGGTAAAAGATGAAAGAGGAATGGAACAAATTTTCTCATCAAGAGTCATCTTGAGGAATCCCAAGAGTCACCATGTGAAGACAAAAGAGGTATGGTGCATTTTTTCATGAAGGAACACTTTGAAAAATATGAAAAGTGACCAAGATAAAGACAAAAGAGGAAATGATGGTTTTTCTTATGAAGGATCACCACATGACTTTTCAAATGTAAGGATATGAAGGGTCATGCAAGTTTAATGCCATTTTTCATGAGTATTGAAGGGTCACAAAGGGTGAATGCCAAAGGTCATTTGGAAAGATATAAATAAAGGCTTGAGAAGCCATTTTTAATATGCAAGAGAGTGCATGGTTTGTATTTGTTTTCAAAGAGAGAAAATCAAGAGATATTTTAGAGTTCTATCATTTGTTGAGTAAGAAACATTGAGAGATATTTGTGTTTTATACAAAAGAGGTGTTGGTGCTCCTATGGGTTGGTGATCACAAATTTTTACAAGGGGTTGGTGCTTCTGTGGGTTGGCGCTCATAAATAGTTGTTGTGTTAGTGCTCGGTAAAGGATTTGGCACTCCTACAAGTTGGTGCTTACAATATTTATATTTTGAGTTAGTGCTCATTCATATACTTGAGATTATTCTTTGTGGTTTTTACCACTTTTGATTTCCACATAAAAATTTGGTGTCTCTCTTTCTCTCTCTTGTGTGGTGCAAATTATTGTTTTAGTTTTATTGAATATCTTGAATGTGTGATTAAGTGGTTAAAGAAAAGAAATCAGATTAAGTAAAAAGATATATAATATATTGATTCACCCACCCCTCTCAATATATTTCATCCTTAACAATTGGTATCAGAGTAGGTTCCTTTTGAAAAAGTTTTATAGCTTGAAGGTAGATCAGGAAAGCATGATGGTTGGATCACCTGAAGGATTTTCTATAAATAAGGTACCTTTGTTTGATGGGATGAATTATGTTTTTTGGAGTATAAAGATGAAGACTTATTTGATGGCCCTTGGATTTGACATATGGAAAGCAATGGTGAAGGAATATGAAGAGCCACAGACACTTGTAAATACTCTGGTAGAAAAGACGGCAAGTGAAAATAATGCTAAAGATTTAAATTCTATTTTATGTGGTTTATGTGAATTAGAATTTATTAAAGTTATGCAATGTAAATCTACTCATGAAACTTAGGTAAAACTTGAGAATATTTACAAAGGTGATGGAAAGGTTCAACAAGCTAAGCTTCAGACTTTCAGAAGATAGTTTGAGAGTTTGAAGATGGAAGAGGAAAAAAATATAACAAGTTATCTTTTGCGGGTTGATCAAATAGTTAATCAGATTCAAGGTCTTGGAGAAAATTTAGAAGAATCAATTGTGGTTCAAAAAAATTTGACATCTCTACCATTGAGATATGATGCAAAAGTTTTGGCAATTGAAGAGATGAATAATTTATCCAAGTTAAAGATGGATGAGCTTCATTGTATTTTTAAGGCATATGAGATGTAGACTGAACAAGATAAACCCTTAAAGAGAGAAGCTACTTTCAAGACATCAAAGAAAGAGAAGACTAAGATTCAAGAATCAAGTAATAGTTCTAGCGATGATGAAGATGACAATGGAGCTTTATTCATTCACAAGCTGAAAAAAGGCATAGGTAAATATTAAAAAAAATTACCTTATAAATGTTTTAATTATGGAAAGATTGGACATTTTGTAGCTAAATGCCCAAATAAGGGTAATGATGATAATGAAGAAGGAAAGTCTACATACAAGAAGAATTTCAAAGGTAAATTCAAAAAGGGATTCGAGAAGAAGAGTTTGTATTCTAAAGATCCTAGCTCATCCAAAGATAGTGGAGTTAGTGATTAAAAAGAAGAGATTCTATTCATGGCCATACATGAAGATGCCTCCACAAGCAAAATTATAGATGATCAAGAAGAAAAAAATGATGAAGTCAAAGTGAATTTGGAAGGAGAACTTATCTGTGCCTTAGAAGAGTTAAAATCTCTTGAAAAAAAATTGAAGATTAAAGCTCCAGATCAAGAAAAATGAAAAGAAGTCAAAGGAAATAATTGAAGATCTACAAGCATGCTTTGAAGAAGACAAGAAGAATGAAGAAGATCTAATGACACAATTGAAAATAGTAAGTAGAGAATGTGAAAGGTATGTTATTGAAATTTATTCTTTAAAATAAAATCTTGAGAAAACAAATAAAGCAATCAATGATAGAGCAGCCAATGATTCAAAATTTAAGAATAACACTAATATATTGAATAAGATATTATAAAATCAAAGATCAATGTCAGATAATACATGTATTGTATTTGAAAAAGAGAAAGAGGAGGTCACTACTTTCATAAACAAGGAAAAAGAAAAGAGCTATGTTGAAGCTCTTACAAAAGAAGAAATAAAAAGGAAAAAAGTTAAGAATATAGAGGACATCTCAAACAAAGAAGGATGGAGGGAATAGAGCTACAAAAGGCAATCAGGTCAGAGATACACAAATAGGTCCTATCTTTTTGGTTACTATTTTTAATGTAATGGATATGGTCATAAGAAAATAGAATGTTAAAAAAGGGATAACAATTTTAGAAATAAGAAGGAAATTCATACAGAGTCAAGTAAAAACCACAACACTTTTGCTCTTCTATCAGCCTTTAATGAAGAGGATATAATATGCTACAAGTGTAAAAAATTTAGACACATGGCTTAGTATTGTAGAAGGGTGTTTGAGTTAGTCAAGAAGGACCAAAGTTTTAAGGCTCCATTCATCAAGAATAAAGTTCAAACAGGTTCATGGCAAAAGAAACAACCTAAAAAATCTATGTTGGTGCAAACAAATTTGCATGTAAGAAATGAAGAAAAGCCATGGTTCATTGATAGTGGATGTTTTAGGCACATGACAAGATATAAGAGCAATTTCATAAACTTGAATAATATCAATGGTGGCATAGTGAAATTTGGAGACACTACTACTGCCAAAATTGTTGGAAAAGGTACACTAAGTTTGGATAATGTAGAACTAAAATTGAAAATATTTTGTATGTAGAAGGTCTTAAGCATAATATTTTTAGTGTAAGTCAAATGTGTTATAAGGGGCACACACTAAAGTTTTATGTATAAGGTTGTGAAATTAGAAGAAAAGATTCAAATGTGTTGGTTGTAGATGCTCAAAGAACAGGCAATAATTTGTATATGCTATCAGACATCAAAGGTCAAAGATATTGTTTGAGTCAGATTGAAGAAAGTTGGCTATGGCACAGGAGAATGGGGCACATAAAGTTTAATAATATTGTTAACATTAGCAAGAAGCAAGCATTCATAAATATTCCAAAGATTATAAAGCCATCTGACACGCTTTATGAACCTTGTCAGCATGGAAAGCAGGATAAAAGGTGGTTCAAAACAAAAGAGTAATCGACCACTTAGATGCTAGAACTTGTTCACAATGATCTATGTGGACTTATGAGAACTCAAAGTACTCAAGGTGAGAAATTTTTCATGTTACTTATTGATGATTTTTCATGTATGACTTCGGTAATGTTTTTAGAGAAAAATCACAAGCTTTCAAACATTTTAAACAATTTAAAGCATTAGTTGAGAATGAAACTAGTTTAAAGATTAAGTGTCTAAAATTAGATCGAGGAGGAGAATTCATGTCAGATCAATTTATTGAGTTTTGTGGAGACCATGGAATAAAGAGACATTATTCAGCAGCCAAAACTCCAAAACAAAATGGACTAGTTGAATGAAAAAATAGAATAGTTTAAGAGATGGTGAGGACAATGCTAAATGAATATAAGATAGTAGATAAATATTGGAGAGAGGTAGTTTTTATAGTAGTGCATATTCATAATAGAACATTATTGAAATTCAATAGTGACAAGACTCCTTATGAAGTATGGAAAGACAAACCAACAACAGTTGATTATTTCAAAGTTTTTAATAGCAAATGTTTCATAAAGAGAAATGATAAAAAACTTGGTAAGTTTGAATCCATAGTAGATGAAGCTATATTGCTTGGTTATTCTTGAAAAAATAAATGTTATAAATGTTATAACAAAAGATCCAAGAAAATTGTTGAAAGTGCAAGTGTCAAAATAGAAGAAGATGGAACACAAAGAATCAGTGATCCAGTAGACATTCCTAAAATCATTAATGAGAAAGATTTTGAAGAATCAGATGAAGATGAGAAGAAGGAGAAAAAGGACACCAAAACTCCATCTAAATATGTTTAGAGAAATCATAGTGAAAGTGACATCATCAGGGACATAAATGAAGGAATTCACACCAAAATAATGATGGTAAGTGACTCTGAGCAAATTAATTTCTCTTTTTTATCCAAAATTTAGCCTAAAACTTTTTCATAAGCTAGACATGATAGGCATTGGGTTAAGGTTATGAATGAAGAATTAAATTAGATAGAAAATAATGATACTTGGGAATTAGTACCTAGACCAAAAGATCACAATGTGATAGGAACAAAATGGGTTTATAAAAACAAGTTAAATGAAAATGGAGAAGTGACCAAAAATAAAGAAAGATTAGTATGTAAAGGATATGCTCAAATTGAGGGAATAGATTTTGAAAAAAAAATTGTACTAGTGGCAAGGTTAGAGGCTATTATAATATTTTTTGCATATTCAGTGTTTAAAATTTTTAAAGTGTTTCAGATGGATGTCAAATCTACCTTTCTAAATGAGAATCTAGAAGAAGAGGTCTATATTGGGTAGCCTAAGGGATTTATTCTCTCAAATATTAGTATCCATGTTTGCAAATTGAAGAAAACATTGTATGGATTGATGATGGGGGGGATCACAAGAACAAACACACCTATTCTGATCCCTCTTGTTAGGATCTTTCTCCTCAGATAGAGCACAATATGATTACCAAATATAAGAAATTATAAATGCAAAAATAATCAAAAATACAAGTAGCTAGAATTCACCAATAGCACAGAATATGAGACACAATACACTATCTTGTATTAACACTTTATAGAAAAGAATACAATAAAGAGCCGCCACACTTTTCCACCTTACAGAGGCTTCCCACACCTCAAGTGTACAGTAATTCTTCTACAACACTCTCCTACCAAAAATGGTCCCAACAACCAACTCACACACAGAATTGGTGTTCACCTCTCCAACTAGTCAGTAATAACCCTGCCAGTTCACCAAGCACTCTATAGCACTTCAAGTTGATCTCCCATGAACCTGCAACCTGCAATTCAACAAACCATACTCTCACATGTAGATCTCCTATGAGCTTGCAACAACCTGCAACTCAATGATCTTACACTTAGAAGGAACTTCCTTGCCTTCCTTATCAACTCATACATTACAATACATGCCAATGGGTCTATAAATAGATCCCAGACTTAAACAATAACTTAGACTCTTAATTTAGACAATTATCCACGCAGCTCAAGACTCTAACTGGCCTTTACATGCAAACACTTCATTCACTTAACTAACTGTCCATGTAATGAACAGTTTTGGAACACACAGGCGACTGACACCGGTCCTTGCTTGCCTGGTTCTGCCAACGTTGGCTGATATCCTGTCGTCGCCGGTTTCCTTCTGCACTGGTCACGACCAATATCGGTCATGCTGCCAATGCCGGTGCTCCTGGATCTCAGCAACCTTCTGTTCCCATTTAAAAAGTTGAAGCTTTTAGCTCCACAACCTAACAATCTCCCACTTGGAAATAAATAGCTGTAACCTGTACCTGTACCTGTACTCTATCTAGTTTGTTCCTTTGGCTCTATATCCCTCCTCAAGATAATTCTTGAAGACCAACCACCACAAATCCCATGGTGCAACTCTGTCATCCAAATCACCTGCCATATCCACATCTACAAACCATGTAGAAAATAAATTGAACCTGCATAGCATGTGCACCTGCTGCTGGTCCCTCTAAGAATCCACTGAACTACCCTCTAATGGTTCTCTCCTGAATTGGCTCCTAACTTGCGACAACTCCCACTGCTTGGGAAAACTCAAGTTTAGTACATACCATGCACTCAACCTCATTATGTGAATCAAGACACAATTTTGTGAACTGTCCAACCATCGGCGTGCTAACTGGTCTCACACAATCATCCTAAAACAAAGTCAACATGTGACCTTCCATGTCTCTAGAACACACTCATGCCAAAGAATCTTGTTGCTCTCAGATTCTCCATGACATCCCTCTGAACTAGCTTTACCTTTAGTTTAGCAATACCTTATATATGTAACCCTGCAACAAGCACATCATACAGTAATAGGATAATGTAGCTAATATTATCCAACCTGGTAAAGAGAAACACAATGATCAAACCTCCATTGCCCTACAGCTAATACAAGACCATATACCCTGATCTTTCATCTCACATATCCATTTCTGCTCTTCTTCATCCTAAACATCCATTCGTCTCTCAGTGCTTACTTCCAACTGGCAACTCCATCCAAAACCCTTGTTTGGTTCTCCTCCAAGGAATCACATCCTCCATCCATGCCAAGCTCCCACTATTTCCTGGATCTACCTGTTTTGCTTCTTCAATAACTTCCTGGTCCTATGCCATAAGTGAGCAACAAGTAGTGTAAAGAAGGGAAATGACGAATTTAAGAACTTACTTATGCCTTCAGTCCTCCATAAGGATGCTTGAGACTCCTTGACAGCTTGCTATCCACCCAAAATTTATCTCAATAACCGATGCCGGTCACATCTCAGTCTGCACCCGACCGATGTTGGTTCCCTATAACTGCCTTCTTGCCAAAGTCGGTTTCCCCTGGCTGACGCTGGTAGTTATCTTCCTTGAGTCACCGACGTCGGTTTGCACATAGCCGATGTCGGTCCCTGTCTGGGTGCTGACGCCGATTTTCTTGCTGACGTCGGTCTCTGTGTTTTTCTAGTGAGAACTGACTTTTTCTCGTGAGCTCTTTTTGGATCAAATCCTTGTCCAAAACACCCTTGCTTTGCTCAAAATTCTTCTACCCCTTGTGTTGAACTCTGTCTGTCACCTTCTCCTTAAAAACCAAGGCTTTCCTGTTCTTGTCACTAACATCGGATTCCTCAAGAAACATTACCTTCTTCTTCTGCATATAGAAATCATGATCCATACCTTCCAAATCCGAAAGCATACCCTTTGACTCAAGAACATGCATCTCCTTCTTATCTATGTGACCAAGCCTATTAAGCCACATCTCTGAATCTACAGCTGAAGTAGATAACCCAGAAAGAGAATCAGTAATACAAGTAGATAGATAAAGCGTACCTACTTTCTTACCTCTAGCTACAACAAGTGCACTCTTGGTAACCTTCCAAGAATCTACTGTGAGAGTTACTCTGTAACCCTCATCACCCAAACTTCTAACAAAAATCAAATTCCGCTCCAAAACTGGGACATGCATGACCTCTTTTAACACCCATGTGTTACCTGTCTACAATTTCAGCTTCACTTTCCCTTTGCCAACCATCTGACAAGGCTTACCATCCCCTACACAAATTTCTCCAAAGTCTCCCTGGACATACTCATGAAAAAATTCCCTAGGTGGGGATGCATGAAAAGAGGCACCAGAATCTAAAACCCAAGATTCTACTTTATCCAAGGAACATACCAAAGCATCCCATGCAGTGTAATCCACAACATCTGCTTCTTCTTCATGTCCTTCATGTTGATCTTCACCTGATCTGCAATCTCTCTTTAAGTGCCCTTACTTTCCACACTTCCAGCAGCTTATTCTGCCATACCTGGACTTGGATCTCCTGCCTATCTTGGACCTTGATCTCCCATGCTCTATCTTCTCTCTTTGCCTTCCTCTACCTTCAACACTCAAAGCATTCCTTGATGACTCACCTGTGCTTTTCTTGCGTATTTCTTCATTCAAGATCACACTCACAACATCATCCACTTTTAAGACTTTTGAAGGAGACACAGTATTAGAAACTGCCATTACCAAACCTTCCCAACTTTCAGGTAATGAACACAAGATTAAGAGAGCTCTAATTTCATCATCAAATACAATATTGACTGAACTTAATTGGTTTACCAAACCATGGAAATCACTAAGATGGCTATGAACAGATCCACCTTCCAACATTTGCAAATTAAATAAATGCTTCATAAGAAATACCTTATTAGAAGCTGAGGGTTTTTCATATAAATTTGCCAAAGATTCCATCAACTCCACCATTGTCTTACACTGTGATAAGCTAGGAATCACAGATGATGCAAGACTCAATCTAATAGATCCCAGATCCTTTCGATCAAGAACCTCCCATTCTTCATCCTTCATATCCGAGGGTTTGCAATTAACCCCACCCAATGGTAAGTACAAATCTTTCTGATACAGATAATCCTCAATATGCATCCTCCATAATTGGTAGTTCTTGCCATTAAACTTCTCCATTTTTAGCTTACTATCTTCTGCCATTGCTCAACTCCCACTCAAACAGAAACCCTGTGAGTAACCTATAATCAAAACACACTAACCAGATCTAATCCAATGTGTTAGTATCCCAACCAAAAGCTCTGATACCACTTGATGGGGGGGATCACAAGAACAAACACACCTATTCTGATCCCTCTTGTTAGGATCTTGCTCCTCAGATAGAGCACAATATGATTACCAAATATAAGCAATTATAAATGTGGAAATAACCAGAAATACAAGTAACTAGAATTCACCAATAGCACAGAATATGAGAGACAATACACTATCTTGTATTAACACTTTACAGAAAAGAATACAATATAGAGCCGCGACACTCTTCCACCTTACAGAGGCTTCCCACACCTCAAGTGTATAGTAATTCTTCTACAACACTCTCCTACCAAAAATGGTCCCAACAACCAACTCACACACAGAATTGGTGTTCACCTCTCCAACTAGTCAGTAATAACCCTGCCAGTTCACCAAGCACTCTATAGCACTTCAAGTTGATCTCCCATGAACCTGCAACCTGCAATTCAACAGACAATACTCTCACATGTAGATCTCCTATGAGCTTGCAACAACCTTCAACTCAATGATCTTACACTTAGAAGGAACTTCCTTGCCTTTCTTATCAACTCATACATTACAATACATGCCAATGGGTCTATAAATAGATCCCAGACTTAAACAATAACTTAGACTCTCAATTTAGACAATTATCCACGCAACTCAAGACTCTAACTAGCCTTTACATGCAAACACTTCATTCACTTAACTAATTTTTCGTGTAATGAACAGTTCTGAAACACACAGGTGACTGACGCCGGTCCCTGCTTGCCTAGTTCTGTCGACGTCGGCCGATATCCTGCCATCGCCGGTTTCCTTCTGCACTAGTCACGACTGACATCGGTCATGCTATCGATGCTGGTGCTCCTAGATCTCAGCGACCTTCTGTTCCCATTTGCAAAGTTGAAGCTTTTAGCTCCACAACCTAACAATTGAAACAAGCTCCCAGAGCTTAGTATACAAGACTTGATAATTACCTACAGGATCAAGGTTTCAAGAGAGGTTTTTATGATAGTAATCTCTACATCAAAATAGAAGGTGAGAATCAATTGATTGTTGTGGTATATGTTGATATCATTTTTGGAAGAAATATTAAAAAGATGACAAAAGAATTTTCTAATAATATGCAAAAAGAATTTGAGATGTCTATTCTTGGAGAATTATCATTTTTATTAGGATTGCAAATATTTCAACCAGATAAAAAAAATTTAATATCTCAAAGTAAATATGCCAAGGAAATGTTGAAAAAATTTGGTCTTGAGGATTGTGCACCAGTTGGCACACTAATGTATACAATAAATAAGGTGAGCAAGGATGAAGATTCACCTATTACATATCAATCTTTGTATAGATCTATGATTGGTAGTCTTTTATATTTGACAGCATCGAGGCCAGACATCATGCATGCAACAGGCATGGTTTCAAGATATCAGTCATCTCCAAAAGATAGTCATGTTTAGTTGGTGAAGAGAATATTTAGATATATCAAGGGGACATTGGATTATGGATTATGGTATCCCACAGGTAGAGTTTTTACTTTGGTTGCTTATACAAATTCAGATTGGGTAGGGTGCTTTGATGACAAAAAGATTATAAGTAGAGGAGCTTTATTCCTTGGTGATAGCGTAGTATCATGGCTAAGTAAGAAGCATAATTTAGTATCACTTTCTATAGCTAAAATAGAATATATTGTAGTAGTATTGTGTTGTACTCAAGTGCTTTGGATGAAGAAATTTTTGAAAGATATCAAGGTAAAGTATGATGAGCATATTTCTATCTTTTGTGATAACATAATTGATATTAATATTTTGAAAAATCTAGTGATGCATTCAAGAATAAAATATATTCCCATTAGATATCACTTCTTGAGAGATCAGGTTGTAGATCAATAGATTAAGATGGAGTATACCAGTACTATAGAGAAGATTATAGATATTTTCACAAAGGCACTACCAAAAGACACATTTGAGTATCTACAAGAGAAGTTGGGAGTAATTTCTTTTACTTCTTGCTATTGAGGTTCAGTATCAATTGAGGGGGAGCTAAGTGTTAGCTCCAGGTAGGCCCTTTGTCATTAATGTCAAAGGGGGAGAATAATAGGTACAAGTTTCTATATACAATAAGGGGGATTTATTGTATGTTTTTCAGATGGCAGTATGTGTCAGTTTTAGGATGTGACAGTTTCAGCTTGAGGTTGCTATCAATGACAAAGGGGGAGATTGTTGGAAATATTGTTATTGATATCAAAGGTCTAGTATTATTGGTGATAAAGGCCCCATTCCATTTAATGGTTTTTTTAATATTCATATCTCGGGTAATGTGTGTTAATATTTATTTAATATTAATAAATATATTTTTGGTTGCATATAAGTAAAAGAGGACCCATGGAGAAGTCAAAGAGTCACCAATAATGCTAGATTATCCATTACATTTAATGGTGTTTTTAATATTCATATCTTGGCTAATGTGTGTTAATATTTATTTAATATTAATGAATATATTTTTGGTTGGATATAAGTCAAAAGAGGGCCCATGGAGAATTCAAAGATTCATGGGGTAAAAGATGAAAGAGGAATGGGATGCATTTTCTCATGAAGAGTCATCTTGTGGAATTCCAAGATTCACCATGTGAAGACAAAAGAGGTATGGTGCATTTTTCTATGAAGGGCCACTTTGAGGAATATGAAAAGTCACCAAGATAAAGACAAAAGAGGAAAAGATGCTTTTTCTTATGAAATCTCACCATATGAATTTTCAAATGCAAGGATACGAAGGTTCATGTAAGTTTGGTACCATTTTCCATGAGGATTAAAGGGTCACAAAGGGTGAATGCCAAAGGTCATTTCAAAAGATATAAATAAAGGCTTGAGAAGATATTTTTAATATGAAAGAGAGTGCATGGTTTGTATTTCTTTTGAAGAGAGAAAATTAGAAGATATTGTAGAGTTCTATCATTTTTTGACTACACAACATTGAGAGATAGTTATGTTTTATACATAAGAGGGGTTGGTGCCCCTGTGGGTTGGTACTCACAAATATTTGCAAGGGGTTGGTGCTCCTATGGGTTGGTGCTCATAAATATTTATTATGTTAGTGATCGGAAAAGGGGTTGGTGCTCCTATAAGTTGGTTCTTGTGAACTTTGTATTTTGAATTATTACTCATTCATATACTTGAGATTATTCTCTATGGTTTTTCCCACTTTGAGTTTTCACATAAAAATTTGGTCTCTCTCTCTCTCTCTCTCTCTCTCTCTCTCTCTTTCTCTCTCTCTCTCTCTCTCTCTCTCTCTCTCTCGCGTGGTGCAAATTATTATTTTAGTTTTATTTTATATCTTGAATATATGATTAAGTGGTTAAAGAAAAGAAATTATATTAAGTAAAAAGATATATAATATACTGATTCACCCGCCTCTCAGTATATTTCATGCTTAACACATGGATTTTGGTGGCTCACACAAACTGAAGGAGGTTTATTGTATAATTAATGGATCAAGTACCATTAGCATTAAAAGGGTGAACTTGGTATGTTAATTGGGCTAAAGAAGATATTATCAAATACTTTGCTTTAGGATCTTAGCTTTGTTCTCCAAATTGATTATTTTAAGGAGGATAAGAATTTGTCTCAAAAATAACATCATCATTGTATGGGTTTTGAACAAAGTAATATTATGTGACCATATTATTATAACATAGATCATATATGGATCCATTACAAGTGTAATGAGACATATCCAAATCAATTATGAACATTTCACAAAAAGGAAAAGAGTTATACAAACTTAGGAAAAAAATGTTTGAAGGACATGTGGTGTTAGAGAGTTGTCATGATGGTGTCATGGAGGTGTCCTAATGAGTGGATGAAGAGATTTGATAGCCTAATTGTTAATGATAAAGTGTATAAGGTGCTTGTTCTTGTATTCTTTTGGTGGATTGGTTGATCTTTAATGTTGACATGGTTAGAGATGTTCATGGATGAGTATGGTGATAAGAACATATGAAAGAGGTCCCTAAGATGTTATCTATGTTTTGATAGCTTGTGTGCATAAGTAGAATTCATTTGGTTGATCATAGTTTTCATCTAGACATTTTGGGTCAAGTGGTAGAAAATCTAAGTAGGCAGTTTGATGACATCACCATTGCCATATGGAAATGAGTCGAGAGGATCTTTTCATATGGTTATGATCATAATAGTCCCTAATTGACATACATCATATCTTAAGTCATGTGTCAAATCACAAACAAATATATTAGGGTGCAAAGTTGGATTCTCAGTCAGACTTCATTATTTTTTCATACTTAGCCAAATTTCCAAAGTGGTCAAAAAAAGATAAGTAAGCATGTTGATGAGGTCAGCATTCACATGTGTGGAGGTGCCAGGATAAAATTATCATATTGGTTTATTCATTTTTGTACCTAGTTTATTTTTGCTAATTTATAGATCATGTGATGTAGCACATCAAAAGATATGCATATGCAAAGTTGGGTTCCCAAGCAGTTTGATTGTGTTTTTCCATACTGAGCCAAATTTGAATAAGGAAAGAAAGAGTCGAGTGAGCATGTTGATGGTGTTATATCTTGCACATGTGAAGATGTCAAGATAAACTGATCATATGGGTTTATTTAGTTATGAGCATAGATGATTTATGCTAAATTTGAGAACATGCACTGAAGAATGGAAAAAGTTATATATTCTCAAAGTTGGCCTCTTAGGTAGATTTGGACATGGTTGGCTCTATGACAGAAGTCTTTTAGAAGGCATTTTAATGCATTATCTCTCACATGTGTGAGATTTTCAAGATCAATAAGTCACATGGTTGGATTCTCATATGAGAGGAGATCATATTATCCAAATTTGAGATCCTATATCAAAGCATAAAAGAATATATTAAAGACCAAAAATGGCTACTCAAGTATATTAATAGGGTTCCCATACTTGGTCATTTTTGAAAGTGTTAAAGCTCAAGAAAGATCAATAATGCATGTGGCTCCAATAAACTAGGAGGAAATGAGATGAGGATATGTGCATCATGTTTAATTATTGAGCAAAGGTAAAAGATAATGATCCAATGGTGAGTGGGCGTTCGTATAGTTGATCAAATGGTGAGCATTGATCATCAAAGCCCTGATTGATCCACAAAGATCAATGGAGCATGTTAAGTCAAAATTTTAAGATTTCATGAGATGAGGTCAAAGTGATAGATATTTAATGTTTGGTTTTGATGGTTTATACATTAAATCTTGGACAAGATCTATGGTGTGAGATTATCCTAAGCTAAGAGTTCATGAGATTTGAGCATTATGTTTGAAGGTTAAATGTGACTGTTGTAATTCAAATATTTGAATTTAATATAGGAAAAACTATATATTTGCATTTCATCCATATCTTATGATATAAGTCAATTTTTTCAGTGCTATAAAAATAAAATATGAAGAGGACTCCATGGTGCATCTAATGAACTTGATTTGAAGATCTGGAAGTGAGTACAGTCAAAGATATTGAGCCTAGAAGTTGACTGTGTTTGTGCTTATTTTGAAAGTGACCCGAGAAGGATATTTAAGCTTGTATTGATGTTATTTTGATGTTTCACAATGAATTATTTATTGGAACATGTTGTAGACTCCATTAGGATGATATATGTATATTTTGGAGGTGTGATCAATTTATCTTGAGTGTGAACAATGCTTAAGAAGTTGGCAATGTGTTTGTTCATGGTGACTATGTACACCAAGTCAGTGATTGAGTTATTTGAGCATATGTAGAGGTGAGATTAGTTAATTGTGATCATTTAAGTATGTCAAAGGGTACATAAGGAGTGGACCCATGTATTTTAAAGTGTTCATGTGTTCTTTTTTTGCTCAAAGGAGTGTTAAAGGAGTGAATGGGTTCACATGAGACCTATAAGGGATATAAGGGCCTTATTAAAAGGTTTAGTTACTTAAGGGTGACCCATATATGCTATGGCCAACCTATGAAGATTGTATTGATCTATGTCTTCTTGTGAGATATGCCTTAAGGGTTAAGGCATGCCTAATAGACAACTAAGGTAGTGATTATCAATATTGCTCTATAAATATTAGAATCAAAGATGATGGATTCAAGACTTTGTAAGAGAGACTAAGGAAATATTGGAGAGAGACTCGAGTGTATTTTATGGAGTGAAAAAGGGGTAGATTTCCCTAAGGATGAGTTGAATACTAGATCAGTTTGAAGAATATTTATATGACATGTTGGTCATGATTTTGTTGGCAAAATAGTGCACTTGTTGTTTGAGTGTGAGCAAAGGTGAAGTGTGATAAGCAGAGGTCCATTAGCAGGTGTTGTTGACATCATATGAAATGTGGATTTTTTCATAGTTGTTTTGGTATCTCAAGATATAAGGTGGTTGTATCCTCCTTGAAAGGTGATACTTGCTAAAAGGTTTGGTTGTTGTTGTAGCTCAGTTAGACAAGTGTGACAACACCTTGTGGTATTGGAGTCTCACTAAATAGGGATTGTAGTTCCTTGATCATTTGTAGAAGGTCTAAATTAGATCTTGTTTTTATAGGATAATAGTCTAATTTTAGGTTCCAGTGGGTTTTATTCCCCAAGAGGGTTTCCCACATATGTCATGTGTTATGTGTTTGATCTTACATTGTCTCTCTTACTCATCACTATGAATATTGTATCTGCTTCATGAATGTTTGTGGTAGCTAATTACGTATTTGTAAAGATCAAAATTTAAATCTAGATTATTTTGGTTAACTAATTTACCCTCCCTCCTCTTAGTGATTGTACCTCTAATAATTGGTATTATAATGAGGTCCTTTGGTAAAGGCTTGATAGCTTGAAGGTAATCCAAGGTACAATGGCTAGTTAAATTGTGCAAGGTGGTTACTCTACTAAGCAAGCACTGATGTTCAAAGGATCCAATTATTATATTTAGATTAATAAGATGAAGACATAAATTATGACCCTAAGGTTTGATGTATGGAAATCAATTTTGGATGGTTATGTTGCTCCTATTATTCCTTCATCTAGTGTTACAAATAAGAAGTTATTTGAGAATAACTCTAAGGCAATGAATTCTATCACTTTTGGTCTTACATAAATTGAGTTCACAAAAGTAATTCATTGCATATATACCAAGGAAATATTGGATAAATTGAAGACTCTTTTTGAAGGAGATTCAAATGTTAAGCTTGCTAAGTTACAGACTCAAAGAAGGAAATTTGAAAGTCTTAAGATGAATGAAGAAGATATTATGGCATCCTTTCTACAAAGAGTTGATGAGATTACGAATATCATCAAAGATCTTGGAGAGAATATTGAAGAGACTATTATTGTTCAAAGGGTATTAAGGTCTTTGTCCCCCAAGTTTGATTCAAAAGTATTTGATATAGAAGAGAGTCATGAGCTTACTAAATTGAAGATGGATGAATTGTATGGCACCCTCACTGCCTATGAGATGAGGAAGAATGATGATATACCACCAAAGAAGGAAGTAACATTCAAGATAGAGATACACCTAAGAAGAAGTTCCAAGGTTAGAAATCTAAAGAGGATGACATATATGATATTAATGATGATGAAATATTTGCTTTGATTACTAATAAATTGAACATTGGCTCAGGAAAGTATAAGGGTAAACTACCCTTCAAATATTTTAACTATGGAGAGATAGGACATTTTTCTCAAAATTACGCTAGTAAGCATGAGAAGAAAGAAGATGAAGAGCATGGTGAAGTCCAAAATGATGACAAGAAGATATACACGTAAAAAGGTTTCAAAAAGTATAACAACAAGAAGAGGTCATTCAAGAACAAGAAGAGTCATTACACTAAAGAAGATTTCATCTCATCAAATGAGATTGAAGATAATGATTCAGAATATGATCATGAATATGATGGTCCTATTGAAGATTAATACCTATTCATGGCTAAGGAAGGAAGTTGCTCACATCAGGAATCTATTTGGAGTGATTCATATGATGATGAAGATGAGGTGGATTGTGAGACTATTTTGATGAATGCTCTTAAAGAACTAAAGATTGAGAAGAAGATCAATAAGAAGATGAAATATAAGCTCAAGGATTATGAGTAGAAATTTAGTGTGTATGAGTTAAGATTGAATGAAGATGCCAAGGAGCATGAAGATATGATCAAGCATCTCGGTTTTCAATTGTAAATTCTATCTACAAGCCTAAAAGCTAAAGGAGATGAATGTTCAAGGTATGATTCTAAAAATAAATCTTGAAAATTTGATCTAGAAAAGATAGCTAGTAAGGTGAAGACATTTATGAGATTTGAAAAGAGATCATGTGATCTAGACAACATTCTGAGTGATCAAAATCATACTAGTGATAGAATTGATCTTGGATATGAAGAAGAACAAAAAAATGTTTCTCAAGACACGATGAAGACTAATGTGAATCAAGACAATCATACTTTGAAGACAAATCATCAAACAAGGAATGAAGGTGCTGGTAGAGTAAAGATGAATTAGATCAAATAGCCAAATGCCATGCAGTATGCAAGATTCAATGGTTACTATTACATGTAATCAATTTGGTTATAGGGCTAGATAGTGAAAAACACCTACTAGAAATGAATTTTCATGGGACTATGATGGGGGTCATCAGTCAAAATGTGTAAATAGAATCAAGTGATTTAATTATCTTGATGTGGGACACTTTACAAACCATTATCCACATAATATTATACAAGGTGAGTCCTCTTCAAAAAGGGGAGGTTATTTTTTTTGTCATGATAAAAGACATATGTAAAATTTCTATCCAAATAAGGTAAGGCAAAATACGTTTCTTGAAAAAGGATTGGTGTGCTACAATTATGAACAAAGAGGTCACATTTCTAATTTTTTCAAGCAAAGGTCTACAAAACAAAGTAGATTTAATCAAGATCTTATAGTTCAAGAAAGAAGGCAAGTTAACACATGGAATCCAAAGGTGACAAGTGTGAGTCATGATGAGACTACAAGTCTAAGTAATTTATTTTATATGGTGGAGAATGCTTCAAAAGTTGAAAAATACCAAGAGGTCTTATTATCTGCTCATGTTGATAATAAAGAAATCAAGATCAAAGAGAAGATCAAGGTATTGATTAAGGCCAATCTTGAGGTATGCATAGATCTGAGTGAACATCCTATTATTGATAAGCATGTATCATGTAAAGAACATCAATTGTCTATGCCTAATGATAAGGTTCCAAGATACAAGGAAGATTTTTCATATGAAAAGGTATGTAATGATTTTTTGTTGTTTCCATGCATTATCAATTCAATTATAGAAGAAAAGGAAAATGTTATAGTGGACGAGGAAGTTGTTTCTCTTAAGCTAAAGAAGAATAAGAAAAACTATAAGTATCAATTGAGAAAGGAGGATATGGAATATGAGTATTTGTATCTATTTTAGAGCATTGGGGTATAAAAGGTGTCTCTATGTATGCTTCTTAAGACACTCCTTTTAAGTGGAGAAGCAAGTGTTATTGTGGTGTCTTTCAGTTGGAACAATATGTAGGGTCAGATTGAAGGTTCTAGGTGGCTTAATGAGATTGATGAAAATGTCAAAGTTTTTTGTGCTCATAAAAGTTTTATGAATTTCTTTGTGGTGTGCTCTAGGTGTTTTTGAGGTCTGAAGGTATGTATGTGCTAATTAAAGTTTTATTGAGTGCTCTCAATTTTCTTAGTTTTTGGCTTAAGGTCGAGTAGGCCTGAAATGGGTTATATGATGTATGG
Organism: Torreya grandis; assembly: GCA_037957365.1. Classification (NCBI taxonomy): domain Eukaryota; kingdom Viridiplantae; phylum Streptophyta; class Pinopsida; order Cupressales; family Taxaceae; genus Torreya; species Torreya grandis. The sequence goes on from JARHVA010000863.1 coordinate 1,257,332, forward strand.
GTTATCAAAGGTATGGAATCTTAAATCTTGGTCAATAATTTTGTGATGGGTGTCTCTAAGTATGCAAATAGTTCAGAGGTGTGTATTGACTAGAAGGAGGTTTGTTGACCCTATTCATTTTGAGATTCTAAGGTTTTGGGTTATGATATAAAAGTGGGTTGCCTTATGAATTAAGGTCTAATAATTCTCAATATTTTTAATGGGATAAATGGGTGGTTAAATAAATATTCATAGAGATTTGAATGTTTATGGTTCTGAAGTTATTCAAAATTTGGTCAAGTTGGAGGCTTAATTAGATAGTTGGTTTGTGAAGGAAGTATGTTTCAGAGGATGGGCTTGTTGATGAAAATTGGTGTGATTGATTTGGAATATGAGAGTGATCTATATATGGAGTTTTAGGTCTTGAATATGTGAATACTGAATATTGTGGGATCTACAAGTTCCAGGTAGGGCTACAAGGAGGCTAGACATGCCTAGTTTGAAGAAGAGTGTTTTTTGCTTAATTTATCCAAAAGAAAAATATATGAGTATTTAAAGGTATGTTATTAAGTTGGTTCAGTACATGTTTTATATTTTTTATAGTGCATATGTAGAGCTGATGGTCATGGAAGTGTCTTGAGAAAGAAGGATAGTAAGGTTGCATGGTGTGTGGAGATCTGAAGATGCTCATAAGGTGAAATTTGCTTAGGGTTCTTAGGGGGAGTCCCTATTAGATGTTTTTTGATGTGTTCCATAAATATTTATGTGGTTTTTTGTGTTATTTATTTATTATTTGTAGTGCTTTATTGAAGATAGTGTTGGCATGGAGCAAGAGGAGATTGTTAAGACAAGCAGAAGTAGGCTCAAAGTAAGGGGGAGTTTGTATCATATTTCTAAGATGGTAATTTCATATTTGATATTATTTTCAAGTCCTAAATATCAATATGTTCCAAATTTATCATTGTATTAAAAGGGGGAAAGGTTCATGTTGGGGAGAAAGTCCCTGTTATGGGAGTGCTTTGAAGAGAGAGAAGGTGAGCTATATATTGCTATATTGATGAGTGTTGATATCAATGAAAAATGGAGATATTGTTGGAGATTTGTCATGATAATGTCATGATGCTCTCATGGAAGTGTCTTGGTGAGTGGATGAAGAGATTTGATAGCCTAAGTGACAATGATAATGTGTGTAAGGTATTTGTTCTTTTATGCTTATAGGTGGCTTGGTTGATATTTAGTGTTGACATGGTTAGAGATGTTTAGGGATGAGTATGGTGATTAGAGAATGTGAAATAGGTCCCTAATATGTTATCTATTCTTTTAGATCTTGTGTACATAATTAGAATTCATCTGATCAATCATAGTATTCATCTAGACACTTTAGGACTAGTAGAAGAAAATATGAGTAGGTAGTTTGATGACATCACCATTATCACATGGGAATTAGTCAAGGGGAGATGGTCATATGATTGTGATCATGGAAGTCCCTAGTTGATATTTTTCATATCTCAAGTCATGCATCAAAATAGGATCAAAGATATGAGGGTGCAAAGTTGGCTTCCTAGTCAGATTTCATTATTTCCCTATACTTAACCAAATTTGCAAAGTGGCCAAAAAGAGCTAAGTACGCATGTTAATGAGGTCATAGTTCACACGTGTGGAGGTACCAAGACAAAATTATCACATGGGTTTGTTAATTTTGTGCTTATTTTGTTTTCACTAATTTATATATCATGTGATGTAATGCATCAAAAGATATGTATATGCAAAGTTGGGCTCCCAAGTAGTTTGACTATGTTTTTCCATAGCCAAATTTGCAAAAGGCAAGAAAGAGTCAAATGAGCATGTTGATGGTGTTATATCTTTCACATGTGAATGTGTCAAGAGAAATTTATCATATGGTTTTGTTTATTTTTTATCATAAATGACTTGTGCTAAATTTGTGATCATGTGCTGAAGCATGGCAAAAGTTATAGATGCTCAAAGTTGACCTCTCAAGTAGACTTGGACATGGTTGGCTTTGTGATAGAAGTTTTGTAGAAGGAATTTTGAATGGAATTATATCTCATTTAAATTATATTTCTAGGATTAGTGTGTTACATGGTTGGATTCTCCTATGAGAGGAGATCATCTGGTCCAAATTTGAGATCTAGCATCGAAGCACAGAAGAATTTATTAAGGATCAAAAATGGCTACTCAAGCATATTGAGATGGTTCCCATATTTTGTAATTTTTGAAAGTGTTGAAGCTTGAACAAGATAAAAGGTTTGTGTGGATCCAATAAGTAATGAGGTCGAAAGATGAGGACAGGTTCATGATGTTTAATGATTGAGTAAAGGTACAAGATAATGATCTAATGATGAGCAAGCATTCATACAGTTGATTGAATGATGAGCATTGATCATTAAGACCTGATTGATATACATAGATCAATGGAGCATGTTAAGTCAACATTTTGAGATTCCATGAGATGAGGTCAAAGTAATAGGTGTTTAAATTTTGGATTTGGTATTCTATGCATTAAAACTTAGACAATATCAACAGTGTGAGATTGATCCTGAGCTAAGAGTTCATGAGATTCAAGCATTATGTTCGAAGGTTAATTATGACCGTTGTAATTCAAATATTTGAATTTAACATAAGAAAAACTAGAGCTCTATATTTCATCAATATCTTTTTATAGAAGTCAAATTTTTTGGTTCTATAAAAATCAAAGATTAAGAAGACTCCATGGTGCATCTAATGAACCCAATTTAAAGATCTAGAAGTGAGTACAGTCAAAGATATTGAGCCTAAAAGTTGACTATATGTATGTCCTTATTCTATAAGTGACCTAATAAGGATATTCAATCTTGTATTGATGTTGTTTTGATGTGTTGGGTGAATATTTTGTCACCAGTTAACTGATGGGCAAAATAGGTGTTTCAACCACAGCATAAGAAGATTTATCGGCCAAAACGTGCGGGTCTACCACATCAAAATGGGACAAATCTCTCCTCTCATCAAGGGGAGGTTACCTATACTATAAGGCATTATATATTAATATATAAGCTGAAAATAACACTCAGGGGTAAGACAACACCATCCATCTCTCATTTTTTAGAGATGATGTTCAAAGATCAAAGGAGAAATCTTGGGTAATTGCTGAAGGTACTTCTCTTCTTTCAAAAGTAATATTTAGTCAATAGCCAGATTCCTTTCTGGTAGTAATTGTAACCATGAGAAACCCATGAAAGCATAAAGTCTTTCATTGTTTCCCTCACTGAAACAAGGCGTAGTAACACAACAGAATGAAGTGTAGCACAAGGTCTCCACCTCAACTACCAAAGAGTGAAATATATGGACAATGGGGGCACAAAGTCATCCCAAGATCCTTTACATAGAAATATAAAAATAAACACGCTAAAGACAATTGTGGCAGCACAAATTCTCTCCATAGTTAGCTTTAGGACACCTTCCTAATTACTTCCACTAGTTCTTCTTGTTAAATTAAATGGACAAGAATGCTTCTAGGAAATAGACATAAGAATAATTAACTAAATAACACAAGCTATTCTAGCACAAAGTCTGAAAGTAACCTGCTTTCTCATTCATATAACAAAATATGATTAACAATCTAAGCTCAAAGTCTCAAGAAATGCCTTTCAATTTGGGCAGAGTTTTGCTTCTATAATCGAGAGATCTCCTTTGCATAAAATAAGAGATTACAATATATAGTAGCCAAGAAAGACTTGGCACTTTGTTTCACAAAATGGCCCATGCTGCATTCAATGCCTTGAATGCATTTTTAGTTCTGTCAAGGGGCCATGCTAGAATGGGGCATCAGCCTTAACTTTAGCATGTTAATTCTTCTCAAATGTATCCTTGCAAGTATAAACCATCTAGTCTTCTTTTTGATATATGCACAGCTATCCACTTCACCTTTACTCGATCTAGAAAAATAGGCTGTGCTATTGAGTGCTCGCACTCTCTGATGTCCACCTGGTGGACTGTTTCACCTACTAGAAATAACTCCTACACAGATATTTCTAGTCCTTCCCTCTTATTCCCTCTTTTCTTAATGCATTTTATCTCTTCCTCGTGATCTGAGCTCTCGGGCTATCTCTTCCCTTTTAGCTTGCTTTTTTGGCTCCTTCTTTGGCTGATTGCTGAGTTTATTTTTAGGTCCGCACCACATTTGAAAATAAATAAGAATTTTATTACCTTGAATTTGACATCCACAGGGACGTCATTGGTCACTTGGTCGCTTGAACCACATTGAAATTTGAACCTTTGAACCATGAGAATGCATTGGTTCAATAGTTTGGGTGGTCCTATCGGCTCCTTGGTTCAATTAGCTCCTTGGTTTAATCAGCTCCTTGGTTCAATTGGTTCCTTGGTTCAGTTGGTTCCTTGGTTCAATTAGTTGAACCATATCTTCAAACTTGTCTCTAGAAACTTCTGCTTCCTTCCTTCGCTCGAAGCTTCCTTTCAAATTTTGAAATTCCTTGAACCTTTGAACTTTGAACCATTTTGGTTCAAGGTTCAAAGGTTCATTCTCTTTCTTTGAATCTTTTGGTCCTTCAAACTTTCTAGATCCTTTTCTTCTCTGTTGAACTCATTGAATCTTTGAACTTTGAACTCTTTTGTTTCAAGGTTCAATGGTTCAATGGTCCATTCTTTGTTCTTCGAATCCTTTATTCTTTTAAATCTCTTGAACTTTATTGAACTCGTTAAGCACTTAACTCTTTTTGAACCTTTAAACTCATTGAACCTTTGAACCTTTGAAGTGGGGTTAAATGGTTAAATGGTCCAATGGTTCATTCCATTTGTTTGAATCCTACCAATGGACCTTTTGGTTGAACCTTGACATTGAACCAACCTTGAAATTGCCTAAGTGTTTGGAAGTTGTTCCTTTATGAGAGTCCACATGTTGAAGTTGTTGAACCTGCTGAACCTACGAGTCCTTTGACTGAAAATGCTTGAATAATTGAAGAACTTGAGTGCTCAGAACATTTTTTGAGAAGGGAAGAGAGAATTTTGGCCTACAAGACCAAAATAGTTGATATGTTGTCCCCAAAAACCAGTGACAGTTTTTGGGAACAACATGATGTATCATAATGAATTAGTTATTGTAACATGTTTTAGATTCCATGAGGATGCTCTATGTTGATTTTGAAGGTGTGATCAATCTAAATTGAGTATGAAAAATGCTTAAAAAGTTGATTATGTGTTCGTTCATGGTGACTGTGTACACCAAGTTAGTGTTTGAGTTATTTGAGCATATGTAGAACTGAGATAAGTTAATTGTGATATTTTAAAATGTCAAAGGGGACATAAGGATTGGACCCATGCATTTGAAAGTGGTCATGTGTTCTTATTTTTCTTGAGGGAGTGCTAAAGGAGTGAATGGGTTCATATGAGACCTATAAGGCTACAAGTGCCTTATTAAAAGGTGTGGTTCCTTAAGGGTGACCCATATATGCTGTGGATGACCTATGAAGATTGTATTGAGCTATGTATTTATGTGAGAGATGCCTTAAGGGATAAATCATGCCTAATGGCTGACCAAGGTAGTGATTATCAAGATTGGTCTATAAATAGTTGAACCAAAGATGATGGGTTTAAGACTTTGTAAGAGAGATTAAGGAGTAATTAGAGAGAGGATTGTGTGTGTTTTATGGAGAAAAAAAGGGGTAGATTTCCCTAAAGATGAGTTGAAGAGCAGATCAATTTGAAGACTATTTATATGACTTTTTGGTCATGATTCTATTGGAAAAATAGTGCACTTGTTTGAGTTTGAGTGAAGGTGAAGTGTGATAAGCATAGGTCCATCATCAGGTGTTGTTGACATCAGTTCAAAGGTGTATTTATTCATAGGTGTTATTATGGTATCTCATCATCTAAGGTGGTTTTATCCTCCATGCAAGGTGATATTTGTTAAAAGGTTTGGTTATTGTTGTAGCTCAGCTAGATAGGTGTGACAACACCTTGTGGGATTGGAGTCTCACTAAATAGGGATTGTAGTTCCTTGATCATTTTTATATGGTTTAAATTTGATCTTGTATTTATAGTCTATTATTCCAATTTTAGGTTATAATGGTTTTTATTCCTCAAGAGGGTTTCCCACATATGTCATGTGTTATGTGTTTGATCTTGCATTGTCTATTTTGCTCATTGCTATGAATGTTTTATATGCTTCATGAATGTTTATGGTATCTAATTAAGTATTTGTAAAGATCAAAATTGAAATTTGGATTATTTGAGATCATTGATTCACCCCCCTCTCAGTGATTTTACCTCTAACAAATGGTCCAAACTTGGTCTAACCTAGTCAAAGAAATGGAGTTGTATCTTCAAAAAGGTCAATGTTAAAACTTGGTATAAAATAGTCTAACATCAAATGTCTAAAATAAATGGTCAAGTGGATGAAATAAAACCAAAATTCTAAAATTAGGTATAAAGTGTTTCAAACACGTCTAAACTAGGTCTAAAGAAACAAAAGTTGCTAGGTCTTTTGGAAAAAAAGGCACAAAAGCTAGGGTCAAAATAGGTATTGCTAGGTCTTTTGGAAAAGGCACAAAAGCTATAATTTAAACAAAACAAGGTATAAAAGGCAAGAGATTTAATCTAAAAAAATTGAAACACTCTGATACAAACTAGTCATTCAGATTTAGACATGCACTTTATCATTTGACAAAAGACATGGAACACTAGACATATGGAATATAGACTACTTCCCCAAATCTAGGCACAAAAATAGTCTTTAAATCGAGCAAAGATTTAACCTAAGTTACACAACCCAAAAGTGAAATATTGATGTCTAAGCCAAAATTACATGAGGCATAGGTAGAAATCAATCAATGGTTGGATTTGAACTTTTCAAGGCTAATTTTAAACTTAACTTATAAAACTAGGCTTCTCAAAATAAAAAACAACTAAGAAGAGAATGAATGGCATGACAGTACTAGGTATAGACCCAAAAGGCACACGTGGTTTTTGAAAATGTAATTTGAATTTTTGATACAAGGAAATAAGTATTTGAAATGAAACTAGGCTTCTCAAAATAGACAATAACCAAGATAAGAATGAATGGCATGATGGTACTAGGTATAGATCCAAAAGGCACATGTGGTTTTTGAAAATGTAATTTGAATTTTGGATACAAGGCAATAAGTATTTGAAATGATTTTATCAATGTAATGATGTTATCATGCTCTACATATATGACAATGGGTTTTGTTTCAAGACTTTAAGTCACAAAACTTGGAACAAATTGGGCAATGTAATGACACCTTTTTCAATCAAGTGACACACACATAAAATTTTGACAATGACTAAGGCAAAGTGTGGTGTCAAATGGATGGAATAACACCTATTCAAAAAAAGGAGAGATGTATAATAAGACTCAGTTTGACATGGTATGATAAACAAATAGTTACAACTCAAGACTATGTAAATAAAAGGACAAAATGACAAAAACACCTAAGTGTAACATCTTAAATCCTAAATCTAACAAGATTGCATTACTATTGAATTTTGTCTATACACTTGATTTTGAGAGGATTTTAAATTTTTAATCCAAAAATTAAAAGTGCATGAAAATTAAGGTTCTTAATCCCCCTATTATCTCAAAATTTTATATAGTGATATGGAACTTCAGGCTACTCACCCTGCATCAATAATATGTCCACGGCAAGTGGGGTTATTTTTACATATCAATTTTTGTTAATTTTTAGATGGTCTCATATGTGTGGAAAACACTAAGGCATAATCACATAATTCTGATCCATATCAATTGTATTGTTATGAAAAGGTATAGTTCTTTTGAAAACCACTACATCCATCAATTGCTCAATGTAGTGTGATGTCCAAGTTGTCCTTATGTTCTAAGGTCAATTACCACTAATGGAGTTTGTTTAACTGCTCAAAAAAGCATCCCAATGAGTCACCCTCAATTTATATACCCCATCATGGAGTGGGGTTGGTACGATGTTGTGAGTGAATCCCCAGGTTGACTTAGCCCTAAATAACTCATGAGAGAGAAGTGAGCTCCCACCCACAAGCCAAAATGCATGAAAAGTAAAGTAAGTGGAAGGACTTTAGGGTCATTTTGGGGTCACCCAAATCACTCAAACTTTGGGAGGGCCTTAGCAAATTTCCTTCCATACTTTTGGACAAAAGAGATAAATGCAAATAGTGAGAATTTTTTATCACCCAAGTTCCCTAAAGGGGACAAGGGAAAAGCATACACGCGACACTTATTTTTCCAAATAAACACTCAATCAACAAATATGAAAATGAAAACTCTTATGAGTATTTAATTAAAGTGAGAGTTTATTTTTATAGCCCCAAATGAAATATGTCATGAATTTTAACCCATTGGAATTGTGTGAAAACCTTGAAAGATGAAAATGACTTAAACAAAAGATTTTTAAAACATCAAATTCAAATGTGAGTTTTGCAAATTTAGACTGTTTCAAATCATTTTTTCTTGGTCTTTGGGTCTTGTAAAAAGTGTTAGGGGGTTTTCTATATTTTTTGTTTATTTGTTTGTTTTTTGGGTAATATTGGAAAATCAAAACCTGCAAAATAAAAATATTAGAAAGCTACCAAATACCAAATACCTACAAGTTATAATATATACAAAAAAAATTAACTTGCAAACTCAAAACAAAATTAAAAAATAACTAAAATAAAAATTAACAAATAAAAGGGACAATCAGTAAAATATTGATATCTAAAAAACTATAAGTCAAATTTTGATGAAATTTATATAGAATGTATATAAAACAAATTCACACCACTTGTAAAAACATCAATAAAAAATAATTTTTAAATTAAAAAATATGATTATTTTAACATCCATTTATCCAAAAAAAAGGGCAATTACTAAAAGAGTCTTAACTTCTAAACTACAAATCTGATTTCAATAAAATTTTGAGAGAATTAAGCTGAAACCATTAAGAACAACTTGTAAAAGAATTAGAAAAAAAAATATAAATGGATTAAAATTGATAACTATTTTAACAACCATTTTTTATTTTTATTTATTTTTTAATGAAAAAAGAGAAGAGAAGAATTAAGGGAAGAAGATGAAGATGTGGGGTGCATAATCAAGTCCCACTGGGTGTGTCATTATGTGAAAATGAAATCCAAGATAGGAGATTAGTATTGCATTAATAAGATAAAATCAAATCCAAATAAACACACTAAACACTAACATCTCTAGCCTAGACATTAGGGATAGCATAGGTAACAAACATGCATATGAAACACAACTAAAACATAAAAGGAAATCTTCCTTTACCTTCCTTGGAGCTCCAAATGGACTCTATAAATTACTTTTTTAGCTTGTGCATCAAGAAATATTCAATAATAGAGATTGTTTAGCTTCACCCTTCTTTGGCACCTTAGTTTGGTTACTTGGCTCATGAATTTGGTATGGTAACATTACATGCAAGGCTAATTTGCATCTATTTGTGCATTATAACATTACATTAAGATGGATTAAACATCAATGGATATGGCCTTGTATTTATAGCCTCAAGAATTAACTCTCACCCAAGGTGAGTTAAGGTTGATTTGAGACTAAATCTAATTGAGTTAAAAGTTGTCATGTAATTATGACTTTTAGTTACTAGTCATGGTTCTCAAATTAGATATTTTGATAACTCATAAATGTAATGATGAAAGGCTTGATATTTTGATTTTTGAAATTTCTATTTTTAAATATTCATTAATTACAAATGGATAATTTAACTAAGCATTTAATATTGTTTAATTAATTAATATATTTTAATTAGTCTTTTTTCTCTTTTAGAATTTGATTAAGTGCCTTACTTAATAGGTCCATAGGAAAAATTGACATTTATTATGTCACAAGGTGAATGGAGGTGAATCCATGAGATGTTATTGTTACATATCGGCTAGTATCCCAAATAGGGATGCCTCAACATGATTCTCAACATTTATGAATGATGCACAACTAAAATTAGGATGTTTAATGATTCTTAAGATTAATTTGCAATAGTTGGTAAGAATCAATCTAAAGTTCGATCAAAATCTAGTTGTGGCCAAAATTAGGTGTCTACACACCTTACCTCTTGTTTCCACTCTAAACAAACAATTTTCATTCAATCAAGTGGGCAAGTTTAAGTATGGTCTTGTTGATTATGTATAGATGGGATTAGGTCTATGTTTTGACCAATATAAATAGTCATTTATTCACATTTCCTTGATCCTCAAATGACCTCATGAATAGATCTCAAAGATTTTCATGTACTTTATGTTCCTTACTAAGTCTTGAAACTAGTTTATTATTGACTATAGCCTGTAGGTGTCTATAGGAGAAGTCTAAGCACATATTTTTGTTTAGGACCCCACCTCATTATTTGACACTTCAAAGACTCTATCTCATTGCTTAGAGTCTAACACCCTCTTTATCAATATAAAGTCATTATTATTTCATAATATATAGTATTCAACACTACCTTATTTAAGTCTGACTGTAGGTACCAATATTTTAGGTCTTGACTACACTTTGGGTCTCAAGGTCTTCAATTTATAAACTCTAAACCTCTCAATGGCTCTATCATGTTGTTGATAGATTATAACCTTTTAAATATCTAAAAACTCTATTCTTCACCCATAACATTGTTCAAGAAAACCTCCTCAAAAGGTGGTTGTAGGTGGCTATTAGAGAAATCTGAGCATAAGGTTTGAAAGCCGACCTTGTCAAAACTATCATGGACTTTAAGATATACAAAATTTATAGAATTTTAATTCTCACTCTCAAAAATTCTAATTATTACTTCATAAAATTCTCAACTTTTTTCCTTCTCAATTCCATACATAGACCTGTGTAGACATGCTAGGCTTGTGAACTCAGTCTTTTGATCACCTCTTAACTTACAAGTGGTATAACTACTTCCAATGGTTTTTGAACTTCATGTTTTCATTGAGTTATGATTTAACCCTAAATTTTTTCTTATTTTTGTTTAGATAATAGTTAACTTTTATTCCCCAATGAGGACCTATAGGTCTAGGGCCTGTAGGTCTCTTCTACTTGTACAGTATATTTAGATAACTTGTTGAGTCCTTATATCCTTTTAAAATTATAAAATTGTATAAAATTATGATCTATCTCTTATCACCCTCTCCATAAACTTATGCCTTCTTAATAAACATTATATCTTATTCAACTTACCTATCTGGTCCCTACGGACTGTATACATAATCAACTTATGCAAATTCTATGTGTTGATAGTTACAGTCTGTCATTCACTCATACCTTGTTGGTGATATTTAATGGAATTAGTTAGAGTTAAATGAGTATCATAGAGTTAAATTTATATTTCAATGTTGTTAAGACACCTCCAACATAGACTTGGAGTCATGAATGTCTACTTGTAGGCTTGCAAGCCTATGTATGACTAAAACACTTTATGACTCTTATTTGAGGGTATAATTGGACTATTATCTTAATTCTCCCATATTTCCATTGTTAAAATGGTTTCTTGGAAGATTATACTATGATTTGTCATTGATATTTGAGCCAAATTTGTTAATAAAACATGTAGAGGACTATCCATACATTAACAATGTTTCTAAAGACCAAAATACTTGAAGACTATGGACAAGAATTACATATAAATGGAATATCACATAAATTATATGAATTTAAGGGATCTTTAATGAAAGATGAAGCATTTTTAACCTCTAAAGATGATAAATATCTTAGGCAAACCAAAACAAACTTGCAGTAGAATGATATGCCCACATAATTAAGACACTTTTCCTTTTGCTAAAGACACTTCATGTAGATGAATCAACTAATGAAAATACCATGGAAAATATTTATTTGACATATAAAAACATACTTTAAAACCATTCTTATCCAATTAATTTTTAATTGAAGAAACAAAAGCAAAATCAAACCCTACTTGGATGGATAAAGAATAGTGACCTATTGTCACTCTTAGCAATTGTTAATAAATTAGGTGCCATGAATATGAAAACCAATGCCACTAATTTCAATATTATTAGGACCCATAATAATGGCTAAGGTTTTATCTCCTCTCTCGGTCATACCATCCACTTGAATTTTTCCTTTCTAAGCTTATGAAGGTATTGATGGAGGAGAGAAATGTCTAAATTATTTGTTCAACTTGAAACTTGATCCAAATCCTAAAATAGATCTGAGGATTCCTAAGGGACACTCTGAATCTATCTCTAATTGGAATATGATCTTTTAAGGCCATATAAGTGCAAAAAAGTACTTTTAAAATGGTATCTTACTCATTTTAGGCATTAAACCTGCAATTTTGTCAGTCTCTGACCATTCTTGACCATTCTCTAACATGAAGAACATTGATTAATATTATTTAAATGTTTATCTTGGAATATGGTATGTATAAAGCCATAAAATAGGCCAAAAGGTGGTCAAAATGATACTCTAGCATAATAAAACATAATAAAAGGTTAATACGTGATATTTTCACCTTAAATAACACATTAATAACCTTTTATAATGACTCTAAACCATGTCAAAAATTTTACCACACTTGAACATACCAAGACCTCATAAATGACCCCTATGACTAGACAAGTACACATAAGACCAAACCTTAAATAGGCTAGACAAGGACAAATATGACCATATGAAACTATGTAGGACCATTTATGACCATGACAAGACCACATACAATTTTTGATAGTCCCATGAAAAATTTAAATTTAGAGGGGCTGACCTATTTTGACTTGGGGTAGCATGCCTACAATGCTAATGGATCAATGGTCTTATCCTCCCATTGGGTAATGGATTCACACTTATGATAAAAACCAAAATTGATATGCCTCTAAAGAATTTAAATTCACACCAAACTACATAACAAAATCAAACACACTATGCCAAAGGTATTTAGGTAAAACCACACATATAAAACTCAAAAAACCATACCTAACATATTATGTACAAACCTCAAAACATATTTGAGGTGATGAAATAGTTCTTTTTGCTTCAACTAGGGTTAAAAATAATGTTTATAAAGTCACAACTATTCCATGAGAACAAGTCACCATATTATGGATATTTTTCAAATAAAAATTTCTTGTGAATGTGATTAAATGGCTTACCATTCACGAAACCTCTGTTAGCTACAAGTGCATCACTTGAAACTCTTTTGAAGGGTCATTTTAACTCTCCTTGAGGTATGCTTGATAGTGAATCTTGTTTGATCTCTTTCATACTCATTTAATGCTTCCCAACTTGCATCTTGGGAATCATGAAACCCTTCTCAACTTCACCTCTATTTAGACGTTGATATGCTTGATATCTAGAGGAATCAAACTTTCCTTCTTGCTAGGCAAACATATATATAGGTGCATTAAGATCAGATTGATGCTTATATTGATCTTCAATCACACAAACCTTTGTTTTGGCATGATTTCATTCCTCCAAGGTTGTAATCTACTTGATAGTGACTTGACACTCCTCTTTATGCTCATTATGTCCACCAATGACCTAACCATCAAGCTCTTGTTCCATTTAAAGGAGGGTAGGCCTACTTAATTATTCAAAATCTTGAACTATGGCATGGTACTACTTCCATATATCATCACACTCTTCTTGGGTAGGCAAAATTACATCATCTTCTTGATTACCATGCTTTAACACACTTGGAAACTCATCATCATCATCCATATGTAGAAAATAGTTACCCCATGCAACTTTTTTAAGGGATCATCATGACTTAGCTCAGGATACTCATCATCTTCTTCATGTATAATGTATGTGCCAAAACGTTTCTATTCAATGTTATTTTATGGATCAAACCCATGTTGATCAACTCCCCACTCATCAAGATATAGGTCAACTATGCCATCAAGAGGTGTTAGAGGTTCTTGATCACTAGGATGGTCTCCTTCATCATTGATGTTGAAGTTTATGTTTGAGTTATTAAGCATGTATGTCTCCACATGAAAATTATCTAAGGGTTTAAAATTAATAGAAACCTTATCACCATACCTGGTCCTAAATTCCATGTAAGACCAATCTGAAGTCAAGTACCTTCTAATCTTGGCAATGAAGTCTCTTGACAAGCAAAGGGAAAAGTGAGGTGGCACATCTAAAACCACCACATATTGGGAGATAGAAAATGTAAGACAAGCATGGAGAGTGAGATATAAACATTTGATAATTCTAACCATCTTGGCAATTGATCCATCCAACTTCAACACCCCCTTAGAGTATGACTCATACTTCAACTTTAGATTATCTACCACCTATTTAGGCATGACTGATGTACTTGCTCCACTATAAACAAATCAATTATGTGACAATTAATATCTAATGATGATGGAGAGGAATAATGGAGGAGGTTTATCTTTCCTTTTAGATTTTATTGGCTATCCATCTTTGGTCTTCAACTCATTTGTCAAAGCTACCCCTATTTCACCAAGTTGCCTAGATGGTGCACTGAGGTTGGAAAGCTCATTTTGGATTAGGTCTATTTGAATAGGTATAGATAATTTTTAAAACATTGGGATACTTACATTAACCTTCTTCATCTACTCCACAATATTCATATGAGAGATGCCAACCCTATCATGTCTTTTAGGAGCTATAATACTACCACTAACTTATATAACTTGATGTGTAGGATAAGGCAAGGAAGGGGCTCTAACATTCTAAGTTTTATAATTCACTTGAGCCATGGGGGATGAATTTGGCATACTTTATCCTTGAGGTGTTTAAGATTTCACATTTTGGCCACTATTTTTGCCTTATACTTCTTTAACCACTCTCTTCTTTGACTTTGTATTCATTGCTATGGATCTTGAACCAATGTTGAGATTACCATGACAGTTGAATGCACATGAGTCTCCTTGATGGTAATTCATCAAAATAGGATTTTATTGAGCCTCTCATTCTTTATTCTCTCATCTATTAAGCATTTCCTCTTGAGTCATGGAAGGCATTATTCCCCATTGAGCTATATAGGCTTGATTGAATGCATCATTTGTGTAGGTGGAAGAGTCATAAGGTTGTTCCCATGAATTTTTCTCTCCATTATCTTGTACAAGGTTGTTTTGGATAGGTAAAAGTGTTTTAAAATTAGAAATAAAATTCTATTTTTACCTATTATGATGTCTCACTTAAGTTAGCTACCTTTGTCCTTGATATTGACCTTGAAAAGGTTATCTAGGAGCTTGGTAGGAATGGTAGGGATTAAAATGGCCTTGAAAACACATACATTATTTTTATTTTATTTCTTCTCAATATTTTTAACATCTTCTCTAAGAACCTTAATCATAGCTTCCTTATTTTACTTGCTTGGTTGATTAGGGGAAGCTTTCTTGTGCTTGGGAGTGGGAATAGGAGTAATGGTAGGCATAGGAGATTACACATCAAGAAACAAAGACATTATAGGTATAGGGGATATCTTCTCAATTTTAATAAGGTATTTACCATCCCTTATGATAGTCTCATAAGCATTAGGCAAAGTGTCCCCTCCCATGGATTGAATCATCATAGAGTTATCACAATTGAGAACCTTGAGGTAATAAAGGAAAGAATGATATGTAGTAGGCATTAACAAGAGTGATATCCTAATCTGAGTATTTTTTAATCTTTTATTTAAATATTTAACAGCCTCTTTTGGTGCTCTCTTTATTGTAGTCTATTGCTCGGTCAAAGATAAATGGTCAAATATGTCTTCAAATCTCCTTCTCAAAGCATCAACCAATTCATCACATGTAGTGATATATTTAGGAGCCAAAGTTACATACCAATATATTTCATTTCACTTGAAATTTATATCCAAAAACCTGATGTAAATGTCTTCTTCAGTGATGTTATGAATATTACAAAAATTAGCAATGTTTCTTATGTGTTCAATAGGACTAGTGGCAACTTCACCCGTGTATGAAGGCACACTATTAAGGGTTGACATAGAGATGTCATTATAGTGAGGGAGTGATAATGAATATTTATATTAAAGGAAAAAAGTGGTAGGTTCCATATAATTTCCATCTTTTAAGTTGAACCTAAGCAAAGTCTTCTAATGGGTAAGTGAGTAACTAAAGACTTTTTGAAGTATGGATGGGTATTGGCAAACCTTTTTCATATAAGAGAATAGTAAGGTAAATATATAAATTCAAATGGAATTCACTTAGTATAATATTTTTTTTTACCTTAGGAATGAAAATTAAGCACTAGTTTACAGCCAGGAGTCAGTGAGTGTTGGAGTTGCCAAATGCTGCATGAAGAAAGCTTTACAACTTTAAATTTGCCAAGGTCAACATATAACTTTGATAAATTCTTGTAATATTAGTCCCATATGGAATTAAAAAACTATTATCAATCAAATTTTCACCCTAAATGATTTCTAATCCATCTTCCTTTAATTTGATGTAATGTATAAACATCTATCAAATTATGGGTGACCTATGGGAGAGATGAGTCTTTAGATTGAAGGGATAGCTCCTTTGTACCACACCTAAAACTAACCACTAATCTAAGTTATTGAAGGGAAAGGGATATAATATATTAAAATTAACCTAGTATAGGTGATGCAACATGATTAACTCCATAAGACTGCCATGAACTTGTACTATGAAAGGCAATTTAGAAAACTGATCTCAACACCCAAGGTTTCCCTAACAAAAGTGTTTCAACATGAAGGTAAGATTCAATGAATTTATCAAGTAATATGAATAAAACGTATTATTATAGACATTATTACTCTTCCTTACATTTAAAGATGTAAAAAAATAACTAACTACACTTCATGTGACTTGTTAGAGGGTAGACTACTTGCACAAAGCATGAGAGAGTGGAATGAACACAAGGAGAGATAATTATTACTTGCCATTCAACCATGAAATACACACACTCATAAAATAAGTTGATAACTCAAAAATATTATTAAATATTTTATTAAAAGATAAAATTAATTCTCAAACTAGTAGGGCTTTGCCATACTAGACATGGATTGTTTACAAAGCTAAAGGGGCTGCTTATATAGAGATTTGAGAAGAGAGAGAGGGGCATAGTAGAATGGGAATTAAAAGTGTCCACCATGACTTTAAACAAGAAAGGGGTTATAAAAAATTCCTAAACAAACTTCCAAATCCATGTTTCTCTCCTCTAAATATGCTCCAATATCCAAGTGGCATAGGAGTTAGAACTTGGCTTAACACCTTGATCATCTTCTTAAAAACTGCCCTTCCTTGCATAACAAGGTAAAAACTAGGACTAAATATCATCAATTTGACATGAATGCCTTAAAACCTTCTCATTTTACACTTATCATTCATTAAGAAACTCCTCTGATTTGACATTTCATCATTCATATGCCTAGGTGTTGAGGATAGTATTCATGTGGTGTTAATTTTGAGATATTTACCAAGAGGTAAATAATATATTAGTTTGTTAGGGTAGTTGTAATATTGTTTCAAAAATATTAAAAATATATTTTAGTTTTTATATATTTTTATTCATATAGGAGATTGGGAAACAATGAGAAATTGATGGAGAGATAATCTCCATGATTATAGGAAATGATTTTCCTATATAACTTGTAATATCTTATATATGTATTATGGAGAGAATTCAATAGTGAAAAATAATATTATTTAGAATGATTTAAAATATTATTTATATTCATTTCTCATTTTTGTGTTTGGCTCCTCCAATTCTCAATAGTGGTATCATAGAAGCATTAAGATTGTCTTAGTTATGAAGGCTTGAGGGTTTATGTGGGGCAGATCAATCATTGTTTCTAATTGCCCCAATTATTGAGAGCCAAAGAATTCAAATGAAAGTCTTCATTTAGCTTGCATTGGATTTCTATTTACATCTAACCTCTACGTAGATCAAGTAGAATAAAGGAAATTTGATACTCTTCAAGCTTTGCATACTCCCACATTTTCTTCTACTGTTGCAATTTTGGCTCTATGTTGTCTTCTACCTATTGTTTCAAGATTGGACATTGACGTAGAAGATTTTGGCATGGTTTTTTTCCTGACCTATACCCACTAATATAATTAGCCTTTGTACAAATCTCACTTTTACAAGTATGATTATCACCTATTTCCATAAGTAAGATATTGAGATCATCACTTCATTCCAATTCCATTTTTGTCGATGAAGCTCAAATTTTGTTAAAAAATATAGATCATGTATCAAGATGTCAATACACTTATTATATCAAGCATATAAATCTTTATTTAACCTTACATGACATATTATATGGAGTATTTTCTAAGTTTCATAAAATTTTGCATACTTCTTTGTAGTTAACATGCAGTCATACAATAAGAGGCATGGGATAGTGAATCTCCATGTGCATGATCTAGCAAAGAGATTCTCATTTATAAAAATTAGGCAATAGTGAAGGTGTTTTTTTTACTTGAGTAGATTTCATTATCATCAAAATTATAAGTATCAAAGAGCCCACTAACAATTTCAATATTTAAAGGATTATGTTATAGTGTCGTACCAGTCCATGCATGTTAAAACACTTGGTTTGGTCTCACCATCCTATAGTTTTGAGTTTAAGTTTAGTTTGTAAGTCAATCTCTATTTAGATTTTATCATTAGTACTGTTTTGAAAATTAATATTTTTGTTCTAATTATCTATATTAGAGTTTATTACAATATTATAATTATTAGGACTCAAAATCTTGTTTGTTAATATACATCTTTTAATATTATTTTTTTAATTTTAAGCCTTATATCATTAAAGTTGTTTTTTTTTATGTCACAAAAGTCATGTTTGAATGAATTTGAAGTCAGTATTATAATTTGTATTCAAAATATTTTTTATTATATGTCAAAGTTTTATAGGAATTGATATTACCAATATCAATATTAGTGTCAAAATAAAAATCAATATTGTCATTTTGTTGAGTCATTATCTCAAATGTCTTTTATATCAAAAATTTAAAAATATCAAAAGTTGAATCATTTGTTTTTTATGATTCAAAATTAGAAAAAATAGTCATTTTTTATAATTGAGTTGTCAAAATTTCAAAAACTATCAAAGTTGTTTAGGTTTAGAGTCATGAACATATTTTTGCCTATACATGATGTTCAAATTGTTCCAATGGGGGGGAGTTTACTCAAAAAATTCATGCATCCAAGATTCATGACATTGTTATTTGAGTAATCAATAACCAACTGAAGGCTGGAAGATACATGGAGGAAGGATGTCGTTCAGCAATTTCTAGTCACCAACAATGGGGCCACATCAATGTTTTGGGGACTTGTGTGTGTGTTTTTCATTTCCACTGTGTATTTTTTAGAATAAGAATAGATGATACATGCTTATTAAAAGAGTGTAAAACATGAAATTACATCCTTGTATTTGATCTTGTATCATGTTTGTGACGAGGATACAATAAATACTGTAACCTCATGATTTTATGCTTGGTGGTTAACCACATTGAAAACCATTTGTAGTTGTGGTTGGTGGTTACCCACTAGAAAACAAATTGTAGTCATGGTTGATGGTTCACCACATTAAAAACCATTTTTTGTCATGGTTTTAGGCTTACCACATTGAAAGCCATCATGAGGGATTATGAGTATGGATCAATTATAATATAGGGATACATTCTCCCCACGTTCACACTAGGGGTGAATGTTGAGGATAGTATGCACGTGGTGTTAGTTTTGAGATATTTATTAGATTTAAATAATATATTATTTTGGTAGGGTATTCATATATTGTTTCAACAATATTATGAATATAGTTTTGTTTTTATATATTGTTATTCATATAAGATATTGGGATACGATGATAAATTGATGGAGAGATAATCTCCATGATTATAAGAAATGACTTTCCTATATAAATTTTAATATCATGTATATGCATTATGGATATAATAGAATAGTGAAAAATAATATTATTCATACCGATTTAAAATATTCTTTTTATGCATTATTCATTTCTGTGTTTGGCTCCTCCAATTCTGAACACTAGGTGTCTTGAAACTCCTCATTTCCCATGCCTAACTTGAGTTAATATTATCCAAGGAAATATATCTCCATGTATGGACTTAAAATATATTATCAAACTTGAAACAATCCATTTTGGTTCCTTAAAATAATTCCCAAGACTCCATTTTGCTCCTTAAATTCTCACTAGGCCTATTTTCCTTGTAGCCCTAAAAACCTAGAAAACTCCTTGTGTAGAAGAATGTAAAAATATTACTTATAATATGAGAACATATTTAAGGATAGAATATCCCCTTACAATTTCATATCAAATTTCATGTTCAGATTCTAAGTGGAAGTCCCTTTTTTTGCCTTTCTCTCTCCTCAATTAGGCCTCCTTGCATATAACCCTATTTTTTGATCCATATCTCTCCCACACATTTGAAATCACCCAAAATCATGTGATTCACTTTACCTAGCCTATAAAAAACATCTATGTCAAATTTGAGGCCCGAAAACCCTATGGAAGTGTGAGAACCATTAAATGACCTTGCCACCTAGTCTCATTTTAGGCCTATTTGAGACTGCCTTGGAAAATTAGCTTTGTTTGACCAATTATAAAATCTCCTATACATATTCTTTTTTAATTTAAATTATTAAATACATATCATATGACCTCTTAAAATGGTTGGACAGTTTCCCTATACTCAAAACCCCAGTAAAACACCAAAAATCATATAAAATAATACATTTATTATAGCTCATACAATTGTAGGTACATAAAAAAAATTCATGGATGATATAATTGGATTCCTCAACAACATATAGAAGGTTTTAGGATCAAAATATTTCATTTCATGTGATTTAAAATTCCAATTCTCACATCGAGTCTCTATTATGGTTTAAAGAGGGTTTAGAGAAAGAACATATCCTATTTCTCTCTCTTAATGCCATAATATTATATTTAAGGGATCCCTCCATCACCTTAAAACACCATTGTGTCCCATAAAAAACCTCATGAAATTTTTGAGTGTGACAAGTTGACTATCAAGTTGCAAACAAGCCATTAGAGAGGGGTCTAAGCTCTTAGTCTTTTGTTTATGAAGGTGATAGACCTAAAACATCAACTGATGCCACTATAATGGGGTGTGGAGACCTCACTACCATCCTTGAAAACCACTTATCTTTATTCATAGGATCAAGGTTAAAATTGGTGAGAGAAAACTACCCTTTGGATGATAGTCATGCATGAAGGGAGTTTGAAGAGATTTTGAGACCAAATTGGCACTTTACCTATTTTTGCTTTACTTTTAATGATTCTTTAAGTCATATACTTTCATCTCATACCTTCAAATCTATTTATACCTTCGTACCACCCTCAACAAACCTTTTTTCCTCATGACTGATCCTAGCTCTGCCTATGTATGGTCTTAAACTCATATCTATGGTTCCAAACTTTGAGGTGAGTTTAGTGGAATCAATGGGGGAAAAAAGGCTACAATTTTGGCATCAAACCTATTCATAAATATATCAATGCACTAGCTAGATAGGAGTAAAATGATTCCATTGGTAATTTATTCTTTGCCAATGGTATTCCATTCATGGTGTTTGTTCTCCTTATTATAAGGAGGTATTTTTCAAGGCATGAAAATAAGGTTCATCTTATGTGCCTCCTAGCAATAACAAATTAAGAGCCATCATCCTAACAAAAAACTATTCCAGTGTTAATTCTTTAATTGAGGATATGAAGGATACATGAGTGACACATAGATTCTCTATCATCATGGATGGGTGGATGAACACATTGCCCTTTCATCAATATTGCAATCACATGTAAAAAAGGCTCTTAAATTTCCATAAGGCTATTGATTTTTTTGAAAAGTGCAAGGATGCCATATTTTAATATCAAATTTTGAGGGATGCCATTAAGGATTTTGGCCCTTTTGATATATTGCAGATGGTTATAAGTGTAGTATTTATGTGTAAGGAAGAAAAGAAGCCAGTTGAACCTATCTATAGGCACATCTATTAGACACCATGTTATTTGTATGCAATGAACATTGCACTAAATTATATTAGGAATTGAATGAATCAAAAAGTGGTGGTGAGTGCAAGGGAGGTATATATATTCATATGAAATCATCACACCTCATTATCATTTTTTTGATACTTTTTAATGAGGGAATGCTTCAAAAAAATTAAGACCTGGGGTGCATTCTATTTTATTTTATTGGAGAGGATTCTTGAGTTACAAGATCATTTACAACTAATGATTATGTCACAAGACTAGATTAGGTGGTAGGATTCCAAGACAAATCAGGGAATGAAATTAAAGGAGATGGTAGTTATAGATTTGGTTTGGTTGGATGGTAAACATTTTATATCCTTTTATATCCTCTATTTTTTATATCATCAGATATGGGGACTCTAAGAATCCCAATCTTGGATAGATCTATGAGTGTATTTACAACATGCTTTTTCCAAATGAAGGTCATGATCTATCACAAAGACTTGACCTTGAGATTATATCATGAAGATATTTAGCCCATTATTCAACAATGGTGGGCGATGTTAAACATCGCTTTACACATGGCTACGTATGCGATGAATCCCAAAAGGTTTGTGTCAAGCCCTAAGATATTTTTTCCTATTGATGATGAGGAGGTGAAGGAATGCCTGAAATTTTTGAAGAAAATGTGTAGTTTAGAGGATGTGGCAGAAACTTTGGAGTTATTATACCAAATTCATTAAACTCAAAGGCTACAAGAGTTTGGCTAAGATAAATTTAAATACTATGGTGTAGGATAAACTAGTGAACTAGTGGCGATTATATGGGCCTCATCCATTGCTATGAACACTTTCCATTCACCTCCTTTCATATAAATATAGTTCTTATATTACTAATAATGATTGGTTTGTGTATATATAGATTCACTTTATGATGAGGAATAAGCTTTACCTCTAGGAAAGTAGAGAATCTTGTTGTTGTATATAGTGCCTTGTAGTTGCATGATTGCATGACATATGTGTATAACGAGAATCTATCATCATAGTGGGATGTAAATCCTATAGATCCAAGGTAGGTTAATGAGTAGGATTGGTTAGGATCTTGTTAGAGGAGCTAAACAAGCCAATAGTTTAAGTGATGAGGGGTAATTCATGAGATCATCTCAGAATGACTCTGATTATTGAGCTTACAACTTAATGCAACTAAGCATTTTGATTTTCGTTATTTAGTTTTTAACTTAAAATTTGAAACTTCATTAATTCATACTTGCAAGTTTCAGTTAAATATTTAATTGTTGATGATTTATTCTCACTATAACTTTAATGAATCAATACTTTGTAATCAACCTTAATCATCAAAATCAATTACTCAAGTATTGTGACAATATCATTCAATTTTAGATCATGGATGTATCATGTTATTTTATTTTGATTTTAACTTATTTTATTTTATTTTAATTTATATTATTTTTTATGTATTTTTATTAGTGGTCCCCTGTTGTCCCCAAAATCTGGGAAGTATTTTGTTGTCCCCAAATATGTGTCGACCCATACTAGAAACTTATGTAACATTGATGTAAACATTGGAGAAGGATTCCATGTTTTTAAGTATGAAAAAAATATTGTAATTAGAATCATTTAAATATGTAAAATTTTGTGATATTTCTAAAAAAACACTCTACGCATTCAAAATTGGTTTGTCATTAAAATTGGGGGTGGCTCACCTAAGAGCTTTGGTCATTCTATGTTATATATGTACTGAACAAATTTTATTGCTTTTTATAACTTTGCATCCCATAAATTTTGTGGAGTTATGCATAAGTTCAAATTTATTTAATCTCCAAAAGTAGGATTGTTTTAAAAAATAAGAGGAATATTCATGGTTTCTCCTTTATCCCCTACATATTTGCTTAGAATCCTAAATGGTGGATCAAGGGTGTGGACAATACAAACTCCTATTATCACATGAAATAAGAATTCTTTGAGAACTAATTAATTCATAACATGTTCACCATAGAGATGGAATACAATTATGGATGTATTGATGTCAAGACATGCCCAATGGCCCCCATTTACACTAGGTCTATAGAAATGGATCGCATACAACTCTCCACATTGATAATAAATTACATCATCACCCTTCTCAAATGATGGAAGTTAATGTTTTATTTAAACCTTCAAGTTAAACATGGGATAAGGGAAGGTGAATGTTCTTATAATGTTTTATTTGAACATTTTATTTATATTTTTCTTATTATAAACTTTATATATAATCAGGTCAATAAATCGACTCTTGTGGAGTTCTTTAGAGAATTTAAACATTATATTCATATTAAAGAATATAAGATTAATAGACAAAATAAATGGATTTAAAATAAATTATAATGCAAATATCCATAAACATTTAATTGGGTTTAAATAGATGTAAAATAATAAAGTGTACTTAATTATCTTTTTAAAAAATAGAGTAATATTGTTAGTACTTTATCTGACTTATATGTACTAGGAAAAAAATAGATTAATAAAAGGCAAAAATAGGATTTAGAAATGTATCTCAAATATTGGTGGATCTAGAGACAATCATCTAAGTATGACAATGGAAATCATGGTTTTGTGGCAAGATGATGGGAACCTTGAAAACTCATGGCGAATGGAGGACCTTGTCTAAATCATCAAGTTTCATTTTTATGTGTTAGAACCATAGTTACTATAGTTATGTGAAGTGTCAAACATGTGAAATTTATTTTTTGGAATATGTTTTTTAATCCCAAGGCTCCAAATGCCTTGCCTAATTTTATGAAACTTTGTGGTGATCACTAGGAAATTATAGTTCTTATCCTTGCCCTAATTTGGTAGCTAGAGTTGAATATGATAAGGAAAACAATGTGTTTTGGGGCTTGCATTACACTAAGTAAAATCTAAAATTTATCCATATTTTTTATGCCCCTAAATGGTGTACAATCTTGGAAAAAAACTTAAATAATTTTATTAATTCATCAATAACATAAATTAATACAATCTAATGTATCATTATTATGATTTATTCAGTGCTACGATGAATGTTATCTAAATGTTTACTTGATTTCTATAGAATGATTATAAATGCTAATTTACTCACTATGAAAATATATGTTTCCTACTCTTTCATATGATCTCTGGATCCCAAATTACACTAATATTCTCATGTATTCATACATGGATTAAATTCAAATTAAAACACTATTGGTGTGTAAATCAACATCAAATAGTCAAAACAAAAAACAAGATGAGATCACACTCAACCCAAAAACATACTATGCATTTTTTTGGGGACCATTATAAGGCGTCAAAATCAAGAGAGATAAAGGGAGGAGAAATAAGGGGGACTCGATGACAAACAAAAACATGCTAATAATGCCCAATTTAAATAATTAATTGACAAATACACATTACTTTAAAATTATACAATTTTATGACTAATAAATACCTATGGAGCATTTTTATGTGTCCCAATTTAATGTGTGTGTGTTACATATCAAATTAAAAAAAAAAACCATGGGATGGATACAAGATTTTGTGCCCCTGAAGGTCTTAAAGCAAAACTCTAATGAATTTGTGAATCTTGCAAGAACATTATTTATTTTTCTACACATGCATTGGATGAGGATAAAATATAAGAAAATGTAAATTATATACTTGATTTGATTGAATATGTGTATAATTCCCATGTGATATCACATGCCTCTATATTTGTGTTAAATCATGTATACATATTTTAGTACAATGTATATTAATAATAATCAAAATAAACCAAAATTATGATTGCTACAAAAAAAGTTATATAAATCTTATGTAATATCAATGTGAGGTGGAATTAGAAACCTTTATTAGATATGGACCTCCACATCTAAGTAAAATCTAAATCATTAGAAATTAGAGTTAGACAACCTATCAATCATGGAAGTTCAAATCCAATATGTTGATTAAAAGTGCTCCAATTGCATGCCTATGAATATTATGAATATGATATATTCCCCCTTTTAAGATTTAGGATGACCGTATGAAACACAATCTCAAAATAACATGGAAACATAGGCAAGTTGGAAAATCACTATGCATGATGTAAATCATGGAACCATAAAACATAACAAACCCCTGATGATAAGAACTAGAATAACCAATATTTTAAATACATGAAATCATGAAGCAAACACTTCAAACATTGTAATCACACTAATCATATAGATGTCACGTAATACATTGAAATCACATCAAGCATATAGTAAACACATAATGTATAAAAAACACATTAAAAATATATTAGACATTGAGAAAGCATATAGGGAACATTGAGTACACACCAAACAATGAACAAGCACATTAAGTAGTGAATATAAATTAATCATGATGAAAACAATCTAACTATGTGACCAAACATGAAGTAGACACTTGAGACATGAATATAGAACCATGACAAGCATATAAATACTTATGAGAGTAAGAAGCAAGAAACATACAAAGACACATCCCATAGATAGGGTACACTAGAGAACACACATCATAGACATAAATCATAAAATCAAATGAAATTCCAATATGCTAGAAATTATTAATGAAGATAGAACTTGAAGTGGGACAAGGAGATGGCCTCATAATTCCTATAGATTTACCCTTGAACGAACATGGGAGATTTTCCAAGTTGACTATGAAGCCACAATAATGACCCGTAACATGTTTCACATAAGTCCTATATATATTTGTATATGAGTGACATTAGTAGCATGTATAGAAATAATATTAAAGTATAAGATTTATATGTATATGCCTATAATCTCAAACATGTGGTGTGTATTGTAGCTTAGTCATAATATATGATATAAGAAAGTTATCATAGAATAAAACATCCCATGAATATATCACCCAAAATGCATGCTTACAATAATCACTAAAAAAGTAACTAGATCCATAACAAACCACATATAAGATCCTAAAATAAAAAATAATACAATGAATCAAATAAGTAGAGAGAGTTTAGTTTCCATTATAAGGGGTTGGCTCACAAAGCTAACCAATAATGCCAAGGGATCTATGATACTTCTCATTAAATATATATAAGATGAGGCATGCACATAATGTTGAGATACATATGAATTTAGAGATAATAAATCATCATTTGAGTAATCATTCCTTTGACTAAAGTCTTTCACACATTGATTTTCTTTAGGATCATGCATTCTTCATTTTGTGGTATTTTCCATTTGAGACTTTGTATTGGTATTTCTCTTATAATCATTTAAATTATGCACAATTCTGTATGTACTATTTTAATTTCAAACGTAAAGTTCCATTAGGAAATGAATACATGCAATTTTTGTCATACCCAAAAAATAAGTCTGAAAAACTCAACCTAAGATAATTTTAAGAATTGACCTTTAAAATTTCCTATAATGTCTTGGTGAATCCTAAAGTTTAATAATATTTTCAATGGCTAATCTTTGGAAAAAAATATACATAAGCATAAATTGGTTGTCTATACTATTGGCTCTTTAAAAAACTTATAATTATTGGCAAATTAAATGTGATATTCGTAGATACTTCTAAATATTGCTTGTCTTTTACATAGGCAATGTTTCAAGTTTTTTAGCATATGGTTGTATCTACTTCAATTATTGGTTAACACTGGTTATTTACATAATTATCTTAATTTTAACATAGGCAAAATCACTTAAAATTATTGATGAATTAAATATAACATATAGGCAGAATCACATAGTGGAAATGAAGAACATGATGTTTTTTCTCACAATAACCCTTAATTGTACCATCTCATAGGTTTTATAATTAAATACTTATCTCAAAATTAATTACAAATAAAAGCATCAATAGCTTTACATAATCATCAATAATTTCAACATTGAGATGTTATCTTCCCCCTAGTATTATGAAAAGTGTGTAAAAATCCCTTGTTCATTTACTCAAACCTTAAAAGTATAGTTTTCTTGATAGAGATTCAAATAAACTAAGGGGTAAACTCTTCGAATTAATCTCATTCAATTAGTAGGTCCTACACTACAAATATACAAAACTAAAAATGGATAAATAGATAAAAGTCAACATGCACTTGGGAAGGCAACTACCTAAAAGGGTAATAAAGCAAAGTTAAATGCAAACTATCACTATAAAATGTTAACCAAAGGAATAAATCGTATTAAAAACAATAATTTATAGTTCCCAATAACATATATTAGTGTGGGGACATCAAAATCCAACATAAATCTTGTAGCTTAAAACAATTTTAAAGACACACACACACACACACACACACATATAATTGTTTTAAGCTACATATATATGAAAATAAAGAACCCCAACTAATATTAATGTATTTATACAAAAATAACTTCTATTTTTTATCATTGTTAAACAAAACAAATATAGTCCAACATTGAAAACACTACAAATTTACACAACTTATAAATAATAAAATCTCTCATGTGCCATAGTTTAACAACTAAACCTAAAGAAGTGCAACTTATCCCAAAAGATGGTACTCCATGTGAGCATATTATTATAAAAGATTACTAAGTATATTAAACACCAACACATTAGGAAATCCTCTTCTAAATAAGATCCACTTCAAAATTTTGACAAAATTTAGCACCTTAAAATATTTAATTAGTATAACATGTTTATTACACATTTAAAATAGAAGTTTAAAAGCGGTATCACAAAACATGAGAAGTATAAATAGACAGAACTTTGATGGGATATAGATAAAATATAAGATTTAAGTTAATAAAAACCATTCAAAATAATCAAGCATTACAATCAAAGAAACCCTTGACCAAAGCTAATTAAAAGAGTCAAGCACAGTTATGTGAAATCCTCACTGTAATATGAAATCCAAACTGAATAGTAAAGAGGTTTATGTAAATGAAACACTACATTTGACTAAATTTATAGAATAAAAATGTAAATGGATTTGAACTATTTATTTTTTATCATAATTCTTTAAAAAAAAAAAAAAAAATTAAAAAAACTAAATAAAGACAAAAGTAAAAATATAAAGCAATGAGCTTACTTTTCACACTAAACATGTACAATTTTTAAGTTATAGATTTTAAAATATGCCCATCACATAAATTATATGTCAATTCAGGTTTAATGTCCAACTTTCCCTCTTACTTCGATTATTCCTCACCAACTTATACATCAGGTAGAAGATAAACTACCTCATATTTTATGATAATTAGCCCCTACCAAAACATAATCAAGGGGACAAGCATTTTTTGTTATATCTTAATGCTTGCTCATAAAGCACATGAATACATTATGAAATATTTCAATAATAAAATAAATACATAAAACCATATAAATAAGAATCCAAAGTAATGATTATTTTTATTTTTTGATTGAAACCTTGTTACAATTTTGACTTTATTCCTTTTTTATATCTCTTGGGATTTGTAACTTGGTGGATGGATAGGAAACACCCTTTACACCATCATTCTCATCATTGGACTACAACCCACTTAAAAAATATTTCAAATAATACTTCCCATTAACCCATACCAAGATTTAACATAATGAGCTTGAATAAACATTTAGTATGAAATTAAAAATTACAACAAAACACTAAAGTAAAAAAAAAATTATAGCTATAAGAATGTAGAGAAACAATACATTAGTAGTTTCCCCAAAGGTGTAAGTTATGCAAAAAGGTATTTAATTTTTTATTTTGGTAATGAAAGGTTTTTCAAAAATAAAGAATGTAAATCGACAGACACACATCACTCAAATTCCTATGATGACTCACCCCATCTCACAATGTTTGCTTGAATCATTAAACAAAAATAATATAATATTTTTGGTGAAGATGATGATGGAATATGATATTTCCATTTGAGAAATAGTAAAGCCATATCGAGATTTCAAAGTGCACTAAACAATTATAATTAGGAACAATGACAAGATATTTTAAATGATGTATCAAAGAATATAAAAGATAGAATTTATACAATATTAATTATCATTATATTATATTTATTATTTAATATATTAATTATTAAATATAACATATAATATATATATTAGTAATAAATTATAATATTATATATATATATATATATATCCTAATCCTATGAGATTGCATTACCCCTTATTTACAAACAAACTAAAGCTGCATATAAATTTCATTAAAATAAATAAAAAAACAAATTATATTACGTAATTGTCATTTAATACGTACTACTTTTTGACTTTGAAGAGTTTATTTGCATTTGTGTCAATGAACACTACAAAATACTAGTTATAATGGGTGTAAGAATGAGATATATTTTAGTGCCTATTGAAACCATATTTCAAGAATGTTTGTTTGTTACCTTTCATATGCCATCCTTACAATTCATGCAGCTGAAGTTTGTTATTACATTATTAAGTGATAAAATAAATAAAGTTTAAAAAAAAAAATTAATATTATTAAATAATATTATTTATATATATATATATATATATATATATATATATATATATATATAAAGTTTAATAAATTATAATATATATATATATATATATTATATTATAATTTATTAAACTTTATTTATTTTATCACTTAATAATGTAATAACAAACTTCAGCTACATGAATTGTAAGGATGGCATATGAAAGGTAACAAACAAACATTCTTGAAATATGGTTTCAATAGGCACTAAAATATATCTCATTCTTACACCCATTATAACTAATATTTTGTAGTGTTCATTGACACAAATGCAAATAAACTCTTCAAAGTCAAAAAGTAGTACGTATTAAATGACAATTACGTAATATAATTTGTTTTTTTATTTATTTTAATGAAATTTATATGCAGCTTTAGTTTGTTTGTAAATAAGGGGTAATGCAATCTCATAGGATTAGGATGGATATATATATATATATATATATATATATATCCCATAAAACTGAGAGATCATATTTAAATCTATGCATAAGTAGTGTAATTATAGTCATAGTTAACTATAGCTAAGTTGGTTACCATATTTATCTTTGTCATTTTGGTTAAAACACTTCACTTCATCCATAACAATAAACTATATTGGCTAAAATTGAATACATAACCATTAAATTTAAGCTTGGAATCCTAACATGAACTTATTATTATTGGAATCACAATGACAGTGTTGGGCGGGGGGGGCAGGGGGGGAGGAGGAGGGGGGCTCGCTGAGGGCGGGAGGTGGGGGCCGGGGGGGGTAGAGGGGTTAATTGGTCTTCAAAAAACTTCAATCAATTACATTCACTCATCTACGAACTAGGAAAGCAACACAATGATCTAGCAATGCATTAAGAACCAATCATATGAGCATGAAACAAGATAACACATTACATATGTGGGAAGCCATTATGGGGAATAAAACCCACTAAAATAAAGCTTGGACAAACTATCCTATAAGATAATGTATCAAATTTAGTTGAGCACCAACTCAACATGGAGCACCAACCCTAGATTTATCAATCACCTATTTAACTTTAGCAAACACCCACTTCTTATGAGGCTACAAACCCCTATGACTAAGAAAAAACTCAGTCAGAGGACACTTGTACAAGCACCAAACTATAGGGAAGCTCCAACTCCCTCTTGACCAGGCACTGACTTAGCCAAGACCAATTCTACAAGTACCAACCTACAAGGAAGCTTCAACTCCATCTTTGACCAAGCACCAACTTAGCCAATCTTCTTTCTTCTAATCTTCCACTTAGCTATCTATCTGATCTATCTAAAATCTATTCATTTTCATACATCACGAATACAGATTTGATGCAACTTAGGTATCATCTCAATAGATAATGATCACTCATTTAGCTCTACTCCCCTTGATCTCTCTTAAAATTGCTTCTAGGCTTCTTCGCTCAACTAACCCTCATCAAGACTAAATATGTCATATGATCTTGATATTAAACTATAAAACACATTTATTATATTCATTAAATGTTTATATTCTCTCTCATAAGGGTTTACAACATGTTTCCTAACCTCCTTAGGCTCATTAATTTATCAATCTATTCAGTTACTCTAAGCTTACTCAGATAGGCCTAAAATGCCTCATATTTATACTCATCTCTTGTTCATATATCACTTGGTTGGACACACACCCTTAACCTCTTATTTAATCCATGTAATAGGTCTTATGACATCTCATAAACATTATTCAAATGACCTTGAGTCCCTTTTGGTCTATCATAACTCTATTAGGCCTCATTTCACTTTTAGGTCTTATGGAGACCTAATTACATTAGGTCTATCTTCTTAGCATCAAATATTGATCCTCTTGGGCCCATATGGATTTATTAAACAATTTAAAACCATTAAATCACTTATCATAATACCTCTAATAACCTCATACATTCTTGGTTAGACTTGTATCTTTTGTTTATACCATGAAACCTCTTTTAGGACAAACTGTCCTATTAGGCCTATGTACCTCAAAAGCCTATCTTGAAAACTAAAGGTTAAAACACACTTAAGACACTAAAATATGATCAACCAAGTATATATAAAAATCATACATGACCTTAGGGTCCCAAATGCATTAGATACTTTCACTTAGAGCTTAAGAATTCAATATCAACTCATCACAACACTCACTCAAAACTATCAAAATACTCAAAAACACAGTCATGGTGACTTAAACATCCAACACCTATGTAGACACATTAAATTACTTATAATTAATTTAAATGATCATATATATATATATATATATATATATATATATATATATATGGTCAAATGTAAAATATTGGTCTTGCAGACCAATTTCTTGACCTTATATCACACAATATTATCTGAACCAAACAGGTCAACTTGTGAGCAACTTTTTCACCATATTCATTGACCTCAAAAAATTATGCCAATTATGAACATGAATTAAAATTCATAGACAAAATATCCATGCTTTTGGTTTCATCATTATATGATGGAAATGTACTCAAACTCAGCTTCTCACTTTTGCCTGGGTTTTATACAATTTACACCATTAGGTCTATATGTGATTGGATAACTTGGAAGATCAGTTTAGCATATTTAAAGGGTGGAACCTATAAATAAACTATAATTTTCATAAATTAAGAGTCTCTATATTCTTCTTCCATCCATTTACTTTCCTTGACCAATGCAAATTTTGAGAGCTACAACAACTTCTTAATAAATAATCCTGTATCTATGTATTTTCTCTCTCATCTGACTAACCACCACCACCTGAAGGTACTTGGGAGAGTTTAATATATGTTTTCATAGTTTATCTATGAATTTGAGACCATTATAGGTTGTTTTGAACAAAATCTTCCACATTGGGTCCTTATTAAGGTTTTAAGGAGGTTTAACACAAGTTTTGGTGTCAACAATTATTCATAAAAGAATGCCCCTTAAATCCAAAACCAATGCCTAGAGATATTACATAGGACCCTTCCCCATCTCTCCTTAATATCTTAGTTTCCCATGTATAGGTTTCACATGCCAATAAACACCTAAAAGTCCTCAAGTTTGCATACCTTCATTATATGTACTTGAGAGACCTCAAAGCCACTTTCCATGCCTTTTAATACAAACCATGACCTCATACTTCATGATCACTCCTAAGACAACTTTAATTACCTATATCCATGCTCACCTTCACACATTCACCTTGATTTTTGATCCTCATGCCTCATTAGGCTAGGCAAGGATAAAGAATGGTCTAGGTATAGAGCAAGACTGAAGGACCTACCTTCAAAGACTCACTTTGAAACACTTATAATTTCATCCACACCTTATTATAATACTCAAACAACCTTTAAAAAATCTCACATGCATGATTGCACTCACCTCATCATGTCACCATCTCATAACTTCACCATGCCATGACTAGGTTCAAGATTCCAATGCACTTGACACTTTGACTTGTTCCTTCCATGCCATGACCTAAAAAAAACACCAAAAAAGTAGACATAAGACATCACAAAACACTCATATCACTACACCATTCTATTTCTAATGCCAATAATCTTCCACATCATCATATAGACCTAAAACTACATTACCAAGCTTCATATGACTTGTCATTTCTCTTCCATGCATCTAAACACCTTTGACACCAAACCTCGTAAGATGCAACATTAATGACAAAATCAACCTTGATCACTAATCACCTTTGACAACATCATGCTTCCAATTGAGAACACACTTTTAATAGGCTACATAATACTCACTCACTGATCAACACTTTATTTATGTCACTACCATGCTCAAACACTTGACAAACCTTTGGCATCAATGACCATTAAGCATTTACATAATGCACCCTTTTGACATAAATGAAAAAAACATTCCAAAAAATACAGTTGTAAATTTTTACAAACCATCTAAGACATAAACCTAAAACCTCTCATCTATTGTTGGGCTCTTAACATTGACCTCTAGAGTGTACATTGTTTCCATTATTTCTAAAACACATCATATGGGAAAGGGACAAATAAACATTAAATCATATCCCAATGGCCCAAATAATATATGCAAGTGAATGAACATGATCTATTACCTCTAAATTATTTTTTAGTTTATAATATTTTATATTATTTTAAGAAACAATGAATATATGGCATGCATATAGCTTGTTTTTATTAATAATAGATTAGATGATATGATCGTTAACTTTCATAAAAAGTTATATCATATAATTTAAAAAAAAACATATAATAAAATATGAAAACATAAAATTTATTACAGTGATTCGATTAAAAATAAAATAAATATCTCTTTGATAATAATTTAGGAAATATGATCCAAAACCTCAATGAAATGTTCATCACACAATTTTAAAAAACTTCAAATAGTTCATGCCAAGAAAATGACTTTTTCAATAATAATATTTCCCATCTGCTCATTTTACATGTTGGAAAGGAAATTAAATGTGTGTGTGTGTGTGTGTGTGTGTGTGTGTGTGTGTGTGTATTAGCACTTGTCATGAAGGTGCAAGTTACGTTGGGTGAGTTTTTTGTCATTTATTTTTATGTAAACATTTATAGTTGGTTATGGCATTGAGTATGTGTGTGTGTGTGTGTGTGTGTGTGTGTGTGTGTGTGTGTGTGTGAATTAATGTTAGAAGTGTAAATGTTGTAGACACCCTATTCTAGGAACAATTGGCTTTCAACCAAACTTCAAACTGATTTCTACCAAACATTACAAATTAAGCCTAGGAATCACTTAATGTCCCAATTTCATCCGCACATCATTTATCAATGCTCAAAATCATGTTGAGGCATCCCCATTTGGGGTATTCTACTGCACACAATAATAACTTCCCATGGATTCATCCCTAGTCACCTTGCAACCTAACAACTGGCAGTTTGGCCTATGAACCCATTAAGTGCGGCACTTGAATAATTATTAAAAGAGATAAAATGCTAATCAAAATTAATAAACTAATTAAAATATATTAAATGCTTAGCTAAATTATCCATTTGTAATTAATGAATAGTTAAAAATAAAAATTTAAAAATTTAAAATATCAAGCTTCTTCATCATTGCCTTTATGAGTTGCCAAGCTCTCAAGAAATATTTAAAAATATCTAATTTTAGAGCCATGCCTATTAATTGACAATAATAATTACATGGCACCTCCTTAACTCCATTGGAGTTAACTTTAACTCACATAAGGTTAGTTTGAACTCATTTCATGTGTAAATCCTAACCTAACTCAACTTGGGTGAGAGTTAACTTTTGAGGTTATAAATACAAAGCTTTACCTTTCTAGTAGTGTTACAATGCCAAATTCATAATCCAAGCTAAGCCAACCAACATTACCAAGGTGCCAAGGAAAGGTGGAGTAAATGGAGCTTCATTGACAAAGATTTCTTGATGCATATAGCTGAGCAAGCCACTTCAAAAAGCCATTTTGGAGCTCTAAGGAAGGTAAAAGGATGATTTCTTTTGTTTTCTAGTTGTGTTTTCATTATATTCTCATTACATATTTTCTCCCTAGTGTTTAAAATAGAAGTGTTAGTGTTTAGTGTGTTTATTTTGATTTGATTTTATTGACTAACACTATACTAATCTCTCCTCTATGGATTCCTTGTTCACAAAATCTAAATAATGCAATGTGAAATGAAACAAATGAGACCAACTCTAAATATTTTAAACTTGTGTGTTTCATCTAATTACCTATATGTAGAAACATAATATTCCTTTTTAATTTTAAAATTTAATATACATAATAAGCACATAATTATGTGTATAATATTTATATACACTAATTATTTAATATTATATATATATATATATATATATATATATATATATATATATATATATATATATGAACTGTGAGAGAATTATTTATTTATTATCTATAATTAATTGAAATCATATATGGGAATTATTTAAAAACTTACATCAAATAAATAGTAATTTGAATGAAATCATTGTTCGCTAAAAGAAGAAAAATAATCAATAAAAACCATAAAAAAATTAAAAAAAACATTCAAAAGCCAAGAAGTCATTTGCATCATTCTAATATCACATCCAAGAAGGGAAGATTTGTCATTCAACATTCTCCAAGAAGGGAAGATTTGCCATTCACATTGAATGTTGATTGAAAACAATAAAAACTAGAACTTAAAAATCATAATATGGTCAAATTTTACACCTATGATATTATTGATCATTTTCCAATAAAAAATGAGTAAACTTCTTTGGAGACCTTTAAGTACATAGGGATTTTAAAAACCTTCTCAAAGAATGTCTCAGGGCATGCCTAAGAAATCAAAAAAATGGGAGACCTTAAATGTGGCATGGTACTAGGGAGTTGGCCTAGATATTCATCTAATATTTTACAAAAAAAAAATATAATCATGTGGTTTTAAGAGCCCAAAACTAGTTTGAGTAAATTTTCATTAAATTACCTTACTTTTAAACCTTACCACTTATCCCAAGGACCCCTTTGATGGGTGGCTCACGTCACCATAACTTTAAATAAGAAATTTAACTCCCTTTTAATGACTTGGGGGCGGCGGGGTCGGTGGGCGGTACCAATTCTTGAAGAGTGAAAATTATGGTACCATAGTCATTTCTTATCAGAAAAGAGGGGCTACCATAATTATGCCATTCCCCATCATTATTTTAGCCCCCTTTGGCAACAAGTACACCTAACAAGATTTTTTTTCCTTGGAATGTAATGCTACCCTATTCTTAAATATGGAAACATTGAATAGATATTTTGTTGGGAATGATTAAAAATTATTTGACAAATTTAATTTTCTCTTCCTAATGGTATTGAGCTGGCGTGCTAAATGGAATGCCTCTTTGAATTACTCCTCACCTCATTTTTCCACCTACTTAGGGGATCTTCATAAAGGATTCATAAATTGACTTTACAGGTTCCTATTTCATTGAATTTGATGCCATAAAGATAAAACCACCTTCAAAACCATCAGGGAAGAACTGTTCAAGGGGATGTTGCGGTCCTTTACAAAACTACCTTCCTCTGAAGTACAAACTACCTTCCACTATAAATGGAAGCTATGAAGATATATCAAGCCTTATATAGAATGAATGGTGGTTAAAGGTATGAGTCAGAGGGATATGCTCTTATTGAAAACTAATGGTTCTAGAAGGAAAAAATAAGTGATTTCTAACATTGTTTAAGGGAATATTATAATAGGAATGGTGTTAGGAGGAATAATTAAAAGGGCTATGATACCATATGAAAATAATGGTTAAGGGAAAACAAACATTTCTATCATTTTGTGATATAATCTACAAATTATTTCAATGATTATACTTTTTCTTCCCAGCTCACCAGGTCAAAAAGTTCAATGCAGATCCCCATAGAGATAAATATATATTAGTTGCAAAAAAAAATTGTCAAAAAAAAATTGTCTATTAGGGTATGTTTTCATTCCTTATGAGTGTTTTTAATTGTTACGTGTTATCTTTTTTATTGTTGTAGCTAAGCCATTTTTTGTTTTGGTTTGGTTTGTTGATGTGATTTTTTTCCTCTTCATAGCTTTTAGAGGATAAATTTCTTGAAATCCTATTAGCTTGTAATGGTTACCAGTTGGATAATAATATCTTAGGGTTCTACTCATAGTTATATAATGGATTTTTAGAACAAGTATTAGTTAAAAAAAGTTAAAAACAAATATTGATAGTGGTAAAATTGGCATGGTCGACAGTGGTAAGAGTGGTCCAGCTAACAATTAGGCATGAGCCTAACAAAAAATTATTGATAAACCTCATAAATCAAGTTTTATTACACAAATTATAAAATAAATACTTGTATGGTATTTCTAATTAAATTTCAAGTGTTTGGTTGTGGAGGTATTGTGACACCACATGTAATTCAAGCCACATTGTAGGATATCCACCATGCCATCATCTTTGTCTGCCAGGTTAATGCCCACACGCCACACCATAAACATATGTTGATCTTGGTGCACAATGCATGTTAATTTACGTATCCTAACATGTATTTCAATCTAATTAAAAGTTAGTTTGATTCATGTTGACTTCTCTAACATATGGCCTTGAAAATTGGTGTAAGAAACTAGGTAGCATCAACCAAAACCATGAGATGAATGTTCCCTCTATTCTTGATAATTTAATCCATATGGTGTGATTACATGACAAACCAACCTTGTTATTATTTGATGCAGATGAATCCATAAAAAATAGAGGAGGTAGCAGACTATGATAATGAATGGGAAGTATTCTAAAATAGATTATTTAGTAATTTTCCAATCCAATGTACTTTATATATATGATGGGGAATTCTGAAATCTATAGCTATCAAAACCTGCAAGTTAAATATGATGTGCCTTAACATAAATCAGAGTGTGGGTTATTAGTACAAGGCAAAGCATTATAGGAGTAATACAAAGAGAAATATGGGACTAGTATAGGGAAAAATAAAATATAAAATTTGAAGAGAAAAAACAAATGTGTAATTCAATTGTTATTGGAGAAACTTAATTAAACTTGGAAAAAATAGGTTCTTGAAAAAAGTGGAAAAATTGTAGCTTACGTCTATGGTTTATTTAGAATGGTATTACAAGTGTAATCAATAATATGAATGAACCCAATATTATATAACTTCCTAAGCATAACCTCCTCCTATATGTTTGTAGGAAGCATGGCTTCGATCTTCTTATTTCCACCATGAGCCATTAATCTTCCCAAATAAAATCTAAACCTAATCATACCACTCATAAAAACTTTCATATATAAAATTACCCAACAAAAATAAATACATGTTTACATGAATTGAGTATTTGTGCTCCTTATGGGCTTGAGATCTAACATCTCCACCACCAAGTTTATTGACTCATCAAGTGAAGGGTTATCAACAAGCATAGCCTCAACAATGCTTGAACTAATCATTTCCTTCACCATGGCTCTTCTTCACAAATGACACCTTCAACTTCAAGGTATTTGAAAAAATAAATAGAGGATCACAAAGGTGGGGAGGATTAAGGATTTTGATTTCAATTTGGGTGTTGCCAAGATGCATAACCTAATAGATTTTAAATAATTCTTGGGCCTTCCCCATTAGGTAGGAAGGTAGGGAATTTTACTATTTCATGAACATATCTCATCTCTCATGTTAATTTATGTTTAAAATCAACTCTGGTTACTTCCCTTATGTTTTTTCTATTTTATTGTTTAATTAGACCCCTTATACTTATTCCAACGTGCACTTTTTACATCTTTATGGTGACTTTTAAATGGTAGGTAATCTCGGTGAATTGAAATTGGGTAGGTTCTTCTAAGGGAGATTTTTTTATATCAATTTATAGAACTTAAAATTGACATCTTGGTATTTATTAGTTGTAAAATTGCATTATTCTAAGGTACCTATGTGTTTGTTGATTATCAGTCTAGATTAGGTTCTTATTAACACGTTTTTCCATATTTTTTGTTATTTCTACCTATTTTACTCTCTCTTTTATCCTCTCTCCTCCTTTCCTATCCTCCATTATTTATGGTGTTCCCCTTAGAAACATATAATGTACGTTAGTGAGGATGTGGTCCCCTTTCACCCATTAAGGTCCCTTGGGGGTTGTGGGTCCTTATTAGTTTTTCTCCCTATTTTTTGTTGGCTTCCATGTGAATAAGGTACTAATTTGAATTCAAGTGATCTATAAATACACAGGGGGAATTGGTGTACTTTAGATGAAACAATGAATAATCTCAACAGACATACGACTAAAAAACATGAATAGGCCATACGCCCATCAAATTTAGACCCTTTTTAGAATTAATTAAGGTTAAAAATAGATAATGGATTGTTTGTTTACTCATTGCCACATAAATTAAATTAAAAATTGCTCCAAAGGTATAAGTTACACCTAAAAAGGGATGTAATATTAAGTTTTGGTAAAGTAGGGTTTTGTAAAGTGAAAGAGTAAATCAGTAATTGTACTTCACTCAAAACCATGGCCACTAATCTTGTATCACCTTTTTTCATGAATAATTTAGAAAAAATAATTTGATGTTTTTATGGATGTGATGGTGGAAATGTGGTTGTGTGTCCCTTCATACAAAAATGAGTTGTATGTGGAGGAGAGGTTTCATTTCATATTGAGCTTGATCAATGATGAAGTGGCGTGGAAGGAAAAATTCATCTAGATCATGAAATTCAAGGTGAGGTGGGTGGTGATGATGAGGGGAAATGATAGGGTATTTCATGTGATGGAATAAAAAAACCCTGAGAGAATACGCGTGTAAATTTTAATGACATCATTTTTTTCAATCTAATATGTAGATTCTTCCAAACTATTTTAATTAACCAATATATGATTGAAACATATGTAATCTCAATGAAAACAAGTGTCAAATATCTAATGAATCCTCTACAAATGTAGATAATCTACCATGTTTTAATTTAGATGAGTCTAAAACTAATTAGATGAAAATTTTGACTATTTTAACTATTGAAAACCTAATTAGACAACCTAAAACTAATTAGAATAAAAAATGAAAAAGATTTTTCAATGAAAAACACCTATATAATATAATTTATCGATGTAGTATGCCATATGCAAATATGTATGGATACAAATATTTCCAAGATTTTTCCATTCTTATTCTCAATAACACTAACAACAACCATTGTATTTGTAATTGTAGCACTCAATTATCTTTATTCACTGAATATATAAAGGTAAAACATGATAGGATCACAAGCATGTAAATTTTGGGTAGTCTATTGGACCTCTCTTTGAATCCCCATTAGTGTCTACATACTCTTTCCAAGCATTATGAATTTCTAATGTATCTCAAATTAGGCACCACCTCGGTTGTTATAGATTTATTTTTGGAGGATACAATTGCCATGTTGAAGAGTTTAATTCATATATCGTTTGTGAATAAAATTTAAAACTAGGACAATGAGTAAAATCCTTCTAATAGTGGTACTTTCCACACTTGATACTAGTCGAGGGACCACATCCATTTCCTATACCATCTCTTCCTCTATGACTTGAGGTTACTCCACCTTGATTAGACCCTCTAGTTTGATTGAATCCACTACCCTGATTATAATTTCCTTCTTAGTTATGAGCATTCCTTCTATCTTAAATTTTGTAATAACCCACCTTAGTTTTAGTTAAACATGCCACC
The DNA here is from genome assembly GCA_037957365.1 of Torreya grandis. Taxonomy (NCBI): domain Eukaryota; kingdom Viridiplantae; phylum Streptophyta; class Pinopsida; order Cupressales; family Taxaceae; genus Torreya; species Torreya grandis. The sequence continues at coordinate 1,298,875 of JARHVA010000863.1, forward strand.
TTTATTTTTATTATAACCTCCCTGGTTTTGATAGCCACCTTGATGTCCAAACCTATCAAACCCTAACACAATGCTTCTTCACAATAAATTCTAACTCTACAACCCAAAATTTCCAAAGTGAAATATTTCAATGAAAAAAATAAAAGTATTTATTACACACACACACACACACACACACACACACACACACACACACACACACACACACACACACACACGCACGCACGCATGCACACACACACGCGCACACGCACGCACCCACCCACACACACACACACACACACATGCACACATGTATACATACATACATATAATGGTGTATGTTTGTGTATGGACATACATATTAATGTGTATATATGTATATGTATATACACATATAATTATAATTGGTGATTCAAAATAAATAATACATGTTTCCTATAATTTTAGGTTAAATCAAACCCACATGTGTAGTAATTATGGAAAAACTATATCCTACAATAACTCAGAATATATCTTGTCTAACACGATTAGAAGCACAAATATAAAAAAATGTATAAAATTTGGGTTAATCGACCAATGTATATTTTCACACAATTAGCCATTTTAAAAATGGTCAAAACCTACTTATAAACAAGTGGTTGTAAATAGCCACTAAAATTACCCATGAACCCAACTAAAATCCAAGAAAAACATAATAATTTTTTTGTTACCTAATATAAGGATGCTTAATTTACTTAAATATTTTTTCCCAATATCCAACATCACAACAATAACTGTCACATAAAAAATATTTAGTGAATATTTTAATTTATTTGTTCTCTTTCACACAACAATACATGAAAGCGTGCTTAAACAACTTATATGGGAAAGACTAGTTTATTTAGTTAATTATCCCATTAAAAATAATGTCTCAAGTCTTCTAGGAGAAACATAAAGGGCTTATGTCAAATGAATTCATAATTTACTTCTTTATTTATGAATTAAAAAGGTTGAATGAGGTTTAGCTAATAAGGGGGAGTATCTATATCAATTAATCCTTTATTGATATGCAGAAAGGCTTAATAGCACATGGGCACAATTTTCCATAGAAATACTCAAGACCAAGCCACACACTCATAGAAATCCCTTTTTATAAATCACCTTG